>JAGIQG010000002.1:131641116-131974804 GCA_024679065.1 Sphyrna mokarran
GGGCGGACCATGGAAAGGTCTATTGACCTTGGATAGAATTTTCTGGTTTCAGGGTGAACATGGCCAAAAAATCTCCTCCCCCCTCTCCCCCCACATCTCCAACCAATAAGTGGTCCTCAGATCATTAGATGGCTACAGGACTGCTGTGATTGGTGGGGATTTATTCTCTGCAACTCTTTGTATAATGGGGTGGGAAACTCCATCAAAAAGAATCCTGCCCTAAATTACTATTCCCTCTTTCTTCTTTTCTTCCATATTCTTACTCTCCATGTCCTCTTTCTTTCACTTCTTCCTCCTCCTTGTTTTCTCCTCTTCCTTTCTTGCTTTCCTCCACTTCCTTATGTCCCACATATTCCCATTTCTTGTTTTCCTTCTCTTCCATTTTTTCCATTGCTGAGTGTACTTCCTTCTTCTCTTCAGCATGGTCGTACAGTGGTTAATACAACTGTCCCACAGAACCAAGGACCTGGGTTCAATTCCTGGCTTGGATCACTCTCTGTACAGACTCTACATGTTTTCCTGTGTCAGCATGGGTTTCTTCTAGGTGGTCTGGTTTCTCCCATTTTCCGAAAAACATGCTAGTTAGATGCGTTAGGCCATATTAAGTTTTCTCTCAGTGTATTGAACAGGTGCCTGAGTGTGGCGTCTAGGAGATTTTCACAGTAACTTCACTGCAGCAGCGTGGTGGCACAGTGGATAGCACTGCTGCCTCACAGAGCCAGGGACTCAGATTCAATTCCTGGCTTGGGTGACTGTGTGGAGTTTGTACTCGCTCCCTGTGTCTGCATGGGTTTCCTCCAGGTGCTCCGGTTTCTTCCCACAGTCCAGAAATGTGTGGGTTAGATGAATTGGCCATGTTAAATTGCCCCTTGGTATAGGGCACCTGGCTAGGGTAAATGCATGGGGTTATGGGGATAGGGCCTGGGTGAGATTGTGGTCGATGCAGACTCGATGGGCCAGATGGCCTCCTTTGGCACTGTGGGATTCTATGATTCTAAGCTTAATGGTGACTAACAAATGAACTATAAACTTTTCATTTACTTCTTTTATCCTTTTTGATTTTGGATGAATCATTACACATGGAGTAAAGTGTTTGGCGTGCGGACAATGGAAAGGGATTCCTGTTTGATTCTCCTTTTCCAGATCATCTGTCCATTCTGTCAAAACATTGAATATGTCCAAGAGGCGGCTGGATATAGCAATTGGGGCGAATGGGTTCAAAAATTACGGGGAGGAAGCAGGATTAGGCTATTGAGTTGGACGATCGACCATAATTCTAATGAATGGCAGAGTAGACTCAAAGGGCCAAATGGCCTCCTTCTGCTCCTATCTTCTGTGTTTCTGTGTCCTGAGAAAAGCATAAAATGCATTCAAATTTCAGAACTCTATTATTGGATATTGCTCTATATTCTCCAGCTTTTCCCCATCAGTGGGCCACGTGACTTGTTTGAACATCTACCAGGTAGTAATTTTAATTTAGTTCATTTCCTTCACTGTTTTGGCAGAGTAAAGCCTCACATGTAACTATAGGCCTTCCAACCCCAGTTTGACTTGCAAGTATTTGCAGATATAGTTCAGTAAGTATTTAGTTTTTTTTGAAAACTATAAATTGAAACCTTTTGAAGGATTAATCAGACTAATGACTTAAAGCAGGGATAAATGGTGATTAACTGAACAATAACCCTAACAGGGAGAAGAATGGAGATGATCAGCATGTTTCCAATGGCCTATTAATCAGGGTGCTTTATTGTGGCTGTTAGTGATTAACAGTATTCTGTTCGTACAGGTGAATGGATTTGCTTGTATAACCTGAAATTACCCCTTTTTCAGTAGCCATCTCAAGTATCTGGCAGCATCATATTTTCAATTTTGTGGCTATTAAATGTAAAACTCGGCCATTTAGATTTAACAATAAGACCAACTAATCTTTGTCTGAGATTTCTAAGATTGTGTTGGCAACTGAAGGGAACAGAGAAGTCTGTCAAAATCTTGGCAAATTATTGGTTAAGTAAACAGCAGCTAATTGTGTTCAATTCTGAGTCATTCTACGATGGGAGGCCATATCTTAGGATAAGGCATGACAAATTTGAAACAGAGTTGAGAAGAAGCTCCTTCTCCCAGAGGTTGTGAATTTGTGGAATTCGCTACCCCAAAGTGTGATGGATGCTGGGTCAGAGAGTAAATTTAAGAAGGAGTTAGACAGATTTTCAGTTGGTATTGGGTTGAAGGGTTATGGGGAGAAGGCAAGAAAATGGGGATGAGAAGCATTTCAGCCATGGTCGAATTGCAGAGCGGGCTCAATGGACCATGTAGCCTCATTCTACTCCTGTATCCTACGAACCTATGAAAGAGACATAACCATAAAATTGTTCGTGAATCATGCCAGAAAACATTTCTTTCTGCAAAGGGTAGTGGGAATCCAAAACACTTTTCTCCTTAAAACACTGTGGCCACTGGATGTCAATTTCAAGACTGAGATTGGTAGATTTTAGTTAGGCAAACATATGGAACTGAGGGAAGGTCAGTGGTGACCAAATTGAATGGCAGATCAAACGCAAAGATTTGAATGGCCCGTTCCTACTCTTGTATACTCCAGCTACACTGCAACATGTTTCAAAGCCGAGAATGCTCCAGTTTAATCATTTGAAGATTTTGTTCACTTCTATTGAATTGTACCATCTTGTTTTATCAGCTGTGAATGGGAAGAGCCAGTGACCATCTTACTGACAGAGTGAAGAAGTGGGGTTCAACCCCTAGATATTGGGACCTTCAAAATGCTCGCTCGATGTTGTTCTGGCAATCGCTGTGCCATCCCAAACAGGAACAGATACAATAATTTCAACCTGAAATGGGAATGCCTGAATGGGGGAATGTGCAGGAGCTTTCGACTGTCTGAAACAGACACTACAATCAAGGGACGTCCTATCTCACACTGAAAAAGGACAGTAGAGATACACTTCAGCCCAAGTGATAAATGGGAAATAACGACATTATATGTACATATACATATAGCAAAGATTAGCTCTTTTTTTTATATAGCTCACTTAATTTTTTTTACTGCATTCTGTAAATAACAAGGTGCCGTCTCTGCATAACCTATTTTCTTGTGCAATTTGTGATGGCTGTAGCTTTGAAACTGCAAAACTGTAAATGTAGATTAATTATCTGCTGCAGCTCATGTACAAATCAAATTGTGTGGTAGTGTTTATATTTGTGTACATATTTATTTTTATTGCTTAATATTCCCCCCCACCCCCGCCCAAATATATCTCTTCTTTGGTATCAAGAATGAATGATGTGATTTAGAACTTTGTTCTTTTACCTGTTGCATTTCTCAGCAAGAGATCATTGTTTGAATTGAGCCAATAATATTTTGTACCTTATTGACGGGAGGTAGTTGCAATGGAGTCTCTTTCAAAAGCAGTTGCCTCTGTTATAATCAAATGATCTGGCCATGCAAGAGATCAGATTTTGCCTTGTATTCAGTAAGATCAGAAAACAAGCTATGGACATTCTTAGACTACAACAACTATTTTTTGTTAACTTTGTTTTTATCCACTAATGCCTTACAGTAAATGTTCTTGCATATTTATGTGCCAAGTGTCCAGTGTCATTAAAAACCATGAACCACTTCTACTCATTATGCGCTGATCAAAATTTCTACCATTTTATATATCATTTACAGCTGAGACAACTAAAGATAGTCAATAAGTTTAATCAATTGTGACCCTCTGAGACCAGACTGGATGTCATTTTTCACTATCTGAAAACCTATTTTATACTTAGTGTTTATAGTAAATAAAATTAACTTCTGTCTTTAGATTAAGTCTCCCAGCTGCGGTTTTTATTCATAATTATTGTAATGTTTAATTTTATTTACTAAATGGCACAGTGGTTAGCACTGCATCTTGGGATGCATAGGTTAGAGGGATTAGCAGGGTAAATATGTGGGCTACGGGGATAAGGCTTAGGTGAGATTGTTGTCGGTGCAGACTCGATGTGCCAAATGGTCTCCTGTACTGTAGGCATTCTGTGTTTTCAATAGATTGGGTCAGTCTCTGCGCGGAGTCTGCACATTCTCCTCATGTCTGCATAGGTTTCCTCTGGGTGCTCTGGGACAGCCAAGTTCCGCACACATGAGGATGGCCTCAACTGGGATCTTGGGTCCATGTCACACTATCTGTAACCCCCACAACTTCCAAAATCTCACTAACTGTCCTGAGTGGAGACTATACACATCTCTTTAACCTGTGCTTAACACTGTCTCCACTCATAATGTCTGTACCTTTAAGACTTGATTACCTGTAAAGACTCGCATTCCAACCATTATTTTGTAAATTGATTTTGTGTCTTTATATGTCCTGTTTGTGAACCATTCACCTGACAAAGGAGCAGCGAGAGCTCCAAAAGCTAGTGGCTTTTGCTACCAAATAAACCTGTTGGACTTTAACCTGGTGTTGTGAGACTTCTTACTGTATTTACCCCAGTTTAACGCCAGCATCTCCACATCATAGTCACATTTCCTTCGCTAAAGGGTATTAGTGAACCTGCCGGTTGTTCTCCTGACAATTGCCAATGGTTTCATGGTCATCAGTCGATTCTTAATTCCAGATTTTTTTTATTGAATTCAATTTCCACTATCTGCAGGATTCGAACCAGGATCCCCAGAACATTAGCTGAGTTTCTGGATTAATAGTCTAGTGACAATACCACTCAGCCATCGCCACCCCTGATTAACTTTGATTGTAACGCAACAATTTGACATGCTGATGACCAAGAGGAATGTTTGAGAGGCAAACCTGCCGCAGTCTATTATGGAGCTGCTGTGATTGTCCCTTGAAGGATCAATTGACAGACCAAGGGCGGGATTTTCCAGCTCCACTCACCCATAAATTGGAAAATCCTACCCAAGATCAACGGATCTTTCCATGGTTCATCTCTCGCTCACTATGGTTCACCCCTAAGAATCACATGACCTAGTAACCAATTGGGGTGGAAGGTAGAGGAATCACCCTCATAAAAGTGGGCTTCTGTACTCAGAATCATCTGGGGAGCTGATTGCAGTCACAAGCCCACAAGCCTCTGTATAGTTCTAACCTGTAAATAAATGACATGTATTTTCCCTAAATGGTGAAATTTCCAGCAGCAATATTGATTGAGCAAATCAATTAGATTTCTTCATTAGATTTAAGAAATATGTTTCCCCATTAGCTAGCTGAGAACAAAGTCACAGTCCTATTGCTCTTACAATTTCCCTGATCAGTCTAGCCAGTAATTATTAAAATAGATTTGTGCTCGAGCACATGATAGTGATGACTCTCATCTGAAAGGCAGCAGCTGATACAGTGCTAAAAATATATACAGCACAAATGTGGACGAGTTACTCAGCCTGTCAAAACATCGTAACTTACCTTAGTTAAAAACAGAAAGTGGCAAAACTCGTGGAACCGGGTAATAATGAAAACTTTGCGGTTCATCAGTGCCCAGGCCTTGGTATCAGATGCCCAACTCGCTCAGAGAAGCATTGCTTGTGTGGCACAAAACCTCTACCCTCTCCTCTTCAAAGCCAGCTACCTGCTGGAGCAGGCCGCAGTGCTCCACGATTTGGTGGAAAAGTGGCCACTGGCGGAATTCAGCATAGGGAAACTCTTGGGGAAGACAGCGGACTGCCAGAAGGATCTCAGCAACAGGACTTGCCACGTTTGTCTGCAGGCGTGTCTAACAGGCCTGAAGGATTATGTTCTGAGCAGCTCAACGACATATTCGAAGAGGCTGAAAGTAGTCGATCTAACGGGACTCCATGACATCGAATTCCAGGCCTGTGCTTGCGGGAAGACTTTGGGGAGATGGGGAAGGACTGAGTTGATGGCAAGGACCTGTTTTGATTTGCTGGTGGAAGTACAAGCCCGCCAACTCGATGATTTTGTGTCTGATATTTCAATTGATGTTCTAATGAACGTGTTTGTGACACAGCGGAACTACGAGGAAGTGGTGCAGGCCTTGCTATTGAGGAGACAGTGCCCACTGAAGATCAGATGTGTTGAATTTAGGGCGGACAGCCTGGCATTGAGGAAATTCTTTTATATCCTCAAGCTGGTTCAGCCGGAGAACCTGCAGAAGTTGGAGTTAGTCCACAACATTCGCTTAGAAATGGAGCATTTTGAATTTCTCCTGAGCCAGGTGCCGCTGCCATCGCTCAGAGCCCTGACACTCCCGGCAAGAACCTTTGATGTACGCAGGATGACACAAGAGGATGAACCTCTGCTGGTGGCAATCGGAGAGAGGCTAAGCAAGATGAAATTCCTGACAGAACTGAACGTGGCTTTTTCCACTCTAACCGGACGAATACGTAAAATACTCAGGTAGGGTCTGATGGCCATTAAATTCAAGAGTATCACTTTCAATCATCTAGGCGATAGATTGAAATGGGATTTTCTGGAACATTTTCTGTTCACTCTCTCTTTTTGCCTTTCCCGGGAAATTACATGGCTGCATGAGGGGGAGGGATAGGAAATATCTACTTGATGTGTTAGCCTTCATGCATAAAGAGAAGGTTTCATGGCCTTGTACTCACTATATATTTAACATGTTTGAATGATTTTCAAGGATATTATTATTTTGCCCTTTGTCACTCCACTTCTTCCAGACTGAGGAGCTTTCAGCCCTTCCTGAACTCATTTCAGGTTCCCCATTTCACTATTTTAAAGGAATCTTTAACCTGTTTAATATTAACATGGTGATATTACCAGCGTAATTTTAAAAAAAAGTTATCTGGGGCATCCACTTTCTATATTTCTACCATATATCCCAATGTAATTTCTAACGAAACTGCTTCCATTAATTCTACTGCACTTGCTGATGATATGGCGAATAAAAATGAGGACAAAATTCATGTCTTTAAGATAGAGATTGAATTACATTCATGGGCCATGATCAAATTATCACACTTCATTAGAGGACCACATAGATTTCAGCTATGTTTCAATGAATGGACTCTTAAAGGCAAACTGTGGCATAGTGGTAATGTTACTAAATACTCTGGGAACCTGGGTTCAAATCTCGCCATGGCAGGTAGTGGGATTTGAATTCAATCAAAAATATCTGGAATTAAGAATCTACGCTGACCGTGAAACCATTGTGGATTGTCAGAAAAAACCATCTGGTTCACAAATGTCCTTTAGGGAAGGAAATCTGCCTTCCTTATCTGGTCTGGCCTACATGTGACTCCAGAACAACAGTAAAGTGGTACACTCTCATTTGGGCAATCAGTGTTGGGCAATTAATGCTTGCCAGCCAGTGATGTCCGTGAGTGAATGAAAAAAAATGTTGCAATTTATAGGCCCAGCCTAATGTTCTGGGGAGATACATTCAAGTCCCACCAAGGCAGCTAGTGGAATTTAAATTCAATTGATAATTCCAGAATTATAAGCTTCTAACTGATTGTAGTAACAGCCCATCTTGTACACTAATGCTCCCTGTATTTAATTAAATATCTTCTGCAAGGGAAGGAAATCTGCCATCCATACTCAGTCTGGCCTATAACTCCAGAGGTATTTGATCGACTCTTAACTGCCCTAGCGATTCAAAAGCAATTAGGAAGGGGCAATAAATTATGGCTTTATTAATAATGTCTCTATCCTTTGAAAGAATGAAGAAAGAATGAACTTTTGCCACAAGAACACAGGATAGAGGAACAGGAGTAGACCACACGGCCCATTGAGCCTTCACTGCTATTCAATACAACCGTAGTTGATCTTAGTCTTAACTCAATATCCCACCCATTCCCCATACTCCTTAATTCCCTGAGACCAAATAATTGTGTATCCTGGTCTTCAAGGCACAAGGCAGTGAGATCCAAACTCACTCCAGACGCTTGAGCACAGAGTCTAGTCAAATTCTTCAGGGTAGTTAGTATTGAGGGAATGCTATATTGCCTGAGGTGTCATTTTTCAGATAAGATGTTAAACTGACTCTTCTGTTCTCTCAGGCACACACAATATGTCCCGTGGCACGATATCAAAGATGCCCATTCTCTATAGTGTCCTGGCCAACATTTATCTCTCAACCGATATCTTCAGAATGCTGGTTACAAATTGGTTGCTATTAGAACAGTGACTGCGTGATAAAAAAAACTTGCCTTGGCTGTGAAATTCCCTGGGATGCTTGAGGATAGCAGAAGCACAATATAATTACAAGTTTTTTCTATCATTGCATCTGCTCTTGGTTCCAACACTATGGAACATTGACTGTTGATGTTATTTTTAGTTACTGTAAAAAATCTCAAGGTGGGATCTTATGGCTGCACTCACCCCGAAGCCAACAAATCCGGTATGAAATCAACGGACCTTTCCATAGTTTGCTCCTCGGCCGCTCCGATTCCTGTGGTGCACGGAACAGGAAAGTTCACTCTCAAATGTTGTTCTCCCCCAAAGTGTTGCTGAACTAGCTATCGTCAAACCATTTATCCTATTTAAAATCACATCTTGGGTGAGCAACTGAGACTTCATTTTGGATCACTGCGGGGGATGTCCTTTGTTGAAAAAAGTGGTTTGTAGGCACACTCTGAAATCAGTTTGGTGAAGTTGTCAGTGCATTACCCACGAGAAATATGCAGAGCAGAGACATCATGACATCAATAGGAGTTAAACAGTGATTTTCTTCCAGCGCTGCTTTTTAGAGTAACCAGTGTCATCTCTGATGCCTGCATTTCCACTGGATCTGAACATTTTTTTATATCTGTTTGCATGTGAGATGAGCAACATTTTACAGTTTGCCATCTCCTGTTCAAGTGGAGGTTTTTGAATGACCGTAACCAGCACATTATGCAGGTCAATGCTTGGTATCCTTGCAGCAGTGATGATCCCATTATGCAGTAGCAGCCTGCTGTTTAGACACAACAGCACACCAGAGGGTGGCTACTGGATGATAAGAGATATCCACTGACCACATATTTTGCGACTCCAGCTCACAACATTGTACAAGGTGAGAAATGTGTCTGCAAGGGATAGGATGGAGGAGGCCACTGGCAAGCGGAACCAATGATTCTGCTGCCTGGATCATTGTGAAGCAGCCCCTCACCATTCAGCTGGTGGGATATCAAAATTTCAGGTGGGATGCTGCACGATGCACAATGTTGTCATCACAAAAGGGATAGCTTTTGTTATCACCATCAGGTGAAGAAAGAGAGGAGTGGCAGCACAAGGAGGAGAAGCAGAACATGGAAAGATATGAACCAGGAGCGGGTGTAGACCATTCAGCCCCTCATGCCTGCTCCAACATTCAATAAGATCATGGCTGATCTTATTGTAACTTCCATTCTACATTCCTGCCTACCTTGAATAACCTCTCACCGCCTTGTTAATTCATAATCTATCTGGCTCTGCCTTTAAAATATTCAAAATTCTCTTCCCCCGTCTTTTGAGGATGTGAGTTCTCGCCCTCTGAAGGAAATAATTTCTCCTCTCTGTCTTAAATGAGACATTTTTTAATCAATGATCCCCAGTTCTAGGTTCTTCCAGAAGGGGAAATATCCTCTCCATATCCACCTTATCTTAGGATCTTAAAGTTTCAATCAAGTCACCGCTTGCCGTTCTAAACTTCAGTGTATACAAGCTCAATTATAGCCAATCCTTCTACAGGACAATCTGCCCATTCCTGGTAATAGTCCAGTAAACCTTCTCCGACCTGTTTCAAACTTGCATATTTCCTTAAATAGGGAGACAAATACTGTACACATTAGCCCAAATATAGTCTTAGCCCTGTCCTGTATAAACTGAAGCATAACATTCCTACTTCTGCATTCCCTTCACAATAAGCAATTACATTCTTTTAGCAATCTGCTATACCTGCATACAGGTGATTCATGCACTGGAGCACTCAGACCTCGCTAAGTCTCTGGGCTTTGCAATCTCTCACTATTTAGATAAAATATTTCTTTTTCATTCTTCCTTCCAAAATGGACAACTTCACATTTGCTCACATTATATTCCATTTGCCAGCACTTTATCCACTCGCTTAACCAATCTATGCCACATTGTAGCTTTCTTACCTACTCCCCGTGTCCACATGGGTTTCCATCTGGTGCTCCATTTTCCTCCCAAAGATGTGCGGGTTAGGTTGATTGGCCATGTTAAATTACCGCTTAGTGTCGGGGGACTAGAAGGGTAAATGGGGTTGCGGGGCTGGGACCTGGGTGGCATTGTGATTGGTGCAGACTTGATGGGCCAAGTGGCCTCCTTCTGCATTGCAGGATTCTATGATTCCCTCATGCTCTAATTTTTCCCTCCCTATTAATCCTTTTATCCATCTTTTATCCATTCTTTATATTTTGTCTAATTGTCTGACCCATCTTGGAACAACGATTAGTTTTTTCTTTAAGCTTGATACTTTCGGAATTTTTTTTAGTGAACTATGGATGGTGGGCCCTGCTCATGGATTTCTCTTTCTCATTGGAATGCGCCTATTCTATATATTCTGAAATATCTTTATAAAAAGCAGCTACTGTATCTCTAAAGGCGCTATCCCTTAACCTCAATTGCCATTTCACTTTAGCTAGCTCTGCTTTCGTGCCCCCATAATTACCCGAACATAAGTTTAAAAAAACTATTCTTGGACCCACTTTCCTCTCCCTCAAACTAAATGTAAAATTCAATCATGTGATGATTGCTGTTACCTAGGGCTGCCTTTGCTGTGAAGTTATCAGTCAATCCCATTTCATTGCACATTATCAAGTTCAGTGAAGCCTGTTGTCTGGTTCCAGAATGTGCAGTTCCAAGAAACTATCCCCAAAACATTCTTTAAACTCAAATGAGATTTTCCCACCATGCTCACCCTAAGATTGGAAAATCCGATCTGAGGTTAATGGACCTTTGCATGTCCGTGTCTCACCTGCTACATTCCCTGTGGCGGGCAGGATGGGAAAATTCTGCCCCACATCTAGGCTACCATTGCTCATTTGACTTCTCCATTCGATCTGTACATTATCGCAGTACCTTTCTGACAAGCTCCCATTATATCTTTATTTGTACTCTGATGAATCATGTAGTGACAATTTGAGGGCCTCTACATCACTCCCACAAGTGACCTTTTGCTTTCCTTGTTTCTCATCTCAACTGCTTCTAAGCTCTTATTTCAGAAAGAAGTGGAAATCTGAATGGCTTCATTCCTACATGTTGTACATGAACAGCTCATTCACATGCTGTACTAGTAACTCCTGACTTTCCGCAGTCAGATTCAGCTCACTGGGGACTTCCAGCACCTGCGCTGAGCACAATAAACCTCTCTGTCGAGTAGTTCAAGCTGGCACTAAGTAGCATGGGCTAGCTTGAAGTGGTGCTGGAATGATTTTCAGCACCCGGCCGATTCACGCAGCTGATCTGTTTATGACCTGATATCCTGGTGAAATTGATTATCATAGAATCAGAGAATTCCTACAGTGCAGAATGAGACCATTCAGCCCATTCAGTAAACACTGACAATAATTTCATCCAGGCCCTATCCCTGTAACCCCATGTATTTACCATGTTAATCCCCCTGGCACTAACGGGCGATTTAATGTGGTCAATCCATCTAACCTGTACATCTTTGGATACCCACACAAAGTAAAAAATAAAAGTTAAAATTTGTTTATTAGTCACAAATAGGCTTACATTAACACTGCAATGAAGTTAAATCCCTTAGTCGCCACGCTCTAACACCTGTTTGTCTGCATTGAGAGAGAAATTAGCATGGCCAATCCACCTAACCATCATGTCTTTTGGAGTGTGGCAGGAAATTGGAGCACCCGGAAGAAATCACGCAGATGCAGAGAAAACCTGCAGACTCTACACAGACAGTGACCCAAGATGGGAATCAAACCCAAGTCCCTGGCGCTGTGAGGCAGCAGTGCTAAACACTGTGCCACCATGCCACTTCACCAGGGGAAGCTCACGCAGACACAAAGAGAACGTGCAAACTCCACACACAGTCAGTTGAGGCCTGAATGAAACCAGGTTCCTGGTGCTGTGCCACCATGCTGTTTTAACCTCACGTGTGTCTGAGGTATGTGATAGAGATTCAAAATGTGATAATGCAGGGACATTTAGTGAAACCTATTACTTGTTTCTCAGACCAATTGAAAATGGCATCAAACTTTTCTGGACTTGCTGTTTCAAATAAATTGTAAATATCCAATATAATTACACAAATATAGACTAAAGATCCAGATCTCAGGCCAGAATCTGATTATGGCAAGTATTTAATAACAGGTGCTATGAAAGAGATACTGGCTGTCCGAAAACACCAAGACAGCTGATTCACAGGAGTCATAACCTTTATATTCGCCTTCCTGACTGTCTCAAGGGAGGAGACAATTACAAACACCAGGCTCACACATCCAATTATTTGGCAACGAACGCATCCCTTAATTAGACACATCTTTACTCCTAATTTCTCTTTGCAGCAGCCAATACTGGATGGAAGAGAAAATGCTGTGAATGTTCAATAATAACAACTTCCATTTACATTGTGATTTTAACATGGTGAAACATCCTAAGTCTCTTCACAGCAATATAATCAGACCAAAGTATGAAGGCAGACCAGATATTTTGAGATCATTACTTGAAGTAAATACTTATATAGGTTAAAGGTATGAGTGTGCCATATACATAAATTATCCAGTTAACATGCAGTTTGGTCTGCTATTTCAATTAAAAAATCGCATTGTATTGTTTGAAGAAGAGGCAGTGTGGCACAATGGTTAGCACTGCTGCCTCACAGTGCTGGGGACATGGGTTCAATTCTGGCTTTGAGTGACTGCTGTATTTGTTCTCCCCGTGTCTGCATGGGTTTCCTCCAGGTGCTGTGGTTTCCTCCCACAGTCCAAAGGCGTGCAGGTTAGACAGATTGGCCATGCTAAATTGTCCCCAGGGTGTATAAGTCAGAGGGATGAGCAAAACAAATACTTGGGGCTACTACCTGCTTGAGATGATGTGTGGGAAAGTCGGTGCAAATAGCCTTCTTCTGCAATGTAGGCATTCTATGAAGAGCTGGGGGAGTTCTCCATAATAGAAAAGCGGACGCTGGGAATCTGAAACAAGAACAAAAAAAAATGCAGGAAATATTCCCCCAGGCCATGGAGAGAAACAGAGTTAAAGTTTCAGGGCAGTATGATGACCCTTCATCTTCACTCTTGAAAGTTTTCTCTGTTGTCCTGGCCAATATTTATTCCTCAACTAGCTAATCCATAAAATAACAAATTGCTTAGTCATTTATCTTATTTCTGCAGATAGGCTCATGCCATATGCAAATTCATTGCCTTGTTTCCTGTGTTACAACAATGACCACATTGCAAGAAGTAATTCATTGAGTGTGAAGTGTTTTGAGGTGCCTTGAGAGGACATGTTAAGTTCTTTAATCTATATGCTGGTATGGTGAGCCTCCATGTCTGAGTCAGAATGCTTGTGGATTCAAGCCCTATTTGAGGGCTTAAACACAACAAGTAAAACTGATATCCAAAAGAACTGCTAAGAGAATGCTGCATTGCCAGAGATGCCGGCTTTCAAATGAAGTGTTAAACTGAGATCCTGCCTGCTCTCAGCTGGACTCGATGGCATTATTTTTGAAGAAAAGTGATTTTCTCTGATGGTTTGGCTAATATTTTCCTCTTAGTGAACGTTTTAAAAACTCAGATGATTATTATGACTACACCCATCAACTTATGGTGTCTGAAGAACTTGGTAACTTGAACAACTGGGGAGCTGCTTATTGTAGATGTGTCCTATTCTATACTCAATTCCACAGATAAATCTAAGACTCAACAACTGGGACCCAAACTGGGAAGAGTGAATTCACCAAAAGTCATTCTTAAAGGAGCAGCACACACTCAACATACATTATATACACATCTCACAACCATCATCTTGGGGGAGCTTGCTGTGCGTAGGAACAAACTATTTAACCCCTGGGGCACAAATTGGCTGCTGTATTTTACAAATTATGCTTCAACTGCCCTCATTGAACTCTGAGGGATGCCCCTGAGGTCTCGGAAGGAGCTACATAAATGAATGTCTTTCTTCTTTGTTGATTCGAAATGTGATCTTTCATTTTTCCTCATTTTTTTTTTAATGTGCCCTGCAGCCCTTTAAAAACTCCTCTGAGCTCTCTGAATGTGTCCAGCTGCAGCTTGAATTACGTTGACATGGCCTACCTGGCCAACAGCCTGCATGCTGAACACCTGGAAGTGCTGGACCTGAGTGGGCACAGCGTAGCTGACCTCTTCCCGTCGACCTTCTTCAAACTGCTCGGGCGCGCGTCCCACACCCTGAGGAGCCTGACCCTCGAGGAATGCAACCTGGGCGACGAGCACATCAACCTGCTGCTCTTAGCCTTGGAGCCCTGCAAAAGGTTGACAGAGTTCACCTTCCTGGGCAATCCATTCACCTCAAGATCTCTCCGTCGCCTCTTTGAACTGTTCACCGAGCTGCCCTCCCTCTGCAAAGTCGAGTTTCCGGTCCCAAAGGATTGCTACCCGTCAACCTTCATCTATCCACTCAGCGAGGAGAACCTGCTGAAATACGATCAGGGGATGTTCGAGGAGACAAAGCAGGAATTAATGGCAATATTGTCACGGGCTAATAGAAACGATATCGTTGTTTCCACTCCACTATTTGGCAGCTTTGATGCCAACATCCAAGAGACTAGCAATGAGCTTAGTGTGGTTTTGCTTCAATCATTCACAGATACTATTTCCAACCTCTTAACTGCTTTTAAAAAGGAGGATTAATACACACGGGAAACAAAGAGGCAGAAATACATCATTATTCCATTTTTTTTGTTTTGCTCATATAACAACCAGGGAATAGAATGGGAGAACTCTTATTTCTTGAACTGAGTTGCTTCTATCTAAAATGCACTTCCTGAAAGGATGGTAGAAGCAGATTAAGTTAATTACTTTCTGAAGGGAAATTGGATGTATTGTTGGGAATATATAGACATTGAAGAGGTATGGAGATAGAGCAGTGGGGGGTAGAATTAATTGGGTGACCATTTCAAAACAGCTAGCACTGGCATGACAGACAAAATGGCTTCCTTCTGTGCTATCTGTTTTTATGATTTATAATTTAAGATATGATTTTTATCCATTACTTCACAATCCTATGACTCATGCTAAGGTTTGGTGCCTTGATTGACAATCGGTCCCAGTAGCTCAAAAAAAAGGAGGCATATTTTGCTGTGAGAATCTAGGCAGTGAGTGTCTGTAATCTATTAAACCATGGCCTAATCCTAACAGTGTGTAAACCTGGCCTTCTCTAAAGCTTGTGTGGATACAGATAGCCACACAGCACACAAGCAGACATACTTGTTTTTAGACCACAGGATACCAAATTACCCTGTCTAGGACTTGAAATCAAATTGTAATGTTACTATGGCCATGTAAATTGTAGCATTACTATGGCTTTGTAAGTTGAGATCAGCTAATACATAACTGACAAAGGATAGAAACTGACACCTTCCTAGATGGTGTGGCCCTGCTCGTCATCACCTACCGAACTCCTGAAGAAAGTCTAAATTATCGTAATTGATTTGTTTTTATTCTTGCACATCTTCACTGTTGCCTCTGAGTAGGAATGACCTCTGTCAACTGAGCAAATAGTCTGAAGACTTTCCTGTTTTTCTCACTATAAAGACTTGATAATAAAAAAAAACATTTGTGACCGTTCATTCAAACTTTAAGTTTCAAATATTTTAATCTCTTACAAAACCAAACTTCTATTCAAACCCCACATTAAAGACAGCTAATCATTTAACAGTGACTTTAAGCTGTAAACAAACTGTGAACACAGAAGTGCCTGTTGTTAATTATAGTTTTTTGGAAATCGGTCAAGCATTTAAGAAGTGCATAAAGGGAGATGTCAACAAACAACCATTGAAGCTACTAAAACAAAGTTTTCTTTTAACTCTCACCTGTGGCTTGTGTTTTTTTTCATTTTTAAAGGACTGGGGACTATGTCATGACAGTTAAACACACCTTATCTGCCCTTCAAGAACCTTTACATCTACTTCACAAATACGTGACTGCTACACTGCAGGGTTAATCTCTTATAGCAGGGAAGGAATCTGCAAATAGAAATAGAGCATAGAACATAGAACATTACAGCGCAGTACAGGCCCTTCGGCCCTTGATGTTGCGCTGACCAGTGGAACCAATCTAATGAGCCTCTAACCTAAACTATTCCAATGTTATCCATATGCTTATCCACTGACCATTTGAACATCCTTAAAGTGATATAGATAAAGTGAGTGGGCGAAAATGAGGCTAATTGTATAATCAAGAAAAATATGAGCTTGTCAGCTTTGGTGAGAAGAATAGGAAAACAGAATATTATTTAAATTCAGAAAGACTGCAGAATCCCAAGGTATTGAGGGAGTTTATGGTGCAAGCTAATTCCAAAAATCATCCAATAAGGTACCCCACAAAAGACTATTTAATAAGATAAGTTTTGGAGGTAGCATATTAGTATGGATAGAGGATTGGAAAATTGATAGAAGACAGAGAATTTGGATAAGTAAGGAATTTTCATGATGGTTTCCTGTAATTAATGGAGTGCCACAGGGAGCAGTGCTGGGGCTACAATTATTTACAATATATATTAATGACTTGGACAAGGGAAGTGAATATACTATTGGCAAGTTTGCAGATGATACGAAAATAAATGGGGAGGGCAAGTGGTGAGGATAATACAAAGAGTCTACAGAGGGGTATAGGCAGGTTAGGTGAGTGAGCAAAAACTTGGCAGTGCAATATAATCGAGGAAAATGTGATGTTATGCACTTTGGTAGGAAGAATAAAGGAGCTGAGTATTATTTAAATGGAGAAAGTCTGCAGAAAATTGCAGCCCAGAGGGACTTGGAGATTTTGTACATAAATCATAAAAATCTAACATCAAGTTCATAGGGAGTGAAGTGGAATGTTGTTTATTTCAAAGGAAATAGAGTATAAAGTTAGGGTGGTATTGCTAAAATTATACAAGGCATGTGTTAACCACACCTAGCATGTTGTGAACAGTTTTGGTCCTGTTATCTAAGGAAAGGTGTATTGGCATTGGAAGCAGTCCAGAGAAGGTTCACTAGGTAGATCCTGGGTATAGGTAGACATTCTCATGAAGAGTGGTTGAGTAAATTGGACCTGTGTAGAAGAATGGGAGATAACTTTATTAAGGCACAGGGGGCTTAAAAGGTAGAGGTTATTTCCTTATGTGGGAGAATCTAGGATCAGAAGGCATAATCTCAGTGTAAGGGATTGCCTATTTAAGACAGAGATTGGGGGTGGGGGGGTGGCAGCTGGGAAGGTGGTAGGTTTTACATAGCTTTTCTTGACTGGTCCATTCAATTTAGGGAAGATTGCACCCATTATATCTGATGAGTCTGGAAACAGTGGAAGGAAGGTCGATTTAGATTAGTTACTCAAATGCTACTTTGATGCAAGTGACAATACTATAGTTTAGAGGACTGTTAATGCCAGTAAAACCTTCTCTCCAAAGGAAGCTGGAAGTTTAGACTCCTGGTATCATTCAATGATATGCGAATGCCTAACTATCCATGATGTTGGATATCATCTCAGTCACAGTACACTATGCTTTCATTACATGTAGAATTGTACACCAAGGTATTAAGAATCAGTTAAACCTAATTGGCCAATGCTGCCAAGATGCTCTCAACCATTTCTGCATGCCCTGGCACAACCATATGGCAATAACTATGTGGAAGCATCTGAGTGGAGAAGTAGATATAGACCTTTGCTGTATGCTGCAAGGACACTGCAACTAACACGTAGCCATGCTGCAATATTGACCTGTGTGTACGATTATATTGACTGGAGTTTAGAAGAGTCAGTGGGGATCTCATAGAAACTCATTCAATTCTAACAGGGTTAGACAGGGTAGATTCAGATAAAATGTTCCCAATGGTGGGGGGAGTCCAGAACTAGAGGTCATAGTTTTAGGATAAGGGGTAAACCTTTTAGAACTGAGGTGAGGAGTAATTTCTTCAGCCAGGGAGTGGTGAATGTGTGGAATTCATCACCACAGAATGTAGTTGAAACCAAAATACTGTCTGATTTCAAGAAGAAATTAGATATAGCTCTTGAGGCTAAGGAGATCAAGGGATATGGGTAGAAAGGGTGATGACGTAGAGATGCCGGCGTTGGACTGGGGTAGTAAGAACTCAGTAAGAATCTAGCAACACCAATTTTAAATCCAACCGATTTATTTGATAGTAAATTTGCGAGCTTTCGATCTTTTCGTCTTCGTCAGGCAAATGCAGTGTTCTGGTCTGCAATAGCACACATCAGCACAGACAGTCACAGATTGCTGATTAGAATGCGAATCCTTACATCTAACCTGCTATTCAAGTGTTAAAGTGGCTAACAATGTGTGTGAAGGGAATCCTGAGCAGTGGCTGAGCAGAGACTATGAGTCTCTGCTCAGCCACTCTGCACCGTCAATGCTCAGGATTCCCTTCACACACATTGTTAGCCACCTTAACACTTGAATAGCAGGTTAGATGTAAGGATTCGCATTCTAATCAGCAATCTCTGACTGTCTGTGCTGATGTGTGCTATTGCAGACCAGAACACTGCATTTGCCTGACGAAGACGAAAAGATAGAAAGCTCGCAAATTTACTATCAAATAAATCGGTTGGATCTAAAATTGGTGTTGCTAGATTCTTACTGAGTTCTTAGAAAGGGTGAATAAGGATATTGAATTAAAAGATCAACTATGATCAAAATGAAGGTGGAGCAGACTGGAAGGCCAAATGGCCTCCTCCTGCTGCTAGTTTCTATATTTCTATGATGTTCCATTAAGGCCTTCAGGTTGCCCCTCATTTAGCATTATCTCAAATTCAAGAAGGAGGCCAAATACAGGGTTCCTCTGTCACGTAACTGCAGACTCATCCCCATCATCATTTCAGCCCGATTTTTAGTTCTACTAATTAAAGCAAAACTGAATAATGAAGTCAGGTGCTTCTGATGCTAGCCAAATAATTTTTGGCTTCTTATTATGACTTCCGGCTTGCATGGTGTCCATCTTTTCACATCTGATTTACACATGAAGAGGGGTGTTTTTAACTCGTCCAAATGGCATTAATGAGGAAACATTGGATTCAAATTGGGTTGCTGGACAGTATCATATTAGCATAGAATGACGACTTCCAGTTGAGTATGAAAGCCAAATACTTCCAAGCTGTCTGCAAAGTGTAGCTGACAATTGACCATCACATGATTTCAAAATTAGACACTAAGCTGTCCTGTGAGCTTTATCTTTACACCAATAAGTTATTTCTTTTCCTTGCTGTGTGAATAGTGCATCATGTAAAGTGTGCGCATCATCAATGTTTGTACCGAATGTAGAAGCTATTAAAAAAACCTAATCTTTCATATTCTCCTTTTCAGTTAGTTTTGTTTATTTATTAATGTCACAAGTACATTAACATTGCACTGAAGTTACTGTGAAAGTCTCCTAGTTGCCTATTCAGGTACACTGAGGGAGAATTTAGCGTGACCATTGCACCTAACCAGCATGTCTTTCAGACTCTGGGAGCAACTGGAGAAACTCACAGAGACACATGGAGAGCATATGGACTTCACACAGACAGTGGCCCAAGCTGGGAATCCAACCGGGTCCCTGGTGCAGTGAGGCAGCAGTGTTAACCACTGTGCTATTGTGCTGCCCATCCAGTTCAAACTGGATAAACCTAAAATTCTTCCTTTGGGATGTGCAGATGACTGGAAGGCCATTTTTATCTTGCTTTTTAAGTTTAATATTCTTAAGGATTTTTTTTTGTGCTTATAAAGGCAAGTGATGGAAATATTTACCTTTCATTATGGGCATCCTTGGGATAATTTCCAATTGAAGGCCTGACCTCAAACGCAAGTGTTATTGGTTGGATCACCATTTTTAAACTATTCTATTTTCACGCAGGGAAGATAGGTTAAGGATCAGCCAGCATCAACATCCAATTTCTGGTAATCTGGTCAAGAGCAAAGCCAGATACAGAACAAAACTCCTTACAATCTTTCCCAGCTGTAAGCAAATGCCTCATTCTTTATATTAAGAATATTATATATTCTTTAGCTTTTGCCTTTTTAAGCAACTTTATGCTTGAAACATCCATTTTATATCCAATGAAACCAGATGGAAATTTTAACTGCTAAGCATTTAGCCAGAGGTTTTCTTTGTTCTAGCCCCTCAGGTGTCCTCCTAAGAATTAACTCCTGCCTTTGTTTCCAACTTTATAATTTATTGACAAAGTGTATAAAAGAATATTATATAATTTTTAATGAACACTGCAGACAAGTTAATCTCCAAGCCACACAGCATTTCTCCAGCAAATGTTTTCATTCCTTCACTGTAACTGATTCATACTGTTGGGAATTCACTTCCTAACAGCACTATGGGTGTACCTGCACCAGGTGGATTGTAGTTCAAGAAGGCACCTCCCAACTACCATCTCAGGGCACTTAGGGATGGGCAATAAATACTGGCCTAGCAGCGACCTCCACATTCCATCAACAAATATATTTCTTTAAAAGTTCAAAGCTGATTTTACATAAATTGCAAACCAGATCAGTTTTTTTCATTATATTATTTGGCACTCTGAGGTACCTCACTGTATTTAAAATTACAACTACTTACAATATTAATTTTATCTTCACTTTACTGCTTATTCCAATTCCGGGTCACGGGGAGGCAGAGCTTATTCTGACAGACACTGGGCAGTGGGCAGGATGCATTCATCACAGGGCACTCACTCACACAAACACACACAGATACATACACACGCATTCACACACACTTTCTCGCACACATACACACACATACACACACACACATTCTCACTCACATACACACACATACAAACTTACACACACATTCTCACCCACATACACACACATACAAACTTACAGACACACACACACACACACACATACAGACTTACACACACACACAAGCACTCACGCACACACATACACACTCTGACATACACACACACATCACATACACACACACACACATGCATACAGATTCACTCACAACACTCATATGCAGACACACACACACACACACGCATACAGATTCACTCACAACACTCATATGCAGACACACACACACACACACCACACACACCACACACACACACACACACACACACACACACACACACACACACACACACACCCTCTGAAAGTGCATCTTACCCAGGCCATCCTATTATTGTAATCCTGTGCATTTATCATGGCCAATCCACCTAATCTGCTCATCTTTGAACACTGAGGGGCAATTTAACATGGCCAATCCATCTAACTGACACATCTTTGAACACTGAGGAGCAATTTATCATGGCCAATCCACCTAACTTGCACATCTTTCGACACTAAGGGGCAATTTGTCATGGCTAAGCCACTAACCTGCGTGCCTTTGTATAGTTGGGGAGAGGGGAATACCAGAGCACCTGTCGAAAACCACACATACATGAAGAGAAGATGCAAATTCCACACAGCTGGCATCCTGAAGGTGAAACTGAACTTGAGTCCCTGGCACTGTAAGTGCTATCCCTGTGCCACCATGCTGCCCATTAATTTTATGTTAAACAAAATACCCAATGGTTTCCAGCCCCTCAATGCATGATGGCTGGTGGTTCTAGGCCTTTTGCCATTGTGTCTTTTGCGGCAGCTGTCCTGAGCTTTATTACATTGCTTAGTACATAGACCTGGATCTCAGAATGTGCCAGTCTGCAACACTTGTTGTTTGAACTGGAAGATCAGCAGGATTTAGGCAGACTGAAGAGCGTCATTCAATGAATTGATGGCCATCTGTGAGCACATCTGTGTGAAGCAAGCGACCATAAGGAGAGTCCTATGTCCCTGCAACTGTCACCATTTGAATGACATGATTGATACTTTGGTCAAGGTTAAGGCTTGGGGGATGATTCTTGTTAAAAATGAACTTAGTACAGCTAATGGAGGCACAAGTTCAAGAAAAGCAGGGGAATGGTTCAGTGGAGATGTGCAGGGGAAGATTTTTGCAAAGAATATGGTGGAGGCCTGGAATGCATTGCCAAGTAAGATGGTCAAGGCAGTTACATCAGCCACATTTAAGACTTATCTGGATAGGCATGTGTACAAATGGGGAATAGAGAGATATAAGTGATTAGTTTAAATAGGTAAACGTGATTAGCCCAGGCTTGGAAGGCTGAAGAGTGTGTCCCTGTGCTATATTGTTCTTTGTTCTTTTATTCTAATCAGTTAAGATATTATTTACACAGAATGAAAGCTATAAAAAGAGGCATGTTACAATCCAACAAGGATCACTCAGTCATTTCTTTAAGCTTGAAACATGGGAAGCAGTGAAATTTCCAATAATTTGTTTTTGCTATACATGATTCAAGTAAAGTAGAATTATTATAATAATTACCATTGCAAATGTATAGTTATTAGGAGCAATTGCATGTATTGTATTTTAAAAGGGTTACAGGTTGCTTCAAGAGCTGATCGCATGATTTGATGTCATTAGGGTGTTGCCACAGGCTGTTTTTTTTATTTTTAGCTTGTACTATGTGCAATGAGAGCATCTCTTTCAATAAAATCTATTGTGTATTAGTTTGAATCCACGTGTGCATAATTTTTTTTTGTTAAACCCACAACCCCTTACGTAGTTAGGATATAGTAAGAAGTCTCACAACACCAGGTTAAAGTCCAACAGGTTTCTTTGGAATCACGAGCTTTCAGAGCATTGCTCTTTCATCAGGTGACTGAGCCACTCACCTGATGAAGGAGCAACTCGGGTGGGATTTCACGGTTTCGGGGCAAGCGAGGCAGTAAAATCCTGCCCTCTGAGTAGATTAAACTTTTTGGAATTTTTTTCATTATGAATAAGTTAAGCTGTGAAAAAAGGTAAAAAGGTGAAAAGTGTCCTATTGATGATGAAGATGTGCATTGTGCTGTATACCCACTAATTGTGCACTCGATTGAATTAAACTGATTGCTGAAGTGATAAACACTTGCTGTATAGTGGAAAGTATCACAGTGAATAAAATAATCGGTACTGATTGTGTCTGTAGTGAGATATGCAAATCTAATGTTTGAGAATACAGGTAGAAAACTGCTTTTGGAATAAGATTTTCTGTTATTTCCCTCAACTACATTTGTGGCAACAACTTCCACATTCTAACTATTCCCTGAGTAAAGGTGTCATTACTGAATTCCCTATGGGATTTATTGGTGATTAGCTAGTTTTGGAGTTCTTTACAGATACAAATATTTTCCTTACATCTGATTTATCAAACCGTTTTACAATCTTAACTCCTCTGCTACCTCTTATCTACAGAAAAGAACACCAGCCTGTTCAGCTTTTCCTGATAAGTACAACCTCAGTTTTTGTGAATCTATTTTGCACCTTCTCAACTCCCTCTAGATTTTATAGCATGAAGCAGAATTTGCTGGTGGGTTTGCAGGCAGGTGTGGGTCACTCACATTCCACGGGTGCCTTTCTCAGCACCTGCACGTCCATCTCAACCTGGTGATTTTAAAGGTAGTGGGAGAATATTCCATTTAATGGCCACTTAAAGGTAATTTCCTGCAAACTTTACACGCGTGCTCATTATGAATGGCGTAAGACCAGCACTGAGACCTCTACTGAATGGTTACTTGCTCAACATTTATGCAACATTTGCACCACTTGAAGTCAACCTGCATCTCTACAGTAGAGGCCGAGAGTGATGAAAGAAGAATTTCTGAGCAGGAAGAGTATGGAAAAACTATGCAAAAGGCCAGAGAATGTGCACAAGGTTATCTGATAAAGCACTAGCAGCCTTGGTGCAGAAAATGCACAAGAGGAGAGAGACCCTCTTCTCGCAGGGAGACGGAGACCTTCCAGACTATTGCTATGAAAGCAATGGACACAGGTATCCATCATAGTCAATCGTAGCAGTCTGGATAGGAATGAAATGCTGCAAGAATTTCAGTGACTGGACACAAGTGGTCAAGGTCAATCTCTGCATCTTCACATGCCATCTCCTTCCAAATAAACCAATGGCATCATACATAACTCCATTCACCAACTGCCCACCTTCATTCCCTTATCACCAACCATGACTCACACATCACACTCATGGTCACACCTCACTCCCAGATACTGCTGTGAGTGATGTGAATCTCACTGGAAGAGAGTGAGGAACGTGGATGTGATTTTGGAGCCAAAACCGTACCCACTGTTCTGAAATTACTGGTACCATAGACCTCAATTGCTCAACCAAGTATTCTTGAGATTGTACTCGTCCACAGTGGAATTGAAATTGAAGGAAGGAAAGTGAAAAAAAAAAGACTTGCATTGATTTTGCATTTTTATGTTTCAAAACACATCACAAGCAATGAAGTCATTTTGAAATGTAGTCACTGCAGGTTTTTTAAGTGTATTTATTAGTGTCACAAGTAGGCTTACATCAATACTGCAATGAAGTGAAAATCCCCTAGTTGCCACACTCCAGCACCTGTTCAAATTCATTAAAGAAGAATTTAGCATAGCCAGTGCACCAAACCAAATCTTTCAGATTGTGGGAAGAAACCAGAGCACCCAGGGGAAACCCACTCAGACACGAGGAGAACGTGCAGATTCCATACTGATAGTGACCCAAGCCCGGAATCCAACGCAAGTCCCTGACACTGTGAGGCAGCTCTGATAATCACTGTGCCACTGTGCTGCCCACAATGCATACACCAAGCTTCCACAATCAGTTATGTGATAATGACCAGATAATCTGTTTTGGTGTTGTTTTTTGATGCCATGTGGGATCTTTTACACCTGTGTAACAAGGCAAATAGGTTTAACATCTCAATCTAAAAGGTGGTACCTCTGACAGTGCAGCATTCCTTTAGCACTGCACTAGGAAGTCAACTTTGAATCTGAACTTAAATCCTGGGACAAGACTTGAAATTGAGTCAATTTCAACCTATGTTTTAATGAGTGTAGCATTGTTTAGTTTTTATTCATTCATAGGACATGCGCATTGTTGGCTGGCCAGCATTTATTGCCCATACCTAGTTGCCCTTGAAATATTAGGCTATTTCAGAGGGCAGTTGAGAGTCAACCACATTGTTATGGGTGTGGATTTGCATGTATGCCAGACCAGGTAAAGACGGCAGATTTTCTTCCTTGAACAACATTAGTGAACCAGAATAGCTTTTCTAACAATCAACAATAGTTTCATGGAAGATTTTTAATTTATTTGTTTTATTGAATTATGTTCCTCCATCTGCCAAGGCAGGATTTGAACCCAGGTCCCCAGCACATTAGCTGATTTTCTGGATTACTGGTCTGCGATAATGCCACCACGCCATTGCTACCTTGTGGCATCGAAAGGTCTTTAATTCAGCATTGCTCAACCTGGAAACAGGCTATATTACAACTGAAACCCATAAAGAGTTTCAGTGTGAGAGGTAGAAAGCAGTTGCAGATTTTTGTGAGCGTGATTAGGAGAGTCAGATATCATTGTCAGGTATTAGATGTCTTCAGAGTGAAAAAGAATGCAATAAGATCCAAATTTGGTTTATAGTGATTGCTTGTGACTGCACAGATAGTGGCTTAGCAAGTCATTCAGCATTTGGGCAATATGGTGACACAGTGTTTAGACTATTACCTCTCAGAGCCAGGGGCCTGGGTTCAATTCCCAGTTTGGGCCAATGTTTGTATGGAGTTTGCACATTCTCCCCATGTCTGCGTAGGTTTTCTCTGGGTGCTCCAGTTTCCTCCCACAATCTGAAAGCCATGCTGGTTAGTTGCATCGACCTGAACAGGCGCTGTAGTATGGTGACTGGGGGAATTTCACAGTAATTTCATTGCAGTGTTAATGTAAGCCTTACTTATAACTAAGAAATACATTTTAATATTTGGTATGTCAGATTGGTGAGTTGCAGGTTCAGGTATCCAATGATATTGTGTGATATCCTTGTCATTCTGAAAGCTTTCAGCACCCTTTAGATCATTCTTGTTTCTTTTCTCTATTTTACTGACTCAAAATATGAATTTATATTCACTAAAATGACCAAAGGATGTATTGGATGAACCAAATCTTTTCTCTCTCCTTGATGCTCTAATTTTTGAATGACAAATAGGGTTAAAAATGCTGTGGCTCAATGTCCCCTGTCAGGCATTGACAGACTGTACAATGCCTGTTCAGTGCCTCAAGAACAATTGCCTCATTGCTTCTATTGTCAGCTGTCACTCTTTGTTGAAGGCATATACGTGTCAAATGAAGTGTTGCAGCTCAGACCATGTGAGGGCACTGTCTACATGTCAGCACCCTCTGCCACAGTGTTATTATAGTAGAACAAGCAGTTCACAAATGACTCAGCTCCAATGTTAAGGGAGCCAGGATGTGGTAGTGCTTTGCAGCCTATGGTCTGGATGGTTCAAGCAGTTATTTATAAAATCACACATAACACAAGGATTTGCAGAGTAGAAATCAAACTGTTTGCCAGATCTTTACAATTATTTTCCATGTATTTTGACACTTCATTTTTCTCCTCTATTTTCTTTTCACTGCGACGTGGTCAGTTTCAGGCTCATTAGTTTGAAATTACATTACTGAGTCATTTGTTATCAGTGATGTTGGTTGAAGGATGAGTATTAGCCAAGATACCAGGGAAAACTCCCTTGCTCTTCAGCCAGTGGCACCAAAATTTCATCCATATCATAGAATCCCTACAGTGCAGAAGGAAGCCATTCAGCCCATTGAGTTCTGCACTGATCACAATCCCACCCAGGCCCTATCCTTGTAATCCTCCTGGTATTAAGGGGCGTTCCCACCAAGCTCTGTTACTTATGACCCCAAATGTTTACCCACTAATTCCCCCTAATTTACACATCTTGGGACACTAGGGACAATTTAACATGGTCAATCCATCCAACTTGCACATCCTTGAACTGTGGGAACAAACTGGAGCACCTGGAGGAAACCCACACAGACACGTGGAGAATGTGCAAACTTTACACAGACAGTCATCCAAGACCGGAATTGAACCCAAGTCCCTGGCACTGTGCGTACACAGTGCTAACCACTGTGCCACCGTGAGGTACAAAGGGACTTCATCTGAAAGACAGCCTTTACTCAGTTAGTAGCACAATCAAAATCAAAAGGTGGCAGATGATAAATGAATCTGAAGCCAGATGGTGGAATAGGAAACTAGATGCAAATCATTTTCTTGCTAGTTCATGTGTTTACAGAGAGCAGATTACATATGCATGTCTCTTACCTTACCAACTGTGTCCTAACACTCTCTCTTTATACTCTTTTCAAAAGAGCAAAAGTATTAGTAAATGAAACAAAAATGACAGGGAGATAGCCCCTGGTGGGACATCGTAACCAAAGCAAAATGTCAAAGGAAACTGAACTAACTCAACCCAAATATCATTCCTAGGCATGCCCAAATCGGTGCCTGCGGAACACAGCGGTCAAGGAAGGCTGAAGCATTGCCGGTGGACACAATATGCCCCCTCTCCAAGACCACACCCGGCCGCAAATGAAACCAAGCCAGATGGTCATATGGTCAGGTCAGATGACCCCTCAATTGACTGCTATCTGGACTTGTTAAGGACCAACTTGGCCAGCCCAGAGTAGGCTTAAGAGGAGGTCTTCCCTTCTTGGTTCTCGTTTCTCAGTCCTCCCTCCTCGGTCCTTCCTTCTCTCTCCTCCCTTCTCCTTCCTACCTCCCCAATCAGGTGCAGCCTCTCTTTATCAACTCTTTATCAAGTACTTTGATACATAATGTCCTTCACCTTAACAATACAACTAACATACCATTAACAACAGATTCAAGCCCCCTTCTGCAGCCATGATTCAGGCTGATGCTCCAGTGCAAGAATGAGGGAGTGCTGTGCAGTCAGAGGAGCTATCTTTCTGATAAGGCCTTGCACATATGTAATACTAGCCCAGCACATTAGCTGATTTTCTGAATTATTGGTCTGTGATAATGCATCCTGTCTGTCTCACTGATCAAGCGTTATCCCTCAAGCAACAAATGGATTATTTGGTCAAGTTTTCCAATGGAATCTCCCTGCTTCAAATTGGCGACTGGATTTCCTCCATTACAACAGCGGCAACGTTTCTGAAATATGTCACTGGTCATAGAGCACTTGAGGACATAATGGAGTCACAAAGGTGATGTACAGGAACCAGCCCTTTAAGTGCCTCATTGTCCGCAAGCTGATGTAATGACAGATGGTCATGTCGAATGTCTATTTTCATCTCGCCACAGCATTGCTATGGTCACTGGCAAACCTGGATGGCGTGTTGCGATTTCTAGGTGGCTTAAATGGAGTGTCAATCACATTTACACCTCAGCGCTAAAGTTCACCGGCGTGCTGAGAGCTTAGACAAGCTGTCAGTCAACGTACACGCTGCTATTAACAAGACGCGTGGAAACTTTGCAGTCGGCTGCAGCAATAATTGCAGTCATTAAGGTTGCAGCTAAATTATGTTAGAAAGTTTTTTTTTAACCAATAGCTGTAGTGTGGAATGCCATGTATTGAAGTTACATATGAGCTTTAACCTAGAAAAATATCTGAAGGTGCTTTGGCGAGGGTAGGTGGGGGAAAGGGTTGGGATATGGTAGGTGAAGGGAGAGTTAGGGTGGAGGAAGGCTTGGGTTGGAAAAACAGAAGGAAGAGTTTTGGTGAGTGAGGGCATGGGATGAGTGGGGGAAAAATTGGGGTGTGGTAGGTGAGGGCAGAGTTGGGGTGAGTGGGGGGGTAGGGTTGTGTGGGTTAGGTGAGGGGAGAGCTGGGTTGAGTGGGAGCACGGTTGGGTCAGGGTAGGTGAGGGGAGGGTTGGGGTGAGAGGGGGAAGGGTTGAATGGAGTAAGTAGGGGAGGGTTTAGGGTGAGTGGGGCAGGGGTTGGGTCAGAGTAAGTGAGGGGAGAGTTGGGGTGAGGGGGGGAAGGTTGAATGGGGTAAGTGAGGAGAGGGTTTGGGGTGAATGGGGCAGGAGTTAGGTCGGGATAGGCACTTATTTTGTGTGTATACTTCAGATAATTAGCCTAAAAGGAGAGAATGAGCTTCTTGACTCTGTTGCTTGGATTCCGCCACCCTGACCGCCATGGAATCAGAGACGGTGAGGGGCGGACAGTGGAAATATCCATTATTCCCTGGTGGAATTTTCCAATCTCACTCGAGCGAGGCCGTAAAATTCCACCCTGTATTTGTAAATACAAGAGACCAATGTCTGCTTTCGCACATTACTTCTCACAGCCCCCTTCTCCTTCCCTCAATTCCCCCCACCTCACAAATTCACACTGTGCAAAGCAAGAGTCAAATACTTGTTTGGATTTTTTTTCAGTGTTTAATGTTATTTTCCTTGTTGAAAACGCTTCTTTGAGCCAGGAAGCGCAAGAGTTCTGTTCCTGGAACCCTCAATATTTGTGAAGTCGCCACTGGTGAGCAAACGGTCTGGAATTCATCTGCTTAAAGTCAGATGGCGTTGGCACCCACAACTGCAATGAGGCCTAAGGCCCAATTTTTGGATAGTCTCCTGGTTGTGAATGGAGGAGACGAATGGCCATTTAACAAATGTCCCAAATTCAAGCCACAGAGTCTAACAGAACTTCACAAGCATAACGTCATCCAAACCGACCCCAACCTACCCCACCCCAAACCCTCCTCCCACTCACACCAACTCTTCCCTCATCTACGCAGACCCAACCCCTGCCCCGCTCACCCCAAACCCTCTCCTCACTTACCCCATTCAACTCTCTCTCCCACTCATCCCAACTCTCCCCTACCTACCCCATCCAACCCTTTCCCTACTCATCCCAACTCTCCCTTCACCCACTCCACTCAATCCTCCCCTGACTCACCCTAACTCTCCTATCTTCCTATGGTGCATCTGTAAAAACTCAGGGGCAATCTCTTCCCAACGGCAGAAAGGTTGACAACCAGAGGATGTCAATTTGAGGTGATTGGCAAAAGAACCATGAGGAATAACCTTTTCATGTTGTGAGTGGTTAAGATGAGGCAGCATGGTGGCACAATGGTTAGTGCTGCTGCCTCACAGCATCAGGGACCCAGGTCCAATTCTCACCTTGGGTCAGTGTCTATGTGGAGTCTGCACATTCTCCCGGTGTCTGCGTGGGTTTCCTCCAGGTGCCCTAGTTTCGTCCAACAGTCCAAAGATGTGCAGGTTAGGTTGATTTTTCAGGATAAATTGCCCCTTACTATTGGGGGGATTACACGGATATATCTGGGTGGGATTGATGTCAGCGGAATGATGGGCTGAATGGACTCCTTCTGCAGTATAGAGATTCTATGATTCTCCATCTGGAATTCACTGACTGAGCGTGTGGTTGAGGCAAATTCAACCGTAGCTCTCAAGGAATTGGTCAATCATCAGAACTGAAATAATTTGTAGTGTCATAGGAAGAGGAAATTGGGATGAACTGAATTGGTTATGCAGACTAAATAGCCTCATTCTGTGCTATAACAATTCCAAGATTCTGTGATTATATCCAGCCCTCAATTCTGTTTTCCCCAAGTAAGCCCATCGGTTCATTAACTTACAGCACTTCCCTAAATGTGCTTAGGCATGAACCGTAACCTGGCAGCGGTGAGGTCCAAGCGTATAGGTTTATATCAATATGAGAAGAGGCAGGCTCAAGTACACATTCCATAAAATGATGGAATGTACTCCCTGTTAAATGAAATACAGGAAATGTTGGGAACGCAGAGAGCTGTATTTTTCATTGACTTTCCTCCAGGGGGCTCCCTTAGCCTGCTGACTTGGGCTGTAAAGTGATGTGCAAAATACTTATGTGTGTCTCATGGTATGTTGTAAATTCTGGGGCCAAGTACATTCTTGTGCCCCATAGAATAAAAAGAGATCCTGCTCGTAGAAAGATAATTCCCAGTATAGAAAAAAAAAGATTGGGAACTGCTGAGAACTCAGATTTATTTGGCTTGTGAAGGAATTGTGCAGGATAACACAGCGAAAAAGAAAATTCAAACTGAAAAATTATGCGAAGCATAACATGTCTGGATTGGAAGGCAGTCTGGAAATGTGTTGGTCCCCAAGGGTTAGTTGGCCCCCAACATCAAAGTGGATTATAAGTGGACTCCTGGACTGTCCAAGAATTTTTCACCATTTTACGGGCAGGTCTGACTGAAAGCCTTCTTAGCTTTCTATGGATAGAATGGCAAATTTTCAAATTCTAATTGATTTATCTTCAAATTCAAATTCTTAGAGCCATACCTTAACCAATCAATGTGGTATAAATTTAGAAAAATGGTTGGCAGTTAACTGTCAGTCACTATCAACTGGTACATTTTCCATGGTGGTAATACCTCTTCAAGAATCCACTTGCCAACCAATCAACATTCTCTTCTCATCCAGTATAAATTGTTCTTTCCTCTTGATGTTGGCATTATTTATTTATTTATTAGTGTCATGAGTAGGTTTGCATTAACACTGCAATGAAGTTAATGTGAAAATCCCCTGATCACCACATTCTGGTGCCTGTTGGGGAACACTGAAAGAGAACTTAGCTTAGCCAATGCACCTTATCAGCACATCTTTGGACCGTGGAAGGTAACCTGGAGGAAACCCATGCAGACACAAGGGGAATATGCAGACTCTACACAGACAGTGAACCAAGTCAGGAGTTGAACCTGTGTCCTTGGCACTGTGAGGCAGTAATGCTAACCACTGTGCCACTGTTCATTGTCCTGATGAAATCAAGATGAAAATCTTCGGCAAAAAAAATCTTTCTTCGGCAATATCCATGTTTTTTTGTACTAACAAACGGCAGTTCATACTGAACTAGTAATTCAGACACTTACGGATATGTGAATTCAAATCCCATACATGGCAGATAAATCTGGAATAAAAAGCTACTATCAGTTTTGGTGACCATAAAACTATCGGGTTATTGAAAAAAATCACATTGGGTTCACTGATGCCTTTAATTCAAGAAAATCTGCTGTACTTACTCAGCTAGGCCTAGTTTTGACTCCTGACCCTCCAAAATGTAGGTATGTCATAACTGCCCTCTACAATAGTCTAGCAAACTACTCAGTTATATTCAAGAAGGTGGTATAACACTGTCTTCTCAAGTGCAATTAGGCATAGGGAATAAATAGTGGCCTTGTCTGTGATGCCTACATTCTGTGAGTGAGCTTTATAATAAGAACAGGAGTAGGCCTTTCAGCCACTTGAGCCTGCTCTGTTACCTATTAGATCAAAGATGTTCTGTGCCATAACTCCCACCCGACGCCCCATTCCCCATCATAGTTCCATATCCCTTCCTATCCTTGCCTAACAAGAGTAAATCTATTTCACTTTTGATACTTTCAATTGACACAGCCCTCAAAACTCTGAGGCTGCTTTTAGTGTGAGGAAGTGATTCCTAATGATATTATCAATGACAGAGCAGTAATTTTAATGCAATGTCTATTTATTCTGAATTACCCCCATCAGAGGGAATAGTTTCTTGTTACCTCTCCTATTAAATCATTAAATTATGTAAAAAGCTCAGTTAGATTACTCCTTAATCTTCCATTGTCAAGGGAATACAATATGTACCTGTCCTGACAAGTTAATGGATGGAATTCTCCCAGCCGATATGAGTCCCACGGTGGGGGCAGGGACTGGTAGTGTTCCCCACAATGGAGGCTGGAATCCCACGGAATCCTGCATTCCCACATTAATTATACTGTCGGATATTTCCTAACATCTAGCACAATGGGGTGGACCCTGGTGCGTTCCATACGACAACTTGGCATGTCAGATACGACTTTCACCAATCTTTACAGACACAACATAGAAAGCATTCTTTCTGGTTATATCACAGCTTGGTATGTCTTCTGTCTGACCAACACTGTAAGGAACTATAAAAGGCTGTGACTGTAGCCCAATGCATCTTTCAAACCAATCTCCCATCCATTGACTCTGTCTACACCTTCCGCTGCCTCGGCAAAGTAGCCAGCATAATTAGGGGCCCACGTACCCCAGACGTTCTCTCTTCCACCATCTTCTGTTGGGAAAAGATACAAAAGTCTGATATGTCACATACCAACTGACTCAAGAACAACTTCTTCCCTACTGGTGTCAGATTTTTGAATGGACCTACCTTGATCTTTCTCTACACCCTGGCTATGATTGTAACACTACATTCTGCACTGCCTCATTTCCTTCTCTACGAATGGTATGTTTTGTCTATATAGCACACAAAATATAATACTTTTCACTATATGTTAATAATGTTTCAATAATAAATCAAATCAAAATATTCAAGTATCACATTTAAAAAGCACCAGGACATCCAACTTACTATCGTGTACAATTGAGATCTCTGTAATAAGGAGCTAAAGCCAGTGGCCAAATTTACTGATATCTCCTAGTATGTCCTCATTAACTCGATAGTTCGAATGGCCTCCTTCTGCACTGTAGGATTCTTTAATTCTATGAGTGTGTGGAGGTCAGGAGGAATGATCCATGGCTGGCTGATTGGAGGTGCAAGCCAAGCAGGGAAATCAGCTCTGTTGGATACAAGTCATCGATGCTGTAAGTGTCCAGTGCAGGTCATTCTTACAACACCAGAAATGGATGAATGACTACATTTGCATCGCCAGAATAAGTGAAGCTTCGGTTACTCATGCTAATCACAATGAATGTCAGAATACATGAGCCTTAGTGGCAACAAGATCAGGTTGTTCCTCATACAGTGCATCCGATTTGTGGTGGAGTGACCACACAGGGCAATCAAAGTTTTACACAAAGTTGAGGGGAGGCAAATGGACTCAGGTAAAATGGCACCAGTAACTTCCCGAACTAGAATGCCTGTGTGAGCCTTACCCTCATGCATGGATAGACTCAGCACTCTGGAAGGAGCTGGTCCAAAATTCTCCTGGACAACTTGCAGGGCATTAATGCCATGCCACCAATCTAACGGTTTATCTTTGAGCAGATGTATGAGAAATTAACATGAAATTATTGTATACAAATTGATGCTGCTTAGAATTCCTCTGAAAATCATCTTTTCAATTTGAGCTAGGTAAGTTATGACAAAGAATATGAGTAGGCAGGAGGGGGAACCAACTTCTGATGGAGTTCAAGGAGAGACCAGCCAGCTGGCAAATGTGGAGCAGGGTCGAGCAACTGGCAATGGGGTGCTTGGATTTAGATCTGCATCTAGTATGGATCCGTGGACCATATAGAAACCTGAGGGCCTGGTGCACCTCCATGTGGGGGGCAACTCATGCTGCTGCTTGTTCTCTTTTGTCTCACTTACAGGTGCTAACAGGAAGAGGCCAAGGCCCAAGTTACATGACTCCCTATCAGGCCTTAGCAGAAACCCTATACTGGAGAGGAGCCAGGGGAGAGGACAAGAAGAGAGGTGTGCAAATGTAAGAAGAGTCACAACAGTAATTGGTACATTCCATCAGTACAGAAACACATCTCAATGGGTATGAGTTGTAGGGTAGGAAGTGAGTGGTCACTGCACAGACACCTGTCTGCAGCAGGATGAGGCAGGGTCAAACAAGCTCACCAATGCACAGAGGAGTGTGGGAAAAGAGGCATCTGCGAGGTCCAAGTCTGGAGAAGGGCCTCCGGAATCAGCCTTGCTATTGATGCTGGAGGGATAACAAGAGGCAGGGGAATATCAGACAGATGTGCTGAAGGCCCTCAACAGGGCAGCATGTGGGTCTGAGGAATCCTTCCTCTCACTGGCTGTGGAAACAGTGCCAACTTGCTTGCACATCGAGGTCTCCATGGGGAGGTCGGCGGATTCCGTGGAGGTCCTAGCCCAGCACATCCTGCCAGAAATAATGCGAACGTGCACGGGGAGCCTCTGCAGTTAACATGAGTGGGGGACGATGTACCTCAACCACCCTCCAGGTTTCCCTTACCCTCAAAGAGGTCCAGGGCCTCAGGTACACAAAGAGAGGGGGAGCAGCAACTGGGTATCCCTGCAATATCCACTTAGAAGTCTCAGAAGTATTCCGCCCTTCCAAATCCCGTCCGCTTGTGACCCCTTCAATCTTTCCCTGACTGCATGGGGAGCAGCTAAAAGAAGCCAGGACCCCCCAGGCCTCAGCTCTCCAGAGGAAGGCTGGAAAGTCACTAGAGTTCAACTAGTCAACAGGCTGCCTTTACCCTAGTCACAGAAGTTGGGGGAAAACCTAGAAAAAGGTAGCAAGTCAAGAAAAATCAAGAACTATTCATCACCACTGATTCCAAGAGTGAACTATTGATTGGCATATTTCAAACTTGCGTGAATATAATCACTTTCTTTTCAATAATGCCTACACTTATGTTTCTTAAAGGTCCCTAAAGCTTCCCTAAAGCATCCAACCACTCTGTTTCTCTTCATACCATACCTATCATCAGCTTGGAAGCCAGGAGTTCAAAATTGCCTCAAAAAACCCCCTCCCTCGGAGCCCCTTCAAACCTGAAGACCCCCATTCATACTTGTCAATGATTCCACTCCCCCAGCTAACACCCAGCCATGACCTTCCCCATGCTCCCTCTCCATTCAATCTGCTATTTTACCGTTGTGATACACTTTCCAGAACATTCAGGCATGCGTGTCCCCCTCTAGGCCTCAGCCCACATTCTTCCTACACACCTCAGTCCTCCCTTAATCTTTTTTAATGTCCCCATCCCCTCAACAGACCCTCACCATCCATCAATCCCTCCTGCTGCATTCAACTTGCAGCAGGACAATTTGATCCCATAGTGCAGTCCATGGAAGAAGGTCCGAGGTTGCTGCGTGAGGAACTCCCACCCTCCGGGAAGCTGCTTTGTGGAGGAATCACTTCGATGAATATTCACCCATTCTGTGCTGAATGAGGTGCTTCAGAATCCGGTGGCTGGAGGCCTCTATCTATTCTTCAGATGTCCATGATCTGACCAAAGTCTCCTTAAGTTAGGTTGCAACCTTTACGTACCACATTGATCTAGACTTATTCTGGACAGCCATGTACTCCCACTGGCATCATGTAAAGATTTTTATAGAGAAAGATTCCGCTCAGGCTTCCTTTATCTGCGTCCGTTTAGCCAGATCCAAATCGATTTCATTCTGGACTTCATCAGGATTCCCAACCCACTGTGCCGGATAATATCAAAAGATGCCGGGTTTCAACGTGAAAGTAATGTTTGGGCCTCACACTGAATTCTGTGTCTCTGCCCACTGACAGGAGCATGGGAGAATTCCATCCAACCTTCTTAACAATGTTTGAATTGGTAAACTTGTGCAACGATTTGCCAGCTAGATCGAAGCATTCAAATGAAAGTGGGTAAAGGAGCAGAGAGATTGTCCAATTCTCCAATTCTGTCAGCAGTGGGTCCGGAAATTCCCATCCAAAGACAACATACTTTTGGCTGCTCCCAAAATTTTCTGGTACTTCCTGCGCTGATTCCTGCGGTTGGCGAGGCTGGAAAATCCCAGGCATAATTTTTGTCTGTCTGAAGAGGGATTGAACTGAAAACCCCTTGTGAATAGGCCTTTTCATTTTTCCATCATTTCTTACTTTCTTTGCATCTTATGCCCCATATCTGCAGGAGTTGCTTCAGTCGCAAGAAACAAAGCATGTTTACATGTGTGACGGAGCTGTGCCATTAAGAAATCTATTTTAATCATATTCCTCTGCAAGAAGTTTCAAGCAGGATCTGGCATTTTATTGGTGCCATGTTGTCTGTACCTGGAATCCTTTATTGTTGCTCAAGCAGTATAATTGATATCATGTTGATTTTAATTGGACTAATGCAGTGTCTGGGCTTTTAGTGGTCTTTTGGGGATTGCTGAGTGGAATTTGATTTAGAGATGATTGAAAGATCAGGTCATATGTTTGGGGATAGCAATTTTTATTTACAGAGCATTCCAAGTTTTTAGTTTTTTTTTCTCAGTTGCTGTTCAAAGTTGGTGGAAGAAGACAGTGTCTCTCGGTCACTTTGCTCCAGTGATTTCTGAAAGTTTCAAACCAGGAGCTTCTCGGGGAATTTGATCCAACTTTCAATAGACCAATTCATAGTAGTAGTCAGAAAGCTGCAAATCTAGCATCACGAGGGCATACTTGCTTCCTGTGCCAAGCCTGAAGAAGAATATATGTCTGTGGGATAATGTTTTGCTTGGAACAGCAGGGATAGCTAGCTGTTAGGAGTTACGCTGTGTCATGTTTAATTCTTTTAATTAATTGGTAAAAGTTATGCTAATTTAATTGGTAAAAGTTATGCTAATTTTTTTGTTATATTTTAGTTGTGTTGTTAAATAAACTTTGTTTGATAAAAGCTTTCTAGTGGGTCATTTGAATCATATCTAGAATGAAACATCTTATGCTCATCCTAATGTCAAAATCAAATGTAAATCTCAGGTAAAACTGAGGAAAATTTCAAGAGTAGCCAAAAATCTGTGGGAATTTCTAGACTCACTGCGACGGGACTGGAGAATCCAACTCAAGATTTCCCTGTTCCTTTATCCGTTCCCATTTGAGTGTTTCAACCTAGCTGGCAAACTGTTGCGCAGGTTTACCAATTCAGATATTGTTAAAAATGTTGGGTGGAATCTCCCACACTCCTGTCAGTGGGCAGGAGGGCAGAACTCAGCGGGAGATCCAAATAATGGTTTTATGCTGAAATGATGATGGCATTTTTTGGATCTAGGCTAACTTTGTTAAACACCTTGGAGTTTCTGGCCCGTTTCTTAACAGGTAGTAAATGTATACGGATCTGGAGTTCTGAGCCTTGGTTAGGTGAAACATCAAACCAACGACAATGAATGTGCCCTCATGTTGTGCAAAGTCTCACTGGAATGAAGTTGACAACACCATTATTTCCACGAAACTCATCTCCAAACTCCATGGCCCTGGCAGCTCTTTCTGTGGCTGGATTCTGAACTTCCTAACTCCCAGACCACAATTAGTAAGGCTAGACAATAACACTTCCTCCATGATCATCCTCAATACTGGTGCCTCAAAAGGCTGTGTTCTCAGCTCCCTACTATATTCCTTATACACCTATGACTGTGTAGCCAAATTCCACTCCAATTCGATTTTCATTTTTGCTGACGACACCACCGTAGTGGGTCAGATCTCAAACAACTACAAGACAGAATCCAGGAATGAGATAGAGAATCTGGTGAACTGGTGGTATGGCAACAATAATCTCTCCCTCAATGTCAACAAAACAAAAGAGATTGTCATTGACTTCAGAAAGCATAAAGGAGAATATGCCCCTGTCTCCATCAACAGAGATGAAGTAGAAAGGGTTGACACCTTCAAGTTTTTAGGTGTTTAGATCACCAACAACCTGTCCTGGTCTCTCCATACTAACACTATAATTAAGAATGCCCACCAATACCCCTACTTTCTCAGAAGGAAATTTGTTATGTCAGTTATGACTCTCACCAACTTTTACAGATGCACCATAGAAAACATTTTTTCTGATTGTAAAACAGCTAGGTATGGCTCCTGCACTGCCCAAGATCGCAAGGAACCACTAAAGGTCGTTAATGTAGCCCAATCCATCACGCAAACCAGCCTCCCATCTATTGACTTTGTCTACACTTCCTACTGACTCAGCAAAGCAGCCAGCATAATTAAGGACCCCACACACCTTGGATATACTCTCTTCCACCTTATTCCTTTGGGAAAAAGATACAGAATTCTGAGATCACATACCAATTGACTCAAGAACAGCTTCTTCCCTGCTTCGTCCGACTTTTGAATGGACCTACCTTGCATTAAGTTGATCTTTCTCTGCACCCTAGCTATGACTGTAATACTGCATTCTACAATCTCTTATTTCCTTCTCTATGAATGGTATGCTCTATCTGTATAGCATGCAAGAAACAATACTTTTCACTGTATCTTAATACTTGTGATAATAATAAATCAAACCAAATCAAATCAAAACAATCGGGAGGCAGGCAGAGGAGGGAATAACTATTGCCTCATCACTAATTGTGGTCTGGTCCCTGCAACAGAACAGCAATCAGAGAGTCACTCTTTTTATTCCCTCTTAATGAAACTGATAGTTGATTAAGTCACCTCAACCTCCTCTGCTCTAAGAGAAACAACACCAGCTCTTATGATTTGATTTGATTTAGTATTGTCACATATATTGGGATACAGTGAAAATTATTGCTTCTTGTGTGCTATACAGCCAAAGCAAATCGTTCATAGAGAAGTCACTTACTTGGCAGTAGTAAACAATTAACATGAGGCCCATTTTGTGACTAACCTTTCTTGTGAAAGATACGTTGGGTGTATATAATAAATAGGGTTTGTAAATGTGGGATTGGACAGTGTTTTGCTGTCCTATCCATCCACGCAGCACCTGAGATTGTCACCCTGAGTTAACAGAATTTTGGCTGGTCCATCAAATTTTCCTTCCCGTCTGTGACGATTTCCACCATTGGCAGGACAGGAAGTTCCCAGCCAACTATTCGTTTTGCTGATCATCCTTTATCGACAAAGGAAAATAAATCAAATATTTTTGACTGTTGACAAATTTAGCTGCAGACTTTATTGAGCTGGTAAATGCAGAGAATACGCAGCGAGTAAGTGGCAATTTGGTGCTCTGGTTCAGCTGTTCTGGGGGCAGTGGGTGGAGTGGGATTTACTCAGGGATAGCAGGAGGGAAGCTGAAGCTTACTTGTAATGAATAATCCATGGAAATAGTGCCAGTAATTCTCTATGTGATCATTTGATCAACAGATACAGGAAGGAGAAAATGCTTTACATTAGAACAGGATGCTTGAATTTTGTAAAATGCTTGCTGGGATCAGATATCCAAATCCAGGCAATGCACTCTTGGACAAATGTCAAGATCTTAGAGAAGGTGAGTAGGAGCTTTACTGGAGTGAAGAATGAGAGAATTATATGACAAGATGACGGAAGCTTCTTCTGTCAGGAATAAGACACAAAAAGTCTGAGGTCATGTACCCACCAACTCAAGGACATCTTCTTCGCTGCTGTCATCAGACTTTTGAAATGTCCTACCTGCACTATGTTGATTTTTCTCTCCAGCCTGGCTATGACTGTAACACTACATTCTGCATCATCTTCTTTCCTTCTCTAGGAAGGAAATCTGAACAATTTGCTTTGGCTGTATAGCACACAAAAAGCAATAATTTTCACTGTATCCCAATATATGTGACAATACTAAATCAAATCAAATCATAAGAGCTGGTGTTGTTTCTCTTAGAGCAGAGGAGGTTGATAGAGATTTAATCAACTATCAGTTTCATTAAGAGTGAATAAAAAGAAATTGTTTCCTGTGGTTGAAAGGTCTATGACCAAGATTATGGGGAACAGATAGTATGACTATGGATAGTCTCTGTCACACAGCCCACTGGATGGGCCCAATGGACTGTTTTTATGTTGTAGGATTGCATTATTCTATCATAGAAGTATCCAACCTCCCTCCTGAAAAAGAGTTGCAATATAATTGAACAATCACCTCGTGTTACTGAGATAATTCAGTGTGTCCCCCCACTGGCCCTCAGACTAAAGGAGTTACAACTTCTATTCAAGGAGGGGAAAGCCTGCCGATACCTGAACCCCAATCATTCCCTTGTCAAGTTTCAGGAATGTAAAATACCTGATATACAATTACTCAAGGGGTGTTCCGACTTCTTATTTCTTGGCCATGGTTTTTAGAGTGTTATAGAATCCTACAGTGCAGAAGGAGGCCGTTTGGCCCATCGAGTCTGCACTGACCACAATCCCACCCAGGTCCTGTTCCTGTAACCCACTTATTTACCCTGCTAATCCCCTTGACATTAGGGGCAATTCAACAGGACCAATCAACCTAACCCGCACATCTTTGGACTGCGGGGCGGAAACCCCAATACCCGGAGGAAACCCACGCAGACATTGGGAGAATGTGCAAACTCCACACGGATAATAACCTGAGGCTAGAATTGAACCCAGGTTCTTGGCTAACCACTGTACCACCATGCCACCCTTTTCCTTGTGTGGTAGATGATGGCCAATCTTGTGGAGTTTAGTGTTAGATCCTAACTTGCATAGGGAAACTTATTTACCGTGTGAAGGGGATCGCAATATCATAAGTTTCTTTACAAAGAAGGAGCATTTCAATTTTGCTAAACAAAGCACGGATGAATCCTATTTCTGTTCTATCTCATTTCTCCACAGAATCATTAATATCGAGCTAATTAAACACCTTCCCTCCCTCCCTCTGGGATTGGCTCTTGTTCTGTGTTTAGTTATTAATTTTATTCTTGAAGAGCTCAACACATCGCACTTCACAACATTGAATGACGATTATTAGTGAGCGCCGTGCCTTCTCTTTTTGATGAAGCAATTGAAAAGTGAAGCATATTCTCAATTGCAATTAAATTGGTGTGCTCCTTGATGAATCTTAATGCTGTGAAACATTATTAACCACTATGATTAATTAAAACAGCCCTCCTGTTGCACTTTTATGAGCTGTACATTCATTCTATAAGAACATGGTTAGAATATGATACACTGTTGTTTCGCTTTGACAGTGGCAATTGTGAATTGAAAGCCCAGAGAAACAGAAATAAGAAGGGGAGGAATCTTCAGCCATTATTAAACATGGAGGCAGTGATGCTGGCCAAAACATCTGGAAAGTCAAAGGTGAAACAGTTTGGCCTTGGACGCTGTGACTCCATTCTTCTTGGCTCCGACAACCTTTTGGCTGAAGACATGTCTTCAGCCCCTGAAGGTGGAGGATGTCCTGCCTCTAAGAGCTGCCAGCCAATCAGAGCACCAGGTTTCAGCCATAGGAGTGCCACCAGTGACCAGTATTGACCCTGGATCAAAGGCAGAAACAGAGGGCAGAGGAGCTGAGGGATGGGGGAATATGTGACACTAACTCAGGCCAATTAGGCAGGCTCCAATCAACAGGATGGTGAGGGGGTGAAGTCAGGGGTAGAGATTCCTACATCATTCATGGTGCACAGCCTGATCCTGAGGGGAATCACTTCCCCTCACCAATGGGCCCACAGGCCAAGATGTACACTATGGCATGGGTCACTCTTCCCAGTACTGGTATAACATTGGTGGCAGTGAGTAAAGGAACATCTTTAAGTCGTTGTTAATTGACCACTTCAGGGCTTCAATCGGCTCAAGAGCAGGTGGGCCACCCAGCACCAATCCCACTGCTGCTAAAATTACCAGCAGAGACAGATAGAGCTATCCCACCTGATTTTATGTCGGTCCACCTGCCAGGCCACTCCAGGGAGGGCATAAAATTCCAGTCCTGGTGTCATGACCTGAGTGCCTTTAATTTTCAAGTTCTCATGTCACTCTGCGAAGTGTGGTGGGACTTTCCAGTCCTGTCTGTGGCAGGCATCATCACGGACAGGATGGAAAGTGACCAAAATGGTCACATACCAACCGACTCAAGAACCGATTCTTCCCTGCTGCTGTCAGCCTTTTGAATGGGCTTACTTGCATTAAGTTGATCTTTCTCTACATCCTAGCTATGACTGTAACACTATATTCTGCACTGTCTTGTTTTCTCCTCCATCTTTTTTTTGAGTGTATAGCTCTCAAGAAACAATGCTTTTCACTATATGTTAATATATGTGACAATAATAAATCAAATCAAATCTTGCTTCCAACAATATTCACTATCAGTGGAATCAGAAAGCCCGGCATTCACTCCAGATCTGGGACACATAATTTGTATAAATCCTCCAGTCTGCAGTGGAAAAGGAAGGCCAATTAGATGGGACACATTCAGCTTTAAGATTCACTCATCATAGGGCAGGCAACTACAATGATCATTTTATTGAGGCCACCTGAATCTTAGATCTTTCAGACACCTCAGGAGAAAGTCTGTAGCAGAGTGGGAATTCTATTGTCCAGTTTGCTTACACCACACATTTATCAATTTGCCTTTTTATCCCCTGGCTGCTGTGCTCTCAAGTAATTATACTTTTGAACCACTGCACCTCTGTCCAGTCACATCCTTTGGTCCCTTCCTATTGAGTAAACTTGTGTGTCTCTGTCTCTTTCTGGATTTGGAGACTGGAATCAACCAGGGACTAAGCCTCTTTCTCTGGAGGCTGCGGTGTGGGTGTCCGAAGACAGATGTCTTTCTGCATCTGTCCAGAAGAGTTAAAAAACTGGAAATATCACCCCCATGTGAGATTTTCAGCCTTCTTTTCTGAAGAGGAACTTATAGCTGTGAAGAGTTATTGCTCACATTGGAGCTACAGTGATAGCTAGCTGTTAAAAATTATACTTTGTCATGTTTAAATATTTCAACTGGTAAAATTTTTTGTTATATTTTAACTGTGTTGTTAAGTATAGTTTGTTTTAATAAAAGCTTCCTAGTGGATGAAACAAATCACACCTGGAGTGAAACATGTTATGCTCAATCTAATGCAAAAATCAAACTAAGTTGGGGACGAGGCTAACTTTGTAAGATACCTTGGAGTTTCTGATCTTGTCCTAAGAACAGACCCTTGGTGTGCTTGTACAAAGAACACAAAGTTAGCACGCAGGTACAGCAAGCAATTCAAAAGGTAAATGACATTTTAAATTTTATTGCAAGAGAATTGGAGTACAGGAATAAAGAAGCCTTCCCTGATTTGTACAAAGTCTTAGTTAGGCCACACCTGGAATACAATGTGCAGTTTTAATCTCCCCATTTAAGATAGGATAAACTTGTACTGGGTGTGGTACAGCGAAGGTTTACTAAATTGGTCCCTGGAGTAAGAAGATTGTACTGTGGTGAGAGGCTAGGTAAATTGGGCCCATCTTCTCTGGAGTTTAGAAGAATGAGTGATGGTCTTACAGAAAAGATTCTGAAGGAGCTTGACAGGGTGGATGCTGAGAGATTGTTTCTGCAGGTCAGGAAATCTATAACATGCGATTTCCTATCCAATAGCAGGATAAGGGCTTGATCTTTCAAATTCTTGAAGACAAATTACTTCACTCAATGGGTTGTGAATCTTTGGAATGCTCTCCCTCAGAAGGCTGCAGACATTCCATCATTTAAAGCTGGGATAGATCTCTGGTCTGCGAAGGGATTAAAGGTTATGGGGAGTGAGCAGCAAAGTGGAGCTGAGGCAAATTATCATCCTAATCATATTGAAAGGCTCATCAGGCTTAAAGGGCCAAACTTCTGCTTTCATTACTTATGGTCCAGAGCCATAATTGACAAGGTACTGCAATGGTGTACATCAAAAGGGAATCTTCAGTTGTAGGCAACAAAATGAAACAAAACTTACTCCAATTTATAAATCAAAGGGAAAGGTTTTGTAAACAACCTTCATTACTTGAGGCCTCACCCTGGGCCTTTCCAAGCTCCCCGCAATTCCCAATAGATTCTTATTTATACTGAGTCAGCTGACCATCACATCATCCCGTCATTGGTCACATAGTTTACTGGGTCAGATGACCCTTCCAGCTTGTTAACCATTGGTCAAATTATAACAGATCCAATGTTATCATTGGTTACACTCTGTCTTCTGGATGTTCTGGCTGACCATGTTTCCGTTAGTAGGAGAGAGTAGGATCTGAGGGCATAGCCTCAGAATAAAGAGATGAGGAGAAATTTCTCCAGTCACAACGTCGTGAATCTGTGGAAATCACTATCACAGGAGGCCAGCTCTTTGAGTGTTTTTAGGAAAGAGATGGATAGGTTCTTGATTGGTAAAAGGATCAAAGGTTATGGGGAAAAGGCAGGAGAATGGAGTTGAGAAACATAACTGCCATGATTGAATGGTGGAGCAGATTCGAGGGCCAAATGGCCTAATTTTGCTCTTATGTTTTAGGGTCTTATGGAGTCTGTCCCTCTCTTATCAACTACCATTTGGAAGGATTTGCAGGTTGACCTATATAAGCCCTCAGGTGGATCTTGACCCCAGGGTTGCTGGCTGCAAGGTGCAGAATGTTGCCCATTGCGCCATGAGATCCCAAACTCACAAAAGCTATGGAAGCAAAATACCTGCTGGCTGGCAGGACAATTCGGAACCCAAAATGCAAATTACAAGGTTGGGACTCATTTCTGCTTAACCGTAGAATTCTCAGGGTGCAGAAGGAGGCCATTTGGCCCATCAATTCAACACTGACAACAATCCCACACAGGCCCTATCCGTATTACCTCACACATTTACTCTATCAATCCTCTTGACACCAAGGAGCAATTTAGCATGGCTAATCAACCTAACACATGCATTTTTGGGTGGAAACCGGAGCACTCGGCAGGAAACTCACGCTGATGTGGGGAAAATGTGCAAACTCCACACAGACAGTCAGTCAGTCAATCAGTCAATCACCCCAGCTGAGATTCGAACCCAGATCCCTGGCCCTGTGAGGCAGCAGTGCTAACTACTGTGTCATTGTGCCATACCTAACAGAAACTTTGAACCAAGATGGCTTCACTTATTATTGACAGAACATGTATTTATTTCTGAGAAGCAGGTAGAGAAACAATGAACTCCCAGAGGCTTAATTAAATCAACTTTCCACTGACAATTTTTGTATCCCAATCAGACACTTCCTTCATTGTGTGGACGCATGAAATAAACACATGACAGACATCTGTCTCCATAATCATTATTATCTTTCCAGTAAGGATAACGAGGCGCTGATAAGGTCATATTTGCCAGGTTGATCTGCTGAAAAATGTGACTTGATCAAATTTCATCCTGAAACTAAGTGTGTGTGTACTATTGAGTACTCGGGAGATTTAAAGTTTCAGGATCAAAAATCTGAAGACTGTTATTTAAGCAGAAACTGAAAATGGGGTGAGGTTTTGATGGGGGTTATGTGGGGAGGAGAGAGTGTGAGGGAGGAAGGAGAGGATGTGAGGAGGGAAAAAGTATGGAGCTAAGGCAGTTAAATGAAGTTGAAGTGTAGATCAACCATAATCTAATCCAGAGGTTTGACAATTTTACTCATTGTGTAACCACCTCCTCTCCTTCCAGATCTATCTGTTCTCCATATACCCTGTCAAATTTCTTCTCTGTCAGGCCCTAAGAGGACACTGAAGACTATTGAAGACTTCCCTTTGATTGGTCCATGGTTGTGCTTGTCAACCTGATTTGGCTTTCATGTAACTCCATTTCCATAGTAATATGGTTGATTCTTACCAACCTTTTGAAATGGCCTAGCAAATCACTCAGTTTAAAGGCAATTAGGGATGGGCAACAAATGCTGGCCTTTCCAACAATGTCCATATCCTGTGAAAGAATTAAACAAAATACTTCAGTGGTTTGCTGTTGCCTTCTACCTGACTGTGAGCCTCTCCAATTGCCTGCCATTAGACATACTGGAAGGATTTAACAGGCTGACAATCAACTTGCTTGAACACATTCTAATAGTACTTTCCTTACTCATCAAGGGACTTGAACCCAACACTTCAGGTCCAAGAGGTAGTGACACTACAGCTGTGCTACCAAACCTTCCTATTGTATCAACACAGGGGTCTAATATTTTAACCCTAAGCACTGGACAAGTACACATTTTAAGTTGTATATACAACTTAAACAATGTTTTAATAAAGCTCCTCGATGGGTGAGCTGTTATGTTCAAGTGTATGATTTGATTTGATCTATTATTGTCATATATATTAGTGTACAGTGAAAAGTATTGTTCTTTGCATGCTATACGGACAAAACACACTGTTCATGGAGAAGGAAAGGAACGCAGAATGTCGTGTTACAGTCATAGCTATGGTGTTTCAGCTCAGTGCAAGGTAAGTCTATTCAAAAGTCTGATGGCAGCAGGGAAGAAGCTGTTCTTAAATTGGTTGGTATGTGACCTCAAATTTTTATATCTTTTTCCTGAAAGAAGGTGGAAGAGAGAATATCCGGGGTGCTACGTACTTTTCCATGGCAGCAGGAAGTGTTATGATGTGGAGATGCCAGTGTTGGATTGGGGTGACTCAGAAAGAAGTCTCACAACACCAGGTTAAAGTCCAACAGGTTTATTTGTAGCAAACACCGCTGGCTTTCGGAAGTGGCTGTTCCTTCGTCAGGTAGGTGGGAGTTCAGAACAACAGGTATTGTGAGACTTCTTATAGCAGGAAGTGTAAACAGAGTCATTGGAAGGGAGGTTGGTTTGCGTGATGGTTCGGGCTACATTTGCAACCTTCTGTAGTTTCCAGTTTGTAGTTTTGTCATTTTGTGTTAGTTGTATTTATTTTTGACACAAAGGTGCTGACAATACTTTGACTCCATTCCAATGAGTGATGTAAATCCACTTTTACCTAGGAGAATTGTGGCAAGTGATACATAAACTTCACCAGTCATTTCTGACAATTCAGAGAACTCTGCTCATATTTGGATACAGCCTGCCGCTTTAACTGGAACTCAATTGCGAGTCAGCCGAGATGTCCAGAGGGTGCTTCTGTTTCTTTATTGACAAGTCTTGCAGCGTGTGCACTGAAGAGAAATCAGTTCCCTTCCAGAGCAATGGATACGATGTCTGTGTTTCACATTGAGAGAAAGTAATCACGTAATTGCTTCAACAGTCCAGCAATCTGATGCTTGATGCTGCCTTTAACACTGCCTTTGCAATTTAGCTCATTGATTGTCAGGATTTTATACACGCTTGAGAGAATTTCGTTGCTGGTTTCCTCCACAGAGTGGTCCCACAATTCCAGTTTTTTTGTCAGCCATACCCAATTTTGTCCTGGACACTTAAGATGGCAGCAGTCATCCCTTGGATTTCTTGATTAAGCTCATTCAGGCGACAGAATAAATCTGACGTGTGGCCAGGCACGAAGAGCAAGCCAGTTAGAGATTGGAAATAGGTTGTGTGTAAAGAGTAAGTTGATCTCTGGATGACATTCAAGGAAATGTGCCAATTAAGACACTGTCAGCTATCAAGACTCAGAGAGGAGCAATAGGTTGACATGCTCGCTCCCCGTCTCATTGCATGGGGCAGAAATATTCTGGAATTCAGGAATGCCTAGCCACTCCTTCAAGTTGGTAAGCATGCTCTTGACAGTGAGTGTTTTTCTATGAGTACTGCAATGCATTTATATATTGTACTAGGAAAGATTGCTCTGATACGTGTCATTCCACCATGCCTACCAGTCACTGGATCCAAAGTACAGATAGATATACATTATGACCAAGCTGTCAAACAACTGGGAAATCTCCTCAGCTATTGTTTTGATGGGCAGAAACTAGCAAAACAAAATGTCCCGCTATATTACACTTTTATAAATGTATTTCTCATGCACGAGATCAGTAAAGCTGGCCATGGCTGGATTTGTCCAGCGACAGAACAAAGTTCTAACTGCGAACGATATTGTTTACTAACTGAATTGGGACATTACTGGACATGTCATTAATTCAATGCGACACTCTGTTGTTTGATAATGTTACGATCTGATTTAATTTCTGAGCCTTCTCTGCCAAGCATTCCCCTTACTACGTCTTTCTTAAGTCCTTTGCTCCAGAGCACTGGGCCCAATTTTAACTCGCTCAAAACTTATTCATGTACGTAAGAGTTAAAATAGTGCTCCATTCGCAGTGTGAGGTTTTCCCCGTTTCACTACTCTGTAACTCATTATGAGAACTCAGAGGCTTTACTCATAGAATCATTTATCCCTACAGTACAGAAGGAGGCCATTCGGCCCAAAGAGCCTGCACCAACAACAATCCCACCCAGGCCCTATCCTGGTGACACCATGTAATTACCCTGCTAATTCCCCTGTCACTAAGGGGCAATTTAACACAGCCAATTACCTAACCCTCACATGTTTACAGTATGGGGGGAAACTGGAGCACCCGGAAGAAACCAACGTAGACATGAAGAGAGCACGCAAACTCCACACAGACAGTGACCCAAGGCCAGAGTTGAACCTGGGTCCCTGGCACTGTGAAGTTTAAAGTTTATTTATTCGTGTCACAGTAGGCTAACATGAACACTGCAATGAAGTTACTGTGAAAACCCCAGAGTCGCCACACTCCAGTGCCTGTTCGGGTACATTGAGGGAGAATTTAACATAGCCAAATCACCTAACCAACACATCTTTTGGACTGTGGGAGGGAACCAGAACACTCTGAGGAAACCTACACAGACATAGGAAGAGCACACAAACACCACACTGTTACCCAAGGATGGAATTGAACCCAGGGACCTGGTGCTATGAGAAATGCTAAACACTGTGCATTATGCTGTCCTAATATAGTCATCAGCACCAGCCAAGCATAAAACTTTCATCAGCCATGCCTGGTCCACTTAGAAAAGATTTTCTTTCCGTTGTTTTTGTCTTGTTAGGTGTCTACATAGAAGTGATGGTTTTATATTTTGTCATCTATTGTATTATCTGTAAATATCTGTGACCTGCTTGGAAGTAATTAACTTGGAACTAACTGTTATGTGCAGTATTCCAGGGGACCGCAATTCACAGATGCACTGGCGATATTTGAGGTAACAAAACCAGTTCATGCTGGCCCATCTTTTGTACAAGGCAACATGGCAGATATTTAACCTAAAGATCTCTCATCATTCCAAGCTTAACGTGTGATTATTACCAACATCTGCACACAAAAAGGCAACAAGAACACACGGCAGATTTATTAGACCGTACTTCACACGTATAGCAATAGTGAATGGCATTCACTTGCTGTACACCAAAGTAAATCCCATTTCAATGTACTTCTTATCATTTCGATGATCCTTTGATAAAGAGCATCCTTTGTGCCTGGCTAAGAACATTTCCCTTTACTTGCTGAGATTTGCATGTTGAGTCAATAGTCTCACCATTATCGCACCGGCAATTCAAGCAAGTGTTCCGATTCTCGTAAGACATCTTTTAATCCTTTGATTTTCATCACTGATGTTTTGTGTGTTTTTATTAACACTTACTGTCTTTAGCCATCCATCTACTTTCCATTGTTATGTCCCAAAAGAAATGCTGAAAGTGTGACATATTCAACCCAGAAAGCCTTGACTCTGTTCTGTGTTTGAACTGAACAGTTGCTGAGCACCAGAAACCACACATTACGGGATGTGGTGATTAGGATTTAAGTCTACCTTCTCTGGGTTCTCAATGGTTCAACACAGAGAAAGCTCTGTGGTTTTTGTAAAGCTACATCCTTAAATTGTTGAAGCTTTTTTCCCGTGTAATCTATTTTAAATTGCAATAAATAAAGTAATTCACAGATAAAATCCACTAGACCATTTACAAAGAACAAAGAAAATTACAGCACAAGAACAGGCCCTTTGGGCCTCCAAGCCTGCATCAACCTTGCTGCCTGACAAAGTCTCCCACAAAGTCCATGAGAATGGCCTGAAGAGGCTTAGCAACAAGCGCATGTGGACTTTGCGGAACCTTTTGAAGGACATATATTCTTATTAATAACTGATGCTCATTCAACGTGGCCAGAAGTTGGTTTAATGAAATCAACTTCACCAGAAGAGACTATTGAGACATTTGGAGAAGTCTTTCATAGTTTTGGATTCCCTGAACAATTGGTAAGTGATAACGTATCTAAATTTGACTCCCATAAATTCAAAGATTTCTTGGAAAATAATGTATTTAACATATTCATTGAAATTCTACCGCTCTGCCCCCTATGGGTTCGGAGTGGGTGAAGGGCTAACAATGGAAATGTCCATTGACCCTGGGCGGGATTTTATTGTCTTGGGTTGAATAAGGCTGTAAAATCCCTCAAACTGGGTCTGTACCATGAAACACACATTGAGAGCAACAAGGGAATGAGGTTTCCTGGCGGATCAATATCTTAAACAATCGCTCCTAATGTGTAGAAATATTATTCCTCTCCTGTATTGTTAATGATGAAGAGACAAATATGTTTAGCATTCCACTTGTTGCAACTTCTGAAAACGGATAAAGTCATTCAGCAGAAACAAGAAGGAACAACAGGAAAATATTGGGTGGAATTTTCCCATCCTGTCCACCAGGGCAATCGTAGCGGGCAACGCAGGACCATGCAAAGGTCCCTTGACCTTTTTCTGATCTTGGGGTCAACACGACTGGAAAATCCCGCACATTGAGTCTTCACCATGGACAAGGAGTTCTGGCTCTCAATTACTCCTGAGAAATGGATTCCTACCAAGATCCTTGTAGAGACTTGGATCTGTCTTGTCTGCCATCCAAACCAGAGATGATGTTATCTGGAGGAAGCATGTGGTGGGAAGAACTGATCCAATGGGAATGGAACAAGCTGAAAATCCTGGTTCAATTGTACCAAGTCCTGATCTGAACCTTCCTATAACCCTGACACCAACAGGTAGACTCTGCTGAGGGAAGTAACTCCTTACCTATAGACCAACACAGAGTCATCCTTTCGTTACAACATTAATGTCAATTAAACCAACAACTGATTACATTTGTGCAAAGGTGAAAATGCCAGAGGTAACAACCAGTGCAAAAAGGAAGATGCTAGAGTTTCATTATCAACCGTTCCAGGAGTGACGACCTCGAAACTATCTGATTCATTGGTTATTGTTCACTGATTATTGTTCTTGTTGCACTTGTTTGAATTTGTTGGGGATGTTCCAATTTAAAGGAGGAGAAATTGTTACGTATTAATACTTATTCTTCATAGCTGCACTAAGGACTGTGTATAAATATAGGGTATTAATTGTGTATTCACTAGAAGTAATGTCACAAGTTCTGGTGCAGGAAACTGCCCAAGTAATGAACAGCACCTTCTCAATAAAGTATTGTAATTTTTAACCCTCAGTGCTTGTGGGTGGCATGGTGGTATAGTGATTAGTTCTGCCGCCTCACAGCGACGGGGACTCAGGTTCAATTCGCAGCTTGTCTGTGTGGAGTCTGTATGTTGTTCCTGCATCTGAAATTGGGTGCTCTAGTTTCCTCCTATGGATTGAAAAATGTGCCGGTTAGATGAATTGGTCATGCTAAATTCTCCCTCAGCGTATCCGAGCAGGCGTCAGAGTGTGGCGACTAGGGGATTTTCACAGCAACTTAATTTCAGTATTAATGTAAGCCTACTTGTGAATGAATAAGTTTAAGCTTTATCGCATCAATTCTCCAATATACAACATAAAAGGATCTGCACATATGAATGTGCTGCAGCTAGGGTAGGGGAATGATAGCAAGCCAGTTCAGTGCAAGTTGATATTGCATTGGCTCTGACTCATATAGATGAACACTTCAATGGACAGTGTACCTTAAAGATATATGTTCACCATATCACAACATCAGTTAGCCAGCCCAGATTGGGTTAACACTGAGCAATGGGGAGTTAGGGTTACTGTTGCTGATATCATGTCAGACGAATTCTTCATGGATAACCTGGATAGAAAAGGATATTCAGGATTGCACCTTCTCTTATGCTTTCTCCTCATTGCCTCATGCATCCATTCCTTCTTCCCTTTTCCACTCACCTTGTCCTCTGCTTCTCACTGTAAAGCACTTTACAAGGATTTGCGCTGAACATTATGAAATCAATCATTGGTTGAACATCTGACCTTCTGGTGGAAGGAAGGTTATTGAAGAAGCAGTTAAAATTTGGCCAAGGACGCTGCTCTGAGGAATTCCCACAGTGACGTCCTGGAGCTGAGATGGTTAACCTCCAACAACCACAATCATCATTCTTTGTGCTAAGTATGACTCCAATCCCTTTATCCAATTTGGAAATTCAGGGTGAAATCCCATGTCAGGTTTGACATGCAATGTCCACAAAATGATTTGCACGCATGATTTGGCATCTTGCACCATGGATGTGCTGCCAATCTTCGCGAAAGCAAATACTCACTCTGTTTTTCTCTGACACAAGCAGTGGAATTCTATCGCCCTGCCCATCACCAGAATCAGAGTGGGCAAGGGGTGGACAACGGGAAGGTTCTGCCACAAGCGAGGGTGTTTATGATCTCTCCCAGCAGCTAATCATGATATATTCTAAAGGCATTGCCTGTTAGTTCACTAACGTATGGGAGAAACCGATTTATACAAATGCTTCGGTGTCAACAAAATGCCCTTCAGTATTTGCCATATTGCTGGCTGTATCCTTTTGAAATTTGATGCTACCACCAAATACTTGAACAATTATAAATCAACCAAGCCAGCTGGTAAATTGTTGATGATGCCTCTCATAGTAATAGTGAGTTGGAGTTCCGTCCTGTCACTGAATACACTTTTCAACTGTATGAGGTTGTATGGTGGTGGTGTCATGGTATTGTTATTGAATTAGCAATCCAAAGACCCAGGGCAAGATCTCCAAATTGGCACTGTTGACATCAGATTGATGTCATATATTTAATTCATTATCTGGTGGACGTTCACAATGCACACACTGATGCTGTAAATGTTATCAGGCCTGTCCTGATTTATTCCAACCGTGTGCCTGGGCAACACAGATGTCATATCAGAGTGCCTGTAGCACTCAACCAAAGTTGTGCTAATGAATCCAATTACTTATGCCAGTGTCCCTTGTTTATGTAGAATATACAGAACAGGAACAAACCATTCAGCCCAACTGGTTTATTCTCCACTTAACCCTCTTCCAAGCCTATCTGCTTATCTGTCTATTGCTTTCTCTGTCAGGTACATATCCACCTTCACCTCAATGCACATCTCAACTCAACCAGCACATCTGACATTCTGATCACCCTCTAAATAAAAAAGTTTCTCTCAAGTTCATTATTGGAATTAATAGAGACATTGGGTAAATTTTCCCATTATTTGCAGGATCCAACGTGTCACAGATGAAACCTTTTAAAATTGAATTACGAAAGAAATTTCCAGTTAAGCAGAAGCTGTAATGCAATTAAGCAGAAAGATCGTCAGCTCTGCTGATGGTAATGTGATGCTTTGTGCTTTGTCCAATAGTTGTTCTGGGTCTTCTCAGTCAAATGTTGTTGATTATAGAAGTGGTTTAACAATCATGTATTGGGAATCCCTACAGTACGGAAGGAAACTATTAGGCCCATCCAGTCTGCACCAGATGCAGTCTCATTCTGGCCTTATTCACATAACCCAGCACATTTACCCCGCTAATCCCCTTGACACTAAGGGGCGATTAACCATGGTCAATCGACCTAATCCGCACATCTTTGGATTGTAGGAGGAAACCAGAGCACCTGGAGGAAACCCACGCAGACACTCGAAGAATGTGCAAACTCCACATGGACAGTGACCCAAGCCAAGAATTGAACTCAGGATCCTTGTGTTGTGAGCAGCAGTTTTAACCATTGTGCCACCTCTTGTAGTTTACCTATTTGGAGATACTGTCATTCTTACCTCACCCAGCCTTCTGATTCAGCAAAATCTTTTTAGTGCAACAGTGTCCCACGGCCGTCTGTCTAGGACTGCAGCATTAGGGAAAATGAGGACACTATCTGCTCGTTACGGCCCTAGCTGTGGTGAAAAATGCCAGTATTAAGTTCCAGTTACCAACCAAACAGAGAGAACTCCATTTGCCCAACTTCACTTTGATTCCCTTGATCATAAAGATTGACTGATCAATTACACATTCACCATAAAGGGACCCAGTTCAACTTTGCACTCAAAAGATGAAAACTTCCTCAATACCCCATTGGAGTTAATCTATATACTCTTTCATAGTGATGTTTGAGCCCATTACCTTCCCTAACTAAAGTGCCAGCAATACAAACCGAACTAACCTGATCAATGTAACTGGATTCTTAAATATTTTTGAACTTGTATTTAATGATTTTGTTAAAGACCATTGTGAGAGAAATAAACTGTGCTGTTAGTTGATATAAATTGAATCTTACATTTTGTTCAAAAAGGATCATAATCCTGGGACTAAAACAAATCGACATTCTTTGGAATTTTCTTTTTAACTCGGTTTTTGAAATTGAAATTGTAGGTATGTGAGAAATTAACAACTGAAAATCCAAACTGATCCCCCAAGGGCTAATATAAAAGCCCGTGCCAATGCTGGGGGATCTGATTAAATTGTTGGCTACACTACAAAAAAAGAAAATAAATCATTTAATATCCATTCATCACCACAAGGCAAATGCAAATCTATCTTTCTATGACTGATCAGTCTGTCAAACCATAGGGAGCCGGGATACACATTCCCCACTACTAGATGTTGAAACATCCACATTGGGACTGATGAATTTCACAGCATTCTGAGGAAAAAGGGATAAATTCTTTGCTGTTATATTTCTATTGACCAGTTGTTGCAATGAGATAACCTTGAATTCATCCTTTGTGGCTCATTATAATCATCATAGAATCCCTACAGTGCAGAAGGAGGCCATTTCGCCCATCGAGTTTCCACTGACTTTCCAATAGAGTATCTTATCCATGCCCTATCCCGTAACCCCATGTATTTATAGATTCCATAGAAGTCTAAAGTGTAGGAGGTCATTTGGCCCATCGAGCCTGCACCGATCACAATCCCACCCAGGCCCTACCCCATAATCCCATGCATTTAGCCTAGTTAGTTCCCCCTGACACTAAGGGGCAATTTAGCATGGCCAATCCCCCTAACGTACGCTTCTTTGGGCTGTGGGAGGAAACCAGAGAACCTGGAGGAAACCAGGCACAAAGAGAACATGCAAATGACACACAGACAGTGATCCAAGCCGGGAATTGAACTCAGATCCCTGGTGCTGTGAGGCAACAGTGTAACTACTGTGTCACCATCTCACCGACTAGATCACCAGCTAATAACAAAATAAATAGCCAGGTTGAAGAAAACTAGCTTGATTCCTCAGAGATGACATGATCTTAGAGAAACTGCGTTGAATAAGCACGGCCGAAGATTTCTCTGAGGGAGCCAATTTGAATTGCAGTTTTTTAGAATTGCGAGATATTTGGATGTTATTTAATTGTAGCCTAATTGAAGTTACTTCATGATTAATTCTTATTTTGGCCTTTAATTTCATTGTTGCAAGCTAGTTTTTTATTAAAACCTGTGGAAAATTCATTCATTTACATATTGCCAAGCAACGTGTGTGTTGGTAATAGGAGGAGCTGTAAAGTCATGGAATCCTTACAGTGCAGAGGGAGGCCATTTAGCCCATCGAGTCTGTACTGACTTTCTCAAAGAGCATCTTACCCAGGCCCCTGCCCTCCACCCTATCCACTTAACATTATACATTTGCAATGGCTAATCCACCTAATCTGCACATCTTTGGACACCAAGGCCAATTTAACATGACTAATCCAGTGTACCTGCACATCTTTGGACGGTGAAAGGAAACCAGAGCAGCTGGAGGAGACCCATGCAGAGATTGGGGGAAGTGCAAACTCCACATAGGCAGTGACTCAAGGCTGCAATGGAACTTAGGGTTGCAATGGCGCTGTGGGACACCAGTGCTCACCATCATGGAAAGATGGCTTGCAAAGGCAAAAGCGCTTTCATGCCATGAAAGAGGAACTAACAGTGCAAGGTGGACTGATGCTGAATGGCCAGAGGTTCATAATCGCTTACTACAGAGATACCAACCCTGTTGTGCCAGCAAGGCCAGCAGGGATTGAAGCAACAAAGTGTAGGCCAAAAGAAAATTATGTACCGGCCAGCAATATGATTTGGAGTTGGGGACCAGGTGTAGTGTGTCAAAACTCACAGATGACACAAAAATGGGTGGCAGAGCAAAGTGTGCAGAGGATGCTGAAAGTCTGCAAAAAGAGATAGTTTAATAAGTGGATGAGGGTCTGGCAGATGGAATACAATGTTGACAAATGTGAGGTCATCCATTTTGATCAGAACAACAGCAAAATGTACTATAATATAAATGGTAAAAAATTGCAGCATCTTGCTGTGCAGACCTCAGTGTTCTAGTGCAAGAATCTTAGGGAATTTATTTGTAGGTGCAGCAGGTGATTAAGAGGCAAATAGAATTTTGTCCTTCATTGCTACAAGTTTGGAGTTTAAAAACAGTGAGGGTATTTTGCAGCTACATAAGGTGCTGTTGAAGCACACCTGGAGTGTTGTGTACAGTTTTGGTTTCCTTACTTGAGAAAGGATATACTGTCACTGGAGGGGGTTTAGGATGATTCACTAGGTTGATTCCAGAGTTGAGAGAATTGACTCATGAGGAGAAACTGAGTAGGTTGGGGCTATGATCATTGGAATTCAGAGGAATGAAGGGATATCTTATAAAAAGTTATAAAAATATGAAGAGAATAGATAAGAAAGAAGCAGGGAAGTTGTTTCCACTGGCAGGTGAAACTAAAACTAGGGAATATAGCCTCAAAATAAGGAAAAGCAGATTTAGGACTGAGTTGAGGAAGAACTTCTTCACACAAAGGGTTGTGAATCTGTGGAATTCCCTACCCAGTGAAGTAGTTGAGGCTACCTTATTGAAGGATAGATAAAGATAGATAAATTTTTGAATGTTAAAGCAATTAAGGGTGAGCAGGTGGGTAAGAGGGGCTGAACCCACAAAAAGATCAGCCATAATCTATTGAATGGTGGAGCAAGCTCAAGGGTCCAGTTGGCCTACTCCTGCTCCTAGTTCTTATGTTCTTGTATGATAACATAAAGAGGAAGGTGTCCAGATGTGCACGATGAAGTGTGCTCACACTAAAGAACAACTGCACCTTCATGAGTTTCCAGATCTTCCATGGTCCCTCACCACATCAGACATATTTAGCTTGAATGGGAAACAGCATTTGATCCTCATTGATTCATTCTCAGGGTGGTTTGAAATTGATTACTTAATTGACATGAAGAGCACTACAGTAATCTGGAAGCTGATGGACACTTTGCCGTGTATGGGCATTCTCAATGCTAATGACAGGGCAGTTTGTGTGCAGGGGCTTCAAATACTTTGCATAGGGCTTTGGTCATGTTACAGCAGAGCCCTTTCACCCACAATCGAATTGGTGGAGTGCACTGTGCTTTCAGCAAAGCACCCATTTGAAAAGTGACTCTGTGAAAACGCAGACTTTTATGCTGCATTGCTTCATCTGGTCGAACTGCCAAGGGAAGGTCTGCCCTCGTCAGCTCGAGATACAACAGAACAATGACCCCTGTAGTTAATACCCTGCTGCAGTCTAAAGTGGAAACAAATGTGAATGAAGCTCTTTCGAAACAATAACAAAGGGGGAAGAGCTGTCACAGATCACAAGGGCGATAGAAATCCAGCATTTGAAGCCAGGCCAAATGGTCAGAATCCAAACTATCTAGGGTTATGGTGATCTGGCTGTTGTACATCACCATGCTCCTCAAGTCAACCTCTACATTGTCACCTCAGATGGCACCACATCTCTCGGGATATGCCATCATCTGCTTCAGATACCTGAATCAGCCCTGCTAAGTGCCACTGAGAGTGATGCACCAAGTTTGCAATCTGTGTCTGCCACACCCCAACTAATCCAGAGGCCCTTCCTCTGCCAATACAATTGGCCCTGCATGCTCAGCCCAGGGCTCGCCTGCTTTATGTGTGCAGTAACCCAGCTGCTTCCAGGGACAGTCAACCTGTATCACCACGTGCTCAGTGTGACTGAGCAAGCACAAGTTTAAGCACTATGTGCCTATCTAACAATATATAATGCTGTTTATGTTATATAAGATGTGAAAAAGATGGAGGAGGGACACATTTGGATTTTGTGCCAGTCTTAGCTCAAGTTCATGTCTGTGTGTTCCAGTTCACCGTTGTTTTTTTATTTCCGTTTTCTGTACTTTTTTTTGTCATGCATCCCGACTGAAATGAGGAAGATGAATAATATGTATTCATTTATATATTACCAAGCAACTTGCGCACTGGCAGTGATGTCGGATGTTTGATTTGATTTGATTTGCTACTATCACTTTTGATTAGGGAAAACATCACAACTGTACTGACAGGGGATACATCTGAGGGTTTGGCCACTGAGTCTATATAGGTAGAACTGAAAAATAGGAAGGGGGAAATCACTTTGATAAGGTTGTACTATAGGCCCCCAAATAGTCTATGGGAAATTGAAGAGCAAGTATATAAGGAGATATCTCCAAGAAAAATACGGTGGTAATAGTCAGAGATTTTAACTTTTCCAACATTGGCGGGACAGCCATATTTATAGAAGGTTGGCTGGAGATTAATTTGTTGACTGTATTCAGGAGGAATTTCTCATTCAGTATGTGGATGCCTGACCAGAGAGGGTTCAAATCTTGACCTCCTCTTGGGAAATAAGGAAAGGCAGGGGGACAGAAGTGTTAGTGAGGAATGACTTTGGGACCAGTGACCATAATTCAATTAGTTTTATGATAACAAAGAACAACACAGCACAGGAAACAAGTCCTTTGGCCCAACGAGCCCACACCGCCATTTTAACGTTCCCACTTCCACCCACGACCCATAACAGAAAAGGTTGTTGAGGATAACGTGATTAATGTGAACATGGACTGACAAAAAACATTTTATAAATAAAGGGACACACAGCAAACTTGTGGGAACATTTGGAGCTCATAGAATGAAAGGCACAGCAGCAACATGGATAGAAACCTGACTGAGTGACAGGAAACACAGAAATGGGGAATGTTTTTATTTGGAATGGAGTTAGGTTAAAGTGGGATTCCAGGAAGGTTGCTATTAGGGATCCTGTTCTTCCTGATACATATTAGAGACATCAGCAATGCTGCACAGAGCATACATTCAAACTGTGATAATTACACAATACACAGCAGCATTGTGAACTGTGAGGGGGTAGTGCTGAAACTCACAGTTTCTGAGACAGCTTGTAAGATACCATGGAGAATGATAGGACTGGCCCAAAAGTTAAAATTCTAAATTGGGGCAAGGCCAAGTTAATTGGGGGAGTCTGTGGGAAGGCAAAGAGATGTCTGGTAAGTGGCAGACTTTCAAAAGTGTGTTAATCAGGGTTCAGGGTAAGTATATTCCTCTTAGAGTGAAAGACAAGGCTGTCAGAAGTAGGGACCCTGGATGACTCAGGATATTGAGGCCCTGGTCATGAAGAAGAAAGAGGCACATGACATGCATAGGCAGTGGGATGAAGTGAATCCCTTGAAGTATATAGGGGTGTAGGAGTAGAGTTAAGAGAAAAATCAGCAGGGCACGCTTGGTTTTATTGGTCACAACATTGAATACAGGAGTTGGGACGTCTTGTTGAAGTTGTACAAGACATTGGTAAGGCCATACTTGGAATACTGTATACAGTTCTGGTCACCCTATTATAGAAAGGATATCATTAATCTAGAAAGAGTGCAGAATAGATTTACTGGGATGTACCAGGACTTGATGAATTGAGTTATAAGGAGAGGTGGATGGACTGGGACATTTTTCTCTGGACCGTAGGAGGCTGGGAGGTGATCTTATAGAGGTCTATGAAATAATGAGGGGCACATATCTTCTAGATAGTCAATATCTTTTCCCAAAGGTGGGGGAGTCTAAAACTAGAGGGCATAGGTTTAAGGTGAGAGGGGAGATATAAAGTAGTGTTCAGAGGGGCAATGTTTTCACACATAGGGTGGTGGCTGTCTTGAACAAGCTGCCAGAGGTAGTAGTAGAGGCAGGTACAATTTTATCTTTTAAAAGGCATTTAGTCAGTTACATGGGTAAGATGAGTATTGAGAGATAGGGGCCAAATGCAGGCAATTGGGATTAGCTTCAGGATTTTTAAAAAAAGGAGAGCAGTTGGGCTGAAGGGCTGTTTCCATGCTGTAAACCTCTGTGGCTCTATGACTCTATAACATGAATGATCTTCCCAACCAAGATCATCACAGAGATCTCAGAACCTCGTTCCACACACCACAAACTCCCGATTGGAGTCAAAGCCACTACCATTGTGGGCATGAGCCTGGTTGTTTCGAGTGAGGGATGGCAAAAAATGGAAGTTGCAATAATGCTGGGGAGATTTGTGACTTCCACCTTCCGCCGGATATTGAGCTCCTACCAGCATTCCCATGGACAGCGAAGGTGGGCTCAAGATCTCATCCAATAGAGCTATCTTCAAAGATCCAACTTCATTAACAAATATCTTTCAATTAATGAATTAATGGATAAAACAAACCACTTTAATCTTTGGATTAAAAGATAGCACCTGCTGTTTAATTCAATCCATACATTGTTATACCTGCTGATTGCAATGTTGAAAGGACAGTGAAATCGCTTCCATGGCTGTCTGAATTGCTGCTTAATTGAATACTAAGTCATGTGGCTAGTGTAATAAGGCCATAAGACTATAAAACATTGGAGCAGAATTAGGCCACTCAACTCATTGAATCCAGTCTATCATTCAATCATGGCTGATATTTTTCTCATCCCCATTTTCCTGCCTTTTCCCCATAACCCCAATCCCCTTATTAATCAAGAATCTATCTATCTATCTCTGTCTTAAAGACACTCAATGACCTGGCCTCCACAGTCTTCTGCAGCAAAGGCTTCCACAATTTCACCTCTCTCTGGCTGAAGAAATTTCTCCCTTTCTCTGTTTTAAAGGATCATTCCTTTAGCCTGAGATTGTGCCCTCTCATTCTAGTTTTTCCTACTAGTGGAAACATTCTCTCCACGTCCACTCTATTCAGGCCTCACAGTATCCTATAAGTTTCAATGAGATCCTCCCTCATCCTTCTAAACTTCAACAAGTACAGACACAGAATACTCAACCATTCTTTATACAACAAGCTCTTAATTCCAGGGATCATTCCTGTGAATCTTGGCACAAAATTCCTAAAGTTAAAAAAAAATTTGTTCAGATTCAAATTCTACAACAACCTCAATAGTGAAATAAAACTCATGGTTACAGCTGTCCAAATTGTTTGTGATATAATGCTCCACTAGAGCAGAACATAATGCTATCAGCTTCTATCAAGGGATAGTTTTCAAAAACTGTGCTCCCCATCAATACATTTCAAGGTTCGCTGTGGGTTGCAATGTTTCTTCTCAAAACACAACAAAACATGGCTCACAAAAAAGTTTGACTGCAACATCTGACAACACAAGAAATGTATTCAATCTCTGAAATGGAATTTAAAATGATTGACTCCACAACATGTCCTTGAGAAATTTAGCACGTAGAAATACACTGAATAAATGAAAGAAAACACATTCTATAGCACCAGTAATACAGAGACAAATGTACAAGGGTTCATTTTTAAATCTTCTTTCATAACGTGTGGACATCACTGGCAAGGAAAACATTTATTGCTCAAACTTAATTGCCTTTGAGAAGTTGGTGGTGAGCATCTTCTTAATTCATTGGTGCATGTTCTCCCACTATGAGGTGAGAGGAGAGTTTGAAAGTCCTGATCCACTCAGTGAGTGAATGATGATAACATTCTAAGTCAGATGGTATGTGACTTGGATGAGAACCTTTGATTTGATTTGATTTGATTTATTATTTTCACATGTATTACTATACAGTGAAAAGTATTGTTTCTTGCGCAGTATATCAACAAAGCATGCAGTTCATGAGAAGGAAAGGAGAGAATGCAAAATGTAATGTTACAGTCGTAACTAGGTGGAGAGAAAGATAAACCTAGTGTGAAGTAGGTCCATTCAAAAGTCTGATGGCAGCAGGAAAGAAGCTATTCTTTAGTGGGTTGTACGTGCCCTCACATTTTTATATCTTTTTCCCAGATGAAAGTGGAAGAAATTATGCCCGGGGTGCATGGGTTCCTTAATTATGCTGGCTGCTTTTCTGAGGCAGCAAGATATGTAGACATTGATGGGAGGCTGGTTTGCGTGATGGACAGGACTTCATTCACGACCTTTTGTAGTTTCTTGCCGTCTTGGGCAGAGCAGGAGCTGTACCAAGTTGAGTTACAACCAGAAATAATGTTTTCTCTGGTAATCTGTAAAAGTTGCAAGAGTCATAGCTGACGTGCCAAATTTCATTAGTCTTCTGAGAAAGTAGAGGCGTTGGTAGGCTTTCTTAACTACAGTATCAGAATGGGGAGACCAGGACAGGTTGTTGATGACTTGGACACCTAAAAACTTGAAACTCTCGACCATTTCTACTTCATCCCCATTGACGTAGATAGAGGCATGTTTTTCACTACGCTTCATTTTTTTGACGTTGAGGGAGAAATTATTGTCTTTCCACCAGTTCACCAGATTTTCTGTCTTATTCCTGTACTCTGCCTCATCATTGTTTGAGATCCAACCCACTATGGTGAACTTTCAGGTGATGGCATTCCTATACATCTGCTTCTTCTATGTGGTAGATGCTGTGGTTTGGAATGTGCTGCTAAAGGATCCTCTGGTGCATCTTGTTCATGGTGTGCACTGCTGCCAATATGTATCAATGGTGAAGGGTGTGAATATTTAAATTAGTGGATGAGATGCCAGTCAAAGCTCCTTGAGTGTTGTTTGAGCCACACTCATCCAAGCAAGTAGAGAATATTCCATCATACTTCTGACTTGTGCCTTGTAGATGTTTTGGGGAGTCAGGAGGTGAGTTACTTGTCTCAGAATTCCCAGTTTCTGAATTGATGGCACAGTATTAATGTGGATGGTCCAATTCAGTTTCTTATTAGTAGTAATCCCCAGATTGTTGATAGTGGTGGAATCAGCAGTAGATATATGAGTGAACCCAAAAGGGAAATGGTTGGATTCTTTTTCCTAGAATCTTAGAATTCCTATAGTAAAGAAGGAACCCATTCGGCCCATTGAGTCTATGCTAACTACAATCCCATCCAGATCATACTCCCATAACCCCACAGATTAATCCTTGCTAATCATCCTGGTCAATTTAGCATGTCTAATCAATATAACCCACACATCTTTATAATATGGGACAAAATTGGAGCATCTGAAGGAAACACACATAGATATAGGGAGAACATACAAATCCCACACAGACAGTGACCTGAGGCCAAAATTGAACCTGGGTCCCAGGTGCTGGGAGGCAGCAATGCTAAACACTATGCCACCGTGCTACCCTCCTTGGAGATGATCATTGCCTGGCACTTGCTTGGTGAGTGTCTTATTTGCCATTTATCAGTCCAAGTGCAAATGTTGCCAGGGCCTTGCTACATGAACTACTTCAATATCTAAAAAGTTGCCAATGGAGCTGAACATTATAAAATCATTAGTGAACATCCCCATTTCTGATATACAATAGAGAGAAGGTCATTGATGAAGTTTAAATGATTTCCATTGATTGCAGCCTGGCAATGGAGGGGAATGGGGCATACATGGGGATTGCAACAGCACATCTTGTAGTGTGGAATCTCTGACAGTAAGTTTTGGATTTCCATGTTAATGTATGTTGATGTGGACTCCAAATATTGCTCTTAGTTTCAGTCAGGAATGAAGATAAGCACTGACAGTCTTGCTCCCATTATCAATGAAAAAATAAGCTAGAGGGATAAGACCTGATATAAATACTGTGTAAGTAGATGGACTTTGAATGAATTAAAATCTTATCCATAAAAATGTTTGGTATCTCATAGAATCATAGAGTCCCTACAGTGCAGAAGAGGCCGTTTGGCCCATCGAGTCTGCACTGACTTTCCGACAGACTATCTTACCCAGGCTTTCTCCCCCGCGCTATCCCAACAACTCCACACATTTCCCATCTAATCGACATTTCTTGAGATGTGAAGACAGAATTTAGCATGGCCAATCCACCCAACGCGGCACATCTTTGGATTGTGGGAGGAAACCCACACACAGAAATGGGGAGACCATGCAAACACTACCTAGACAGTCATCCGAGGCTGGAATTAAAATAAAACAATTTAGCCTGGCCAATCCACCTAACCCACACCTCTTTAGAATGTGAGAGGAAATTGGAACATATGCACGCAGACATGGGGAGAATATGGAAACTCCACAGAGACACTGACCCAAGGCCAGAATCGAACCCGGGTTTTCGGTACTATGAGGCAACAGTGCCACCCCAACTTGGTAACCTTTGAAAGTAAATCCTCTCAGCAGACAATTCCGCAGCAGTTGCCTTTGTTTTGCAAGTATGCCAAATTTTTCAAATCACATAATGACTTCTTATCTGATTTTGAACATCTTGTCCCTTTCCAGTTTATATTATTTAGGAATAATTACTTACCAATGTATTCTCCTGATTGATTAATTGTAATGAATTATAGTGGAATACTAACAAACGTGTTATGTTTAATAAAATGGTTCTCTTGGGGCAGAGTTGTCCTCTCTTACCATTTAGCTTCTTACATGGAATCCACAATGGACATGTGGCAATGCTATTCCTGCCTACAGACAGCTGTTCAGGGTTCCTGCATAGCCCTCTGGGAAGAGGACAGCCATCTGCGCGCTCCTGTTCTATAAAACCCACCGCTAATGGCATTTGGGATTTTCCCAAGAAATCTATTAGGTTTTGGACTACTGAAAAAAATAGATATTGAACCATCTGTTACTCATTTCAAGAAGTTAATTTGTTTCCATTGAATGAATCATTCTTTGCACAGCGATGGTACAGCAATTATTTGATTAATTGAGGGCTGGCTGACTCTTCCTGTACTTTATTTTCCCCCTCGATGATCGAGTATTATTAGGTTTTACATCAGATGACCTTGGCACCTGATGTACTTGATAGTACAACTATTGTTGAAAGTCTATTGCTGCTTATATTTATTGGATGGGCACTGAGTGACTTTTGAAATGGAATTCACCTCATCTTCAGTTCAAACGGTCTATGTCAGTGTTTATGTTGCATACAAGCTTCCTGCCACTCTACTACATCTAACCTCATCAGTATTACATTCTCTTTCTTACTCCTGTATTTGTCTGATTTCCCCTTGAATGCATTTATGCTATCCACTTCAAAATTTGTGGGAGAACAGGTTTAATATGCTTGCCACTCACTCAGTTAGAATTTCTACAGTGCACAGGAGGCCATTTGGCCCATCGAACCTACACTGACAACAATCCCACCCTATCCCCGTAATTCCATGTAATTATCGTGTTAATCCCCCTGAAACCAAGGGCCAATTTAGCATAGCCAATTCACCTAACATGCGCATCTTTGGACTGTGGGACGAAACAAGAACATCCGGAGGAAAACTATACAGATACTGGGGAGAATGTGCAAATTTCACACAGATCAGAATTTAAGCTAGCTCCCTGGTGCTGTGAGACAGAGTGCTAGCCACTGTGCCACTGTGCTGTGAAGTATCTCTGAATTCGTTCATACATAGATTTATTAGTGGCTATCTTACATGATGACCCCTGGTTTATTATCTTACAGGACATTTTTTTTTTGTTGCCGACTGAGTTATCCCGGCTAGAAGCCTTTTAAAAGAATATCATCAGCAGTAATCACTTGGCTTCTTTCTGATATATTTCCCTAGGTTTTGATCCCGCAATTTGTTTCATTTGACACAAAGCTCTTTCATTGCTGCACTGCCTTTAATCTTTCGTTGGGTGTGTCCTAACTTGTCCTTCAGCCTTGGTATGCCAGTTCTGATGAAGGTTTACAAATGGGAAATTAAGCTGCCCTTCCTTCTCTTTCAAGTGCCGACTGGCCCACTTTTCATTCCCGCATTCACTGTGTTTTGGTGTGCTGTTCGCCCTCTGTTTCCTTCTCCAATAAGATGAAACTCACATTGAAAAATTTTGAGCACTGGTGAAGTGTTATGGGATAGAAATTTGTCTTGGGCTGTTGCACAGAGTGGACACATTGGGCTGTTTGCCACACAGCACCTTGATATTCAGCTGCTTGATATTCAGGTACTGCTTTTAACAGGAAGCTGATCCAATACCACGTGTTCTATGCAATTGCTTGAGGTGAATTTCTACAATAGAGCAGAGTAGAATAGAAGAAAATCCCTACAGGGCAGAAAGAAGCCATTGAGCCCATCAAGTCTTCACTGACTCTCTGACAGAGCATCTTATCCAGGTCCTCTACTCTTCCCCATCCTCATAAACCCATATATTTATTACGGCAAAATCCATCTAACCAACAGATTTGGGACATAAGAGCCAATTTAGCATGGTCAATCCATCTAAGCTGTATATCTTTGGACTGTGGAAGGAAACTGAAGTGTCCAGAAGAAACCCAGGCAGACACAGGGAGAATTTACAAACCCAAGGCAGGAATTGAGCCCCGAACCCTGGCACTATGAGGCAGCAGTATTAACCAGTGTATCACTGCCACCCAGTACCTCTGTATCTGAGACAGATTGGTCAGATGATGACATGATGATGTGGGTGCAAAAGGTCATGTGACAGGAGCGTGTGACTTCTCCCTGGAACGCAGGCAAAGCACAATCATGGCGTAGCTGCTCAACTAGTGAGTAAAATATTGTTTCTTACAAGTCCTTGTTGTCAGTGTTTGGGAACCCAGCACATCAGCAATATCCTTTTATGTTTGTGACTACATCAATTACATTAGATCTGCTTGTTATAAAATGACAATCTTTTCAAGTTCCTTTTCTTGTAGTCAAATATTTTAGGATATCAGAACAGTATTGGGTCAATCAGACTCTCACGTCTGTTTTGCCATTCAATTCGATCTTGGCCGATCTATATTTTAATTCCATCTACCTACCTGGGTTCTGTAATATCAACATCTTTGTCCTATTCAAATAGATCAATTTGCATTTGACTGAGCCTTAATTTTTGGGCAAAAGATGTTCCAGACTAACGCTTGTGTAGAGAAGTGCTTCCTGAGCTTCTGGTTTCAATTTCAGGCTTACATCTCCTTGTTTCCTCAAGGAGAAGGAGACAGTAACGAGGCAAATAAAGTAACAATGGATGGAGCCAGTGGAGTGGCACGGTAGTTAGCAGTGCTGCCTCAGAGCAACAGAGAATATAATTCTCTCTCTCTTTACCTGATCAACGTTTTTCACCATCTTAATTACTTCACCTCAATTAGATCAGCATTCAATCTTCCATATTCAAGTGAATACAAGCCAAATCTATGAAACTCCTCTCGTAATTTAACCTTTTTAGCCCAGTATGATTTTGATGAACTCTTTCCTCCTTCCCTCTCATCTCCTCCTTTTGCAGTGATGGTGACTGGACTGAGATACAAAGTTTTCAATCCCTCATGGATAAGTTGTTTCCCCTTGTGGCAGAGTCCAGGACCAGAGGATGGGATCTCAGGATAAGGGGTCACCTACGTAAGACAGAGGTGAGGAAGAATTTCTTCTCTCAAATGGTAGTGAACCTATGGGAATTCTTTATCACAGAGGGTTGTAGAGGTGGGTAACTAAGTATGCTAAAAGCTGAGTAGACAGATCTTTAATCAGTAAGGGAATCATGGTTGTGGGGATAAGGTGGGAGAGTTGAGTTGAGGATTAGTATATCAGATCAGCCATGTGCTCATTGAAGGGGGGGCATGGTGGCACTGTAGTTAACATTGCTGCCTCACAGTGCCAGATAACTGGGTTCAATTTGGGCCTTGGGTGACTATTGTGTGCAGATTCTCCTCATGTCTGTGTGAGTTTCCTTTGGATGTTCCCGTTTCCTGTCACACTCCAAAGATGTTAGATTGGTTGGCTGTGGTAAAATTGCCCCATAGTGTCAGGGGGAGAGTAAATATTTGGGGTTATGGGGATAGGGCCTGGGTGCTATTGTTGGACTCGATGGGCTGGAAGGCCTCCTTCCGTACTGTAAGGATTCAATAGTTCTATGAATAGCGGAGAACACTTGATGGGCTGAATGGCTTACAGCTTATGATGGACATTTGTCATTCTCAGAGAGCTTGACTGTGGCAGCGCCTTGGTGAGATGAACTCAACTGTTTTACAGCTGGAACTCGACAGGAAGTGAGAGCTCTAAGTGGAAGTCAGTACAAGAGAAACAAAATGCCAGAAATACTCAGCAAGTCGGGCGGGATGATTAGAGAGAAGAAACTAGTTAAAGTTTGATGATCTCTCATCAGAGCTGAGGATGTTAAAAATTAACAGCTTGTAAGCAAGCGCAGAGTTGGGAGAAAAGGAGGAGGACGAAGAAGCAGGAGGAAGAAGATCTGTTGAGCTCTGATGAAGGATCATCCAGATTTGAAACATTGGCTGTCTTCTCTCTCCATGGATGCAGTCAGAGATTTTCCAGCATTTGCAGCAATTTGCTTTTATATATACACAGAGAGGGTGACGTGTGATTAAATATCAAAGGGAATGACGGTACAAGATACAGGTAAGCCGTAATGGGGCAAAGGAACAATAGGTGGGGGCAGATGGGCCGCACCATGGCACAGTGGTTAGCACTGCTGCCTCACGGCATCAAAAACACAGGGCTGCGATTCTCCCAAAAGCACTGAATTAGCGGGAAAACTGTTCTGGATTTCGACTGTTTTGTCAGTTCAACTTCTCACTCAAATCCTTGCAATCGGTGCCTTGCAGAGATCACAACCGTGAATCTCATTAAAAACCCAGCAGGGCAAGGCCAGAGTCTGACAGTTCTGGAACTCTGCACATGCGCAGTGGCCCCCTTCTGTCAGTGTCGCCATTTGCTGGCCAGACCAATCACTGGCCAGTCTGGAACCCCCCACAGTGCTGCTGCTCCATCCTCCTCCTCCCATGACCCAATCATGGCCCCCACAACAATTTCTGAGCTCGCACTGATTCCATCCCCCTCTCCCCAACTCCGCAGTGCCCCGATATCCAGCCCAGTCCCCCAGTAGTGACCATTCTCTCACCTTGGCAGATGCGACCCCCCACCCTCCCAAACCCTCCCGGGGTCAGACCTTCCCTCCCCGGGAGACAGGCCCTCTCCCCCAGCAGAAAACACCTCCCTCCTTTCAGCCCACCCCAATTGCTGCCCTCCTTCCATCCCATACTGATCCCAATGCGGAGAAGCAGCAGGACCCTCCCACCCCCACTGATTGCCCCTAGGCCGTGCCCACACTAAGCTCCATCCTCTTGACACTGCCCAATGCCTGGGGGGCAGTGTCAAGGTGCCCCCAGGCAGGGGCAGTTTGCCTCTGGGATAATGCCAGTATCCTCATGGTGAAGGGGCATCCTCATCAGTGCTTAACCCTCTGGAGGACCCCAATTGCCTCCTTTCAGTCCAATGGGGTCTCCTGCTGATTCCCCAACCATAGGGAGCTAGTCTGAATCCTGCCATAATGAAATATTCCCGCGGGGTGGGAGATTCGATAGTGACTGGCAATTTTCCGATACTCACATTGAAACTACATTTAAAACATATTAAAAAAAAACTTTCAAATGATTTAGCTGCCTTCCCGTCGGTTTCCAGCATGGTCTAACTGGCAACTGTTTGCTGGCTCTGGGGAAAGCTCATGCATTCCAGGCGCATGTACAATCCCAGAATAAGGCCAGCGACACTCATCTCCCACCACGACTCACCAGGAAATTTGTGGGTTGGGATGGGAAAATTGCAGCCCCGGTTTCAGTTTCAGGCTCCAGTGCGGAGTTTGCACGCTGTCCTGTGCTTGCATGGGTTTGCTCCAGATGCTCCCGTTCCATCCCACTTTCCAGAAGATATGCAAGTTAGGCAGATTGGCCGTGCTAAATTGCCACTTAATGCCCCAAGATGGATTTGCCATGGTGAATGTATGGGGTTATGGGGAATAGAGGAGTGAGCCTGAGTAAGACTCTCTGATGTGGAGATGCTGGCTTTTGACTGGGGTAAACACAATAAGAAGTCTGACAACACCAGGTTTAAGTCCAATTGGTTGCAAATAAAAAGCTTGTGAGTTTACTATCAAATACATTGGTTGGACTTAAACCTGATGTTGTCAGACATCTTACTAAGACACTATGACAGAGAGTTGATGCAGTCTTGATGGGCTGAATGGCCTCCTTCTGCACTGTAGTGATTCTATTATTCCTTAAGTGCTTGTAGATGAATTGCTATGGGAGAGAGAAGGACATAACCTGTAACCAAAAGAATGCTGTAATGGCCCAGAAATCAGTGGAAGGTATGCACAGGAATTTATCAATACAAAAGTAGAATGGGTGAGAAGAAAAGCAAGTAATTACTATTGCTTTGTTTTTATTACAGATCCAAGTTCATTTTAATCCCCTTCTATCCCACTGCAGCACCAACAGGTATACAAAATATTAACTGCAAAACATCAAATTGGATTACAATCTCAAATGAATCGTGAGGATATTCTTCAATTGAGGATATTGGAATTGGCAATAGCAGTAATATTTTTATTACAGCTCCAAGTGCATTAGATGCTAATAGAGCCACACTTGATACCTGGTTTAGCAGAATTATTTATAACTCAGGATGATATCATGTTCTTATGCAACAACCATTGCATCTGAAAGCCACATACCATTCCAAATTTCCTACATTATAGTTTATAATGGATCATTTACACTGCACTAAACATCACCATTATTTGACTTTTTATTTGTTCTATTGCCTTCCTTATCAGCGTGTTACAGCCTTTATAAATGTCTCATAATATTTTGTGGACGGTCTTCTGGGCATAAGCCAACTCCTTTAAGGTAACGACTGTAATCGTCTCTCATTAACTTACTTCAAGTACAGCCATCACAATGGCAAACCCCACAGGGTGTCTGGAAATGAAACTAAGAGGCTGAATCACTGGCAGTATTAGTATCACAGCAAACATATCATTATTTGCCATTTAGTTTAACGCCATTGGATATATTGATTGACATAAGGTGCAAAGCATGTGACTTGTTCTTTCTAGTTTCATCAAATCTTTTCATACGTCTTGTTTAAAATAATCACTTTATTTTAGCCTGTCTGGAATGCCATTGAGAATTATCTGCTTTCAGGGCCATTTGCAGGCTGGAAGTAGATGTGCTCGCCAAGAGACCCAGGAACAGTTTAAATTAGGACCTTAACTGTGGTTAGTATTCAATGGGTGAAAGGACATGATATCCGCATCAGCCATAAGCTGTTCACTCCTTTAAAATAAATCAATACCAGGCTATTGCCTCCTCTGGAGTCATCTGAAGAAGGGGCTGGGGTGGATAAATGATAAGCAGGCACCATTGGGATCCTATGCGGTCAGGGAATGATCTAAGGGAGTTGATTGTTGCCCTATGATAAGTTTTTGAAGTACCCAGGGGTGGCATATGGTGACACAGTGGTTATCCTCACAGCGCTAGTGACTGGGATTCAATTCTGGCCTCGGGTGACTGTGTGGAGTTTGTATGTTCTCCCCGTGTCTGCGTGGGTTTCCTCTCACAGTCCAAAGATGAGCAGATTAAATAGAATGCCCATGCTAAATTTCCCCTTTGTGTTCTAAGAGAGTAGGTTATGAGGATTAGTGGATGTGGGGTTACGAGAATAGGGCAGTAGAGTCGGCCTGGATAAGATGTTCTGTCAGATAGTCGGTGCAGACTTGATGGGCCAAATGGCCTCCTTCTGCACTGTAGGAATTCTGCTCCTGACTACACGCTAAGTATATTTTTTTAAAAAAACATACCTTTAAAGAACCTAGTTTGGCATATTTATTTTTTAGATTATGGAATGCCTACGCTGCAGAAGGAGGCCATTTGGCTCATTGAGTCTGCACCGACCACAATCCCACCCAGACCCTATTCCCATAATCTTATGCATTTACCCTAGTTAGTCCCCCTGACACTAAGGGGCAATTTAGCCTGGCCAATCCATGTAATCCATACATCTTTTGCACTATGGGAAGAAACTGGAGCACCTGGAGGAAATGTACACAGACATAAGGAGAACGTGGAAACTCCACATAGACAGTGACCCAAGCTGGGAATCAAACCCGTTTCCCTGGCACTGTGAGGTAGCAGTGCTATCTATTGTGCCACCATGCTGAAAAAAAGCTGCCACCTTTTCCAGGATTCCCAATGTAAGTCACCCTCACTGAACTCTGCCATTTGTTGCAAACTTGGCCCCAATCTCAGAGCATTGCCAGTGGCTACGAAGATAACCATGTTGATGGACCTTTGTGCATTTGACTCTATCATGGTCAGAGATATTTGAAACATCTCCCAGTTTGCTGATAACCGTTATGTGAAAGAGTCACTGATCCTCTTTTCTCAATGAGAGCTAACTACTGATGTGATTCTACTGGCAGTTCACGCCGTGCTGTTGCTGCAACAAGAATGGAGAATTTGGCCCCCAGCCAAATCTCCATTCGCCACAGCAGGAGCAGACAATCCTGCTGCGTGAACGGCTGCAAGTTTCTGCCTGTAGGTTTCATTTCCTTGTAATTGTCTGGCATGCAGGCAGTGTGAGGAGATGGGTTTGCGATGGTTTCTTGAGCTACTGGGTGCCATTGAATTTAAGAACTTTGCTTTGTGGGCACTGCATGTCAACTTTCCCCGTGTCACAAACAAAAGGGATTCCATTATCTCAGCTGGTGAGCGAATTAAGTAGTTCAATGCCCAGTATGCTGGCAGCAGTCACGACGCTTTCATTCTGCAGGAGACCACTTGTACCATCTGTACTTGAGCTGCAGCATAGCAAAGGATGACAAGGCCTAATCATTGACCATATGACTGCTGATTCTGATGGGCTATCCATAGGCAGAGGTACAGAGGCTATACAGTGAAAGCCATGCTGCCACACAGTATGTGATAGATTTTAGGAATGCTGAAATAATGGGCGGGATTTTCCAGCCACACTCGTCCCAAGGCTGGAATGTCCTGCCCGATGTCAATGGATCTTTGTATGGTTCGTGTCTCACCCACTAAGATATTCACAGTGGGCGGGATGCGAAAATGTCTCTACATCCTGAACTGCCCTGGAACTCCTGTCATGTATTTGGCAGACTTAGGGTGGAATTTTACCGACACGTTTGCTTGAGGTTCATAAGATCCGGCCCAAGGCCAATCAAAGATGCTGTTCTCCGAGCCTCGTCCACTCCCCGGAATCAGAGCGGGCATGCCAGTAAAATTCCGGCCTTAGTTCCAAGATTCAGGAAGAAACCCAGGGTGCTTCCTACTGGCTAGGCAGTCTGTCAAGAACTCACTCCATTTCAATATCAGCAAGTTAGCTGTTCTTTTTTTTTAAAGAGAGTTTAATTTTAAACAGGAATTGAAAAGCTTGGAGCTGTGACGCAGACCAGATTGTTGTAAGAACACATTTGATTCTCTATTGCACTCTAGTGAAGGAAATGTGCTGTCCTAATCCAATCTGGCTGACATTTCCTCCTGAATTACAGCAAAGCAATAAGGCATTGCTTTGGTGAGGGGTGTGAGGGAGGCAGGGAGAACAGGGGCGGGTGGGGGATGGAGGACAGGGAAAGCAAGTGGCTGGTTCAATGGTAGGTTTTGGACAACAAGAGTGTAGGAAGAAAGATAGGGTACAATCTGAAGCAGAGTTCCTCGGATGTGCAAAGGAAGACAGTCTCCTTTCCTTCCTGCTATTTGAAAGCTCTTTAAGAAAAAGGGCTTGCTCACTCCCGCCCAATTCATAGAAATCATAGATATCCTACAGTACAGAAAGAGGCCATTCAGCCCATCGAGTCTGCATTGACTATAATCCCATCCAGGCCCTACCCCCCATATCCCTAAATATTTACCCACTAATCCCTCTAATTTATGCATCTCTGGACACTAAGGGCAATTTTTAGCATGGCCAATTAATGTAACCTGCACATCTTTAGACATCAATTACACACACCAGCAATTTTATGGTGTGGCCAGCATATTATTGGGATCAATTGTCTTACTGGCAAGCACAACTGACTTTTGATTATTTATTTAAATATGGTAGGTGGACTGATGAACCACGTACTGTGTTGAGGTGAGTCTGGAGATGGGCGAGAAGGTGATGGGCGCCTGCTCTATTTTACATTCTCCATAACAAACCACCATGTTGATCCTTAAGATGCCTCTGAATTGGCCTGGCAAGCCATTCAAGAAGATGCCTCACATCATCCTCTCAAGGGCAATTTAACCATTGGGCAAATAATACTGACTATTCCAGTGACACAACTGACCTTATCTTCGCTCTGTCACTGGCCATCATTATGATCACTTGACTACATTACAAGATTAGTCAGTTCAGAACAAACATCCCAAAATAAATTTGTAGATCAACATTTAAGCTATGAGGAGAGATTCGATAATCTTGGATTGTTCTTGTTGGAGCAGCTGAGGGATGACCTGATTGAGGTATTCAAGATTATGAAAGGCATAGGGTGGATAGGGACTGGCTGTTCTCCTTAGTTGAAGGGTCAGTTATGAAAGTAAACAAGTTAAAAGTGAGGGATGAGCGGTCTAAGAGGATTTGAGAAAAAACATTTTTACCCAGAGAGTGGTGATGGTCTGGAATGCACTGCTTGGGAGATGGTGGAGGCAGGATGCCTCACATCCTTTAAAAACTACATGAATGACAGTAGTGGCAGTACCTCCCAAACCCATATAAACACACTGGACAGGATTTTATGGCCTCACTTGATCCGAAACTATAAAACCCTACCTGAGGTAATGAACATTTCCACTGTCTGTCTCTTGCCTGCTCCGATATCAGTGGTGGGTGGGATGATACAATCCAGGCCACTTTCTCAAGGCAATTGGATAAGGGCTATAAATGCTGGCTTTGCAGTCTTCCGATCCCACCACTGTGAATGGGTTTAACCATGGTTTGCACCCTCTGTCACTATGGCAAAGGATCTCCATCGGTGGGACTTCTGCCAGCAGGAATATGCAGGAAATTTTGACCATAGTATTTGTGTTCACAAATCTTGAATGAATAAAATAAATGGCAGCCAGCACATGAGACACTACCTCCAGCAAGTTCCCCACAGTGTCACACGCCATCCCGAATTCGAAAATATCACCATTCCTTCATCAGCATTGGGTCAAAATCCTAGAATTCCCTATCCAACAGCTGTGTGGGTGTAGGTACAGTGGGTGTACCTACACAACCTGCAGCATTTCAGAAGGCAGCTTACCTCATTACCTCAAGAGCAATTCAGGATGGTCAATAAACACTGACTTTTCTAGCTGTGCCTGCATCTGTCTCTCACCAACGTTTACAGATGCAGCATAGAAAGCATTCTTTCTGGTTGTATCAGAGCTTGGTATGGCTCCAGCTCTGCCCAAAGCCGCAAGAAACTACAAAAGGCAGCCCAATCCATCACGCAAACCAGCCTCCCATCCATTGACTCTGCCTACACTTCCTGCTGCCTCGGCAAAGCAACAAGCATAATTTAGCTCCCCACACACCCCGCACATACTCTCTTCCATCTTCTTCCACCAGGAAAAAGATACAGAAGTCTAAAGTCGCATATCAACTGATCCGAGAACAGCTTCTTCCCTGCTGCCATCAAACTTTTGAATGGACCTATCTTGCACTAAGTTGATCTTTCTCTACATCTTCGCTATGACGGTAACACTACATTCTATACACTCTCCTTTCCTTCTCTATGAACGGTTTGCTTTATGTAATGCGCGAGAAACAATATTTTTCACTGTATTTTAATATATGTGATAATAATAAATCAAATCAAATCAAATCAAAATCCTGTGATCATCACAAGGTCCACAAAACTAAACAACTCTTTCTTTTTTTCCTGATGGGTTATACCAGCCTTAGCCAGGGTGACAAGTTGAAAAACACTCCCAACATTCGTTTAGAATGTTGTGTGAACCTCAACTTGTTCGGTCCCGGTTGGCCAAATAATCATGCCGAGGACTCACAATATATGTACAAGTTATTACAGAGGTCTGTGTGATGTTCCAGATGGACACTTAATGATCCCACAGTCACCTAGTTAGCATCAATTCACTGCATGTTCGAAGTGTAATCAAGTTGGTGGGTCACAGAGGTTGCTAAACGTCAGTGTGAACACAAAGGTGAACACAACTGCAATTATTTAGGATCCATCTGCTCACATAATTGTTTTGTGCCTGGCTGACTGAATGAATGTCAATATAGTCACACTCAGTACTTGAGTTTAACCACCTTGGCAAAGACAATCACTTCTGGGAGTCTCGCTAGAAAGGACCAGTCAGGAAGTCTAAAATGGCACATTATGTAGAATCTGTGACTCTTGATTTGTTGGGGAAGTACTGATTTTTCCTAAGCCATCTGGTTATTTAATACTCATAGCTGCACTTGGTGCCTGCAGTCCCCCGAGCAGTTGATAATAACCCGCAGGCCTTCAAACTAAACTAGGCCTTATTCTCCCAGCACCAGTTGGTGATTTGTCAATAAAATGCGCTGTTCACCCCTAACATGCCCTCCTGCCCCAGTATTAATACCAATCACTTTGATTCTTGGTTCCACTGTTACATCAGAAGGTAGGAACAGGAGAGAGCAAATCAGCCCTATTCGGCATAGTGGCACAATGATTAGCACTGCTGCCTCACAGCACCAGGGACATGGGTTCAATTCCCAGCTTGGGTCACCGTCAGTGTGAAGTCTGCATGTTCTCCCCATGTTTATGTGGGTTTTCTTCGGGTGCTGCAATTTCCTTCTCCTGTCTGAAAGATGTGCTGGTTCATGCTAAATGCTCCCTCAGTGTACCCAAACAAGCGCTGGAGTGGAGTGATTCGGGATTTTCACAGTAATTGCAGTGTTAACGTAAGCCTACTTGTGACACTAATAAATAAACTTTATTGCTGATCTGGATCTTAGCTCTATCTCAGAACTTAGTGGGTCACTTGGAATCGAAACGTCAGCTCTTTTCTCTCCTTGCAGATGCTGACAGACCTGCTAGGATTTTCCAGCATTTTCTTTTTTGGTTTCAAATTCCAGCATCTACAGGGGTTGCTTTTATTCAGGAATACCCCAGTCTAATATGTGCATTCTCATAACTTAATGAAGCCATTCTGCACATAATGGTCGCAGGTAGTATTGGGAATGGAACCCCACCCCCAAACCCCCCCTGCCCCCACGACTGTCCACCTCCCATCATGTGGGCATTACATTCTGCTCTTCGGGAGAGGTGAAGACATAGAGGTTGTTTGAAAGCAAGGATGAGAATTTTAAAGTTGGGGCTTTGCTGGACCGGCTGTCTCTGGATGTGTGTGAGCACAGGAGAGGATGCTGAATGAGGAAGTTGGTACAAATGAAGATACCCATTTCCTGGGTTTAAATCTGGCATTTAGATCAATCAGCTGCTAGTGATCAGACACGGTGGCACAGAGGTCAGCATTGCTGCCTCACAGCGCCAGGGACCCAGGTTTGATTGTGGTCTTGGGTCACTGTGTAGATTTTGCACGTTCTCCCAATGTCTGTGTGGGTTTCCTCTGGTTTCCCCCTACATTCCAAAGACGTATCACTAAACATGTTGTAGGCTGAGATAGACAGATCTTTAATCAGTAAGGGAATCAAGGTTATAGGGATAAGGTGGGAGAATGGAGTTGAGGATTCTATATCAGATCATCCATATTCTTATTGAAGTAGCTAGCACTGCTGCCTCAGAGGCCAAAAACCCGGGTTCGATTCTGACCCTGGGTCACTGTCTGTGTAGTGTTTGCACATTCTCTCAGTGTCTGCATGGGTTTCCTCCAGTTTCCCCCAGTTTCCCCCCTCACTTCAAAGATGTACAGGTTAGGTTGATTGGACCTTAGTGTCGGGGAGATTAGCAGGATAAATACTTGGGGTTACAGGGATGGGGTCTGGGTGGAATTGTTACTGGTGCAAACTCGATGAGCTGGAAGGCCTCCTACTCCACTGCAGGGATTCTTTGATCCTATAATTCCATGATTCTGTGAATGGGCCAAATAGCTTTCTTCTGCATTGTAGGGATGCTGTGATACTATATGTTCTGAAATGGGCAGTCTAAATGATGAGGTAATCATTGCTGCTCTTGCCTCTGGGTCAAATATTTTCTACCCAAAAGTGCTCTCGTGCTTTCCTTTGCACTGACCGCCTTTGATGTCACCTCTTCCTTCTGTTCTTATCCTGCCCCCTTCCCTTTCTTATCTGCTTCTCCAGTTGCTTAATAATCAGTTTGTATCTGATATCTTCCAGCTCTGATGCAAGGCTGTCGACCTGAGCATTTAAAACACTTTTTTTTTGCTATTGCCACAAAATGATGCTTGTTGCGTTAAATCTTTCCAGCATTTACTGTTTCTATTTCATGCTCCTTTGACTTCTCAAAAGGTTGGCACCAGCGAAGCTAAGACAGAAATATCAAGGCGTTTAAGCAGCATTTTGGATAGCACACTGCAGCCCAGAGCATCTGCCTGCAAACTGAAGTAGAATGATCATCACGTCCCTCAAACCTTTGGCACTTGGGAATACTGTGGTTGGGTTCATTTGGATGGATTCTGTTGCCTGTAGAAATTAAAGAACAGCTTTCAGGTAACTCTCACTACTTTGGTTCTAAAGCAGATGGATTTTAAATGAGTTTGGCTGATAACATTGGCAGAACGTAGCATTTTTTTTTCAGCCTTCTGGCAACCAATCTGCCTCTGTTTCTGTTTAAGCCCAGGCATTACATTCCTTTTACTTCAGTTCAACATTGCCTCCTGGAAGGTACTTCTTTGGATGCTAATCCCAAGATAAAACCTGGATCCTGATCACCAACACGCATTTATTTTATTTTATTTTTTGCAACAAGAAATGAAGGCACGCGAACCCTGGGGAGAAACTGTGTCACTGAAGGTGATTCAGTTTTTATTTCTGAGCACGAATACACATCCAGACGAGTCGCTTTCATGTATTAACTCTTTCCAGTCTACACATTTCTCCGTATAGCCTCTTAGTGTGTCTCAGTGCCATCCCACACCGCTGTGAACAAGAATCTTTGATGTGTGTAATTGTAATGACTTTCATCGTAAAATCAGCCACTCTTTATCTTGTCACTGTTAAGCATCTGGCTGCAGACATTAGAATGAATCACAGAATCTAAAGGTGCAGAAGGGGGACCATTCATGTCTGTGCCAACCTGCCAAATGACCATCAATGTTTAGTGCCATTTTCCTTGTATCCTTGCACATTGTTTCTATTCAAATAATCATCTAATGCCCTGTTAAAAGCCTCAGTTGAATCTGTCTCCACCACAATTCCAGGCAGTGCATTCCATAACCACTTTCTCTCACAGTTCCGTAGAACATCCATAGAATCCCTACAGTGCAGAAGGAGGCCATTTGGTGCACTGAGTCTGTACCAGCCACAATCTCACCCAGGCCCTATTTCTGTAATCCTCATTTACCCTTCCAGTTTCCCTGACATTAGGGCCAATTTAGCCTGGCCAATCAACCTAATCTGCACATCTTCGGACTGTGGGAGGGAACCGGAGCACCTTGAGGAAACTCACGCACATACAGGGAGAACATGCAAAATCCACACAGACAGTGACCCAAGGTTGGAATGGAACCTGGTGTTGTAAGAGTTCTTAGCTTTGAGGCAGCAGTGCTAACCACTATGCCACTGTGCTGCCTAAACTTATCAAAGCTTTCTCTCCCCAGTCTTTGATTCCTATCTGTTCACCATATTGCCCTGAACTCCATGTGCCTTTACCTTCCACATTAGCTTTTGAATGGCACCTTAATAATGCCTTTTGGCAAAGCAAATTTGCTACCAGTTCATTATGAATTGATAATTATAGAGCCATAGAATCCCTGTAATGCAGAGGAGGCCATTCAGCCCATCAAGACTGCACTGACTCTCTGACAGAGTAGCTTTCCCAGGCTAACTGAATTGCTTCTTTTTTCCTCCCCCTACTTTGTGATTTTACGTTGGATAAATTCTAATTCACTGGAACCATTCTGAAATCTAGAAGGTATTGGATATTGGGATGTATAAAATGTAACTTGTATCCATTTCTTCCTGTGTGTACATAGCGCTAGGCATCTGCTGCGTTTGGAGACCTTGAATATACATTGACATTTTAGAGATGGATTTAAATATAGCGTATAATCTGGGTAGTCATGTGGATACTGGGTGCATAGAGAGTCATGTGTCGGGGATGCTTCACTGGCACAGGCAGGCACACAGCATGTGAGAGCTGCTCCATATTACCAATAAACCTTTATTATTGTTAGTGCCGAGTCACCAATTGTTGCAACTCAGTGCATCTACATGGTGTCAGAATTAGGATTTAGCTTTGTATGTTGTGAAATAGTCTACATCTAAGGCACTATTTTCCCATTTTGATTCTAAGTGCTGGGTGGATTTAAAACTGGGTGTTTCTGATCCAATGTTTAGACCCATTCTTAGACGCCCCCATATGCACACTGCTTGAAAAAATGTCAGTGATTCTGAATCGTGCTACCCAAGGCTGGGGGTGGAGGTTAATGCATCCAAATTCCTGCAGCTCTGATCAGCACCTCCAACTGCCCATGCATTGAAAAAAAATGATTGAAAGTTGCTCCCCTGCCACACACCTCCTAGGCCAAATAATGTCTCTCCCTGACTCCCACAGACATTGCCCCACTGCACAAAATTACTGATCCCCTTATCCCCCTCACCCACCACCCTCTCCACCACCCAGACTGATTGCAGGCCTCTCCCCCACTTCCCCTTCACTGATCTCAGACAGAATGGCAGTGGACCAGCCTTTCCTTCAACCGATCTCAAGCACAATAGCAGCAGACCTCACTTTCTTTCCCCTGATGTCAGGCAGAGTGGCAGTGGACCCGTCTTTCCCTCTACCAGTTGCAGGCAGAGTGGCAGCGGACTCCCCTGTCCTTCCACCGACCTCAGGCAGAGTGGCAGTGGACACCCCACTCTTCCCTACCTCCCAACCAATCTTAAGCAGAGATCTATCGGACACTCGGCACTTACCTCCTTGCTAACTGGAGCGCAAAAATTGGATTTCTATGGAACATATCTGTGTCACGCTGATGCTGGATGAACAAACACAGTGGTAAAGGGGGAAGTGCTAGTAAAGTTGGACGTACAGCTCATTAAGTCTATTTAAATGCATGCAAATGCTCGTTTCCGGTGCAGTCCTGATTGTGACCATTTGCAGGCCTTGGTAAATGGGGAATCAGTGCAGAGATGGGCATGGATCGTGCTACGCACCCCACACCTGACTTTCCCAAGTTTGGAACCTCAATGCGATAGTAAATTTGGGCCCCTGGTGACTGTCCTGTTACACTGCTAAACTTCGATATTACCTGTTGTCCCAACTTAAATGGAGAAGATGAAGACCAGGTAGACATATGGATATTGGGATGAAGTGGGTACAAAAGGCGTCACATGTCAGGAGTGCGGCTGTTCTCCCCCCAAGTGCGAGCAGACACAGAGCAGGCAAGAGCTGCTAAGGACTAGCAATAAACCTTTACTTGATAAACCCTGATTGCCAGTTATTGCAACCCAGTACACAGCTGACTCGATTGGAAGCCAGAAGAGATAGACTAAGAGATCATTGAGGACATGAAGGAGCAGGTGGGAAGTTAGCTTCAGGTTAGTGCGCAGTGAGAAAGGAACAAACAACACATGTTACAGTTTGTGCGACTCTCATTTCGTAAGTTTATTCATTAGTGTCACAAGTGGGCTTAGATTAACACTGCAATCAAGTTACTGTGAAAATCCCCATAACGCCACACTCTGGCGCCTGTTCGGGTACACTGCAGGAAAATTTAGCATGGCCAATGCATCTAATCAGCATGTCTTTCAGACTGTGGGAGGAAACTGGAGCGCCCAGAGGAAACCCATGCAGATACAAGGAGAACGTGCACACTCTGCACAGACAGTGACCCAAGCCAGGAATTGAACCCGGACTCCTGGCACTCTGAGGCAGCAGTGTTAATGGCTGTGCTGCCATGTTGTTTCTTTCATCGTTGTTACAAATTTGTGATGCCCACACTTGTTCTTGGTGTCATAATCATTGATTCACAGTGAGGACATTGACATTCCTCAAGTAGTAGCTTGTGACTGTTACTTGCTGAGAAGCTAATGGCAACTCTCCGTGATTATCCTGAATTCTCCTACGATTAACAACCAATCCTCTGGCAATCCAAGGTTAAAATTATTGGAATGTCAAAACAAATCATGCGTCTTCTTTTTCAATTTGCTTTGAACATTGTTAGTTATTAATGATAGCAATATTGGAGTTGGGGAATAAAGAAGGCTGCGGATGTAGATAGGTTGAGTGAACAGGCAAAAATGTGGGAAAATGTTAAGTTGTTCAATTTGGCAGGAAGAATAAAAAAGCTGATTATAACTTAAATGGTAAATAGCTGCAGAACCCCAAAGTGCAGAGGCATCTAGGTGTTGTAGCACATGAGTTACAAAAGGTTTATACGCAGGTATAGGAAATAATTAAGAAGGCCAATAAAATGTCAAGGCCAACGTAAATATGAGTGCAATTGAACACAGAAGTTATGTTTCAATTATTCAGGGCACTAGTGAGACTACATCTCAAATATTGTGTTCAGTTTTGCTCTCTTTATGGAAAGAAGGATATAAATGCACTGGGAATAGCCCTACCTGGAATGCCTGGGTTGTCTTATGAGGATGGGTTTGACAAACTCCACTTGTTTCCACTGGAGCTCAGAAAAATGAGAGGTGACTTGATTAAAGTATGGTAGCACAGTGGTCAGAACTGCTACTTCACAACTCCGGAGACCTAAGTTTGATTCCCAGTTTGGCTCACCAAGAGGAGTTTGCACATTGTCCCTGTGTCTACATGGGTTTCCTCCAGGTGCTCTGGTTTTCTCCCACAATCCAAAAGGTATACTGGTTAAATGCTCTGGCCATGGTAAATTCTCTCTCAGTGTATCCCAACAAGTGTCGGAATGAGGTGACTAGGGAATTTTCGCAGTAACTTAATTGCAATGTTAATGTAAGTCTACTTGTGACACTAATAAATAAACTTAAGCAAATATAATCTTGTGGGTGAGTCCAGAACTAAGGGGGTCTGTTTTAAAATTAGGGGTCACCCTTTCAGGATGGTGAGGAGGAGAACTTTTTTTCTAAGAGTGTTATGTGACTTTGGAACTCTGCGACAGAAGGCAGTGGAGGCAGAATAGTTGAGGATTTTCGAAGGTGAATTTCTGTTGGGCAAGGAAATCCAAGTGGTAGCTGGGAATGTGGACATTGAAACACAACGATCTTATTGAATAGTGAAGCAAACTGGAGGGGCTGAATGGTCTACTTCTGCTAGTGAATTCCTAATAAAGACTGCTTGATATTTGGAGTGGGTGGAGGCAGGATGCCATTTGATAAAAGCTCCAGGAATATGCTCGATAAGAATAGCTAACTCTATGAATGAGACCAGAGTGGCAAAAGGCAGTTATGTTGTGTTCTCCAATCAGGGAATTCAGACTTCACACTGATAGCTGCCTCCTGAAAAACAGTTAAATATTAACATTAGCAGAACCTCACCTGATTAAACTTAGCAAGGCATTTGCAAAGCTCCCAACTTTACTACAATGGGTTATGGTCAGAACAGAGTGTTACCACCTCTTGGCGGCAGTCTATTCCCTCACCTATGTCCATTCTGGCTGGCTCCAAATGCAAATTACACTGTGTCAGTTACATTGGTGCAAAACCCAGTCCACTGTTTGCTGACAAAACTAGCGTAACTTCATTCTGTTTAAAGAGACGTCGCTTTTAGCCTTTCTGCGTGAGTTGGGACCCCCGCTGCATGGTGTGATTTCCAAGCCGAGGACTTATTGATCTGCTTTCCAAACCTAGATCCTGATGTCCTGCAGAGTTTAAAAATAGCGATCTGCAAGGAACTTGGCCAGAGCCTCTGGACTTTTGCGTGTGGGAAATTAAATAGCTTTGGCAAGAGGTGAAGGAGTTGGAATATCACAACATGCATTTTCAAAACTTTGAAGCCACGGGGCAAGGTTATGATGTTTTTAACTCCCTGTCACTTTCTATTGCGATGGCATCATCTAACTTCCAGGTTGGCTGCGAGCTTGGAGTCTTTGTGACCTCAGTGACTCGAGTACCAGGGGAGTTCAGAAACTGACAGTGTGTTGAAAGTGAAACCTTTTTGATTATCCAGCCTTCACATTCTTATTTTCTCCTTACCCTTGTGGCTCTGATGGTCGCACTCTCGTCTCTGAGTTAGAGAGTCACAGATTTAAACCCTCACAACACGAGACCGGGGCCACATCATCTAGGCTCCTGTTGCAGCACTGAGGGAGACCTACATTCGCAGTGGTACCATCTTCTGGATGGACATTAAACTGAGACCTCCTCTTAGGTTAGCACTGCTGCCTCACAGCTCCAGGAACGCAGATTCGATTTCCGGCTTGGGTCACTGTCTACGCACAGAGTCTACGCACTCTCCCCATGTCTGCATGGGTTTCTTCTGGGTGCTCCAGTTTCTTCCCACAGTATGAAAGACATGTTGGTTAGGTGCATTGGCGATGCTAAATTCCCCCTTGGTGTATACAGTCAGGTGCCACGTATGGTGACTAGGGGATTTTCACAGTAACTTCATTGCGGTGTTAATATAAACCTACTTGTGACTAATGAATGAACTTTACTGCAAGCTGGCCTTTCAATTTCCCATGACACTATTAGATGTAGAAGTTCTCCCTGTGGCCCTGATCAATATTTGTCCCTTAGTCAATACCTAAAATTAAGTTATGTGATCATTACCAGATTGCTGTTTATGGAAGCTTTCTGTGCATATATTGGCAGGTATATTTTTTACCTAACAATAGGGACTACACTTTAAAAACAGACTTCATTGGGTTAAAACCAAGTTGGGATATCATGAAAGGAAAGGTCTAAAACTTCCTTGAACATAATGGCAGGAAAGTTTTGTGCATTCTGATATTTGAAAATACATTCTAATTATGATCTGGTGAAAAATTAAAAAAATAAGATTAATTGGCCAGGCTAAAATTGCCCCTTAGGATCCTGAGATGTGTAGGTTAGGTGGATTAGTGAGTAAATGTATAGGGATATGGGGATATGGCCTGGGTGGGATTGTGGTTGGGGTGCAGACTAGATGGGTCAGATGGCCTCTTTCTGCACTGTAGGGTTTCTATGATTTCTATGATTCTAAGATAATACACTTTAAGAAAGCCAACATGAAACCTGTTCCTGTTATCTTCTGATATCTTACATCCCCTCTGATTAACCAGTAGGGTAGATAATTTTCCGCGGTTGTCCTAACATCCAGCACCGCAAGCTAAACATTATTAGGTATTATCAATGTGTTTTTTTTTTCATTTTTTTGAATTTATTATTCAAACATAGCAGAATTATAGACTTTCAGAAATGCTTGTGGAAACAATGTACAGATGATCAGTATGGAACTGGACTACCGCTTGGGTGAACTGCATGTCTGAAATTGGGCTATATAGGAGTAGGCTGCCTGGAAAATGTGGATGATCATAGAAACTTCACAGTGCAGAAGGAGGCCATTTGACTCATTGAATCTGCACCAACAACAATGCCACACAAGTCCTATCCCCATAATCCCACATATTTATCCTGCTAATCTCTCTAACCTACACATTTTGGGACACTAAATTTATTATAGATAATGCTCCATCCTTGGACTATGAAAATAAACTGGGACACTCGAAGGAAACCCACTAAGGCATGGGGAGAACATGCAAACTTCACACAGACAGTGAACCAAGCTGAGAAGCAAACCCAGATCTTTGGAGCTGTGAGGCAGCAGTACTAATCACTGTGCCACTGCGCCACCCTAAGATAATTTTGCTGTATCTACTTTCCCATGTATAATCCACATTTCACATTAGCTATTACTTTTGCCTGTTAATTTACATCGATCTAGATTCATGTTAAAATACAAGTTACAAACATTTTGCCATTCCTAGTGAATTTGGAGAAAATTTAGTAAATTTGGTTATGCGATACCCCTATGATCATGACAACACATTCATATAATTATCACTATTATTGGATACACAAGGGCCCATATTTATTATTGTAGTCCCAACAATGATATCTTCTTATCTTTGTCATGTGTCTTGCAGATCAGATACATAAGGAAAAGGAACAATGCAAATCCTGATCCTTCAGTCCTTCTACAGAAGGAAGATTGGAGATTATAGAAGTGGAGTTTGGTGTGGGAATTTAGAGAATTTAAGGTTATGAAGGATCCCCATGCTACTTGATAACTAGTGCCAGTTTTATCACCTTCTTTATCTCCACTCTAGAGATGTTACTTTATGAATGTGTTACTGAAGCACTAACCAATCATTTTGTGCAAACTATGAGGTCAACTGCAAGACTGATTAATAGCCATAGTAACCAATGGACCCAGTAGCCAGGCTTGCTTGAGGCAGTAAAGGATAAAATGGCTGTTTCTTTAAAACAGTCTTTAAAGATCATAAGAACAAGAGCAAGAGTAGGCCATTTGGCTTTTCAAACTCGCTTCACCTTTCAATAAAATCTTAGAAGCATAAAATCTCTACACTGCAGAAGGAGGCCATTTGCCCCATCAAGTCAGCACCAACAACATTCCCACTCAAGACCTATCCTCTATTAATTCCCCTGTCACTAAGGAACAATTCAGCATGGCCAATCCACACAACCTGCACATATTTGGACTGTGGGAGGAAACTGGAGCGCCCTGAGGAAACCCATGCAGACAACGTGCAAACTGCACGCAGTCAGGGACTCAAAGCCAGGAATTGAACCCAAGTCTCTGGAAACAGCAGTAATAACCACCGTGTCACTGTGCCACCCAAAAGATGATGGGGAGCTACCTTCTTGAACCACTGCAGTCCCTGAAATGTAGGTACACCCACAGTGTTGTTAGGAAGGGGAGAATGTGCAAACTCCTCACAGACAGTCACCTGAGGTCGGAATTGAACCCAAGTCCCTGGCGCTATGAGGCAGCAATGCTAACTAGTGTGCCACCTTAATTCCATTTTCCTGCGTGTCCCTTAGAGTCTTTAACTCATTGTCCTATCATCCACTCTCTGTACAGCTAGAGGTAGAAGCAGACAGCCACTATCACGGAGGAAGTTGTCTTCTAAGATGCAGCTCCAAAATGGTGGAGCACTAACACATTCTCAAGAATCTCATTATGCATCTTTCTCACTGATGTCAATGCTCATGGGTGCATTCAGAAAACACTGTTGATTACAATTAAGAGCAAGTTAATTTGTAGTGATGCAGGCATTAATGACAAGGTCAACATTAATGGCCCTATTCAATAGTTGCCTAGAAATGAAGTTTCACCCAAACAAAACTTTTAATAAGCTAATTACATGAACAGTTAAGAGTGAACAATTTCTGCAGGGACTCACCAAACTCCTGAGACAGCACCTTCCAAATCCATGACCACTGCCATCTAGAAGGACAAGGTCAGCTGATATCTGGGAACACCACCACATGGAAATTTCCCTCCAAGCCACACACTCCTGGCTTCCTTCAATGTTGCCAGGTCAAAATCCTGGAGTTCCCGTCCTAACAACACTGGGAGCGTACCTACACTTCAGGGACTGCAGTGGTTCAAAAAGGCAGCTCCCCATCAACTTCTGGGTATCATGGTGGCACAGTGGTTATTACTGCTGCTTCCTAGCTCCAGTGACCTGTGTTCGATTCCCAGCTTGGGTCACTGCCTGTGTGGAATTTGCAGATTATCCCTGCGTCTGTGCAGATTTCCTCTGGGTGCTCCAGTTTCCTTCCACAGTCCAAAGGTGTGTGGATTAGGTGCGTTGGCCATGCTAAATTGCTCCTTAGTATCTAGGGATGAGTAGGTTAGAGGGATTAGTGAGGTAAGTATGTGGGATTATGGGGATAGGGCTGAGGTGGGATTGTTGTCGGTACAGATTCGATGGGCTGAATGGCCTCTTCCTGCATTGTAGTTTATGGTTTCTGCAGGGCAACCAGGAAGTGGCAGTAAATGTTGGCCTAGATAGCAATACCTACATCCCATAAATGAATTAAAGAATAGATAAATAAGACCAGGAGGGTTCTCTTCCCAAGGAACATAGTGAACCAGTTGCTTTTTGATCATTTATTATTGATTCCAACTTCATATTTCTCAAATTTAATCAAGAAAACAGAATTCAAATTGCCGGTGTGTCATTTGAACTCATGTTGTTTGGACAACTAGTCCATGGCAACAGTTCTAGTGCCACATACCACCAGAATGTAAATCATATATATCACTGACACAGTTGGCGATGAACGACAATAACAGATTTTAATTCTTTCTGCCTCATTTCTGAAACTGGAGCTGGAAATACAAGCCCATTACAATTTTGGCAATCAGTTTATTTTTAATTGAGGTTGAAATTGGCATTTAATCAGTCTCCTGTTTATTGCGTCTACGGATTCCTTTAACAAGGACTGGAATTCTCAGGCACAGTTGCAACATCAGAAGCCTGTTTGAATAGGATGCAAATACCGGTCCACAAAATAAGGTTGGAAATCAACAGCACCTCAAGCCAGCATCCAGGAAAGGAAAAATAGGTTATCATTTTGTCCGGAGCCAGTAAAAGGCATTCAATTTCGGCAAAATATTCATAGAATCCTACACTGCAGATGGAGGCCATTCAGCCCATTGAGTCTGCACCGATCACAATCCCACCCAGACCCTATCTCCATAACCTCATGCATTTACTCTAGACCCTCGATACTAAGGGGCAATTTAACATGGCTAATCCATCGAACCTGCACATCTTTGGACTGTGGCAAGAAACCCTGGAGGACATGGGGGGAACGTGTAAACTCCACACAGACAAGCCGGAAATCAAACCTGTGTCCCTGGCTCTATAAGGCAGCAGTGCTAACCATTGTACCACATGTGTCACAGATAAAACATAAGCATACTTTCCATGTTGAGGAAGCCCGTTGTCTACCCTTGCTTAAAAGGGGGCCTGAAGTGCAGACTGTGCTCATATTGCACCGTAAAACTTTGCCCATATTTCCCTCTTTCCGTGTGTGGTTAACATGGGGCAGAGTTTTATGGTCCCCGGCCATTGGGCTTGCATATTGGGGTGGAGTCTGTATTATTCCCCAGGTGGCTTATCCATACTCACCTACACCCCTCCAACCTGTTTGTAAACTCTGCCCCTCTGAAGATTCCAGACAGGTCAGGGACAGATGAGGTGAGTGAAAAGGCCAGTTAAGGCTATTTCACACATTGGCTTCAATTTTGAGGTTGGCAGTGAGAATTCAGGATTGAGGAGGGGGGTGTCTGGGAAGTTGAAGCTTCGGTGGGAAGGGGAGACTGCCAGTCTCAAGGGGAGATAGATAGGGCACTTCCCACTCCCGCCCCAATGTCTGTCATCCTGTGAATGGCCCCATCACCCCACCTCTAGCATCTCCATTACGACCTCTCACCAGCCCCACTTTCCACATCAGCATCCACCCCCACCATCTCCTCCAATCTCAACCACCAGCCCCCCTCACCCCCACATACCATGAGATCACCTAAATTGTCCTGGTCCTGAGGCATTGGCCAAAATTCTCCAACCTTGTACTTCCAGCTCCCATTGCCAGCGAGAATGGAGAATTTGATGCTCAGCCGAATCTCCATTCACAGCAGCAGGGCTGGAGTATCCTAGCCACAGGGGCGAGGTCAGAGAATTCCAGCATAATATCTGATCACTACTTGTAGCCTCTGTAATTGCCACTGGCACTGCCAGGACAACCAAGTTGCCAGCAAATTAAAATGGCTGGTGATAGCTGTCTGAGGCAGGGCTTCTGCCTAGGTGAGGGGCCTATTACGAAGGGTGCATAAAGAGTCACAAGGTAAACTTGGTAACGTGAACACTGGGAACTCTTTCTTAGAAGTGTGCACTGTTCCAAATTTAGATCGCAGACTATCCAATTGAGTCCTACATTGGGTGGAGCTAATTGCCCAGGATCACATGACCCATACTCTTAATGGGACAGTCCGTACTTCAGACCCCAACACACAATATATACATATATAACAGGATGGAAGACTCTTCTACTGCCAATTAACACTCCAGGCAGCATTAAATTGCTGTGGGGCTGCTGTGATTGGTGGGGATATATTGCCTGCAAATTCTTTGGGCGTGAAAACCCATCACCTGAAAAATCTTACCTTTAAACTTAGCACACAATTAGAATAATGTGGCGTCTTCCTTCCCAACAGGTGCCATCCATGGCTCAGCTGGTAACATTTTCACTTCCGAATCAGGAGTCCATTAGTTCAAACCCCACGACCGGAAGCCTGAATGCTTATCCGGGTTAATAATCCAGTCCTGCGCTGAGGGAGTGTTGCACAGTTGGAGGAGCTGTCTATTAGTTGAGATGTTAAACTGAGATCATGTGTGGATGTTTAGCTAAATGCAAAGATATCATGTGCTACTCAAAGAAAAGGAGGGGACATGTCCCCAGTGCCCTGGCCAAGATTTCACCCTCAAGCAATATCAGTAAAGCACATCTGGAATATTTACCTGACTGCTATTTATGGGACTTTGCTGTGGGTAAATTGGTTAATGCATTTTCTGCATTGCAACAGTGACCACATTTCAAACTCAGAAGTAACCAACCCACTGTCTGTGAAGTGATTTGGGACATATTAAGGGCAGCACAATGGCACAGTGATTAGCACTGCTGCTTCACAGTGCCAGGGTTTGATTCGTGGCTTGGGCCACTGTCTACGTGGATTTTATTCATTCTTCCCATGTCTGCGTGGATTTCCTCTGGATGGTCCGGTTTCCTCCCACAGTCCAAAGATGTGGGGTTTTGGTTAATTGGCCATGCTAAATTGACCATAGTGACAGAGGGATTAGAAGGGTAAATATGTGGGTTTATGAGAATAAACCCATGTGGGATTGTGGTTAGTGCAGACTCGATGGGCCAAATGGCTTCCTTCTGTCTTTAGTGATTCTATAATCTTGAGAGTTGCGAAGGGGCACTTCACAAATTTCTTCATTTGTCTTCTATACAGAATCTGCATCCACAGTGGATTTAACACGCACGGAGAAGGGCTTGCATCAAAGAATGGAGTGTAACCATTGCTAGGTCAGCTCATAACAAATATCCTAATAGCTGCACAAAACACAATGTTGTTGAATAATTAATCAGCTTAAGTATACAAATGTAGAAATTCTGGAAATTTTAAATATTCAGAATCCAGCCGACATCAGTTGTAAATTTGTAAGTTGCATGAAAGTACACATTTGAAAATAAACCAAGCAACTAAATGTAAAATCACTATTCTTGGAGACCTGCACCAATAACATTGATCATGTCAATCTACAGCAGAAATAAATGCTGCACCTTGCATGGTTTTCGATGATTTCCTCCTTCTCCAATTACCCTTCTGCCCTTCGTTGACAATATTGGCCATTCGATCCGGCGCAAAAAAAAGTTGACATTCTTACTTTTTGATGCTTCCTACCGGGTTATCTCTCAGTGGCAGCCTGGCAATGAATCTCCCTTTGACTTAAATGTCAAAGAGCAAGGATGACATTAGCTGCAAAAAGCTGCAGGCAAGCTCGTCGTCTGAACTATGCAGCGAACAAGTGGGCAATTGCCATTTGTCGGGCTTTCAGGAATCCTATTTCAAAGGTAAAGCAGTGTTTTGGCATTTTGAAAATTTCTTTGTGTTGGGGGCAGGGAGGGTGAAGTCTAGCTTCAATGAATGTGCTTTGAATAAATAAACCGCTGAGCTTTTGGAATAAATATCAAAATTCTGTCTTTGTCATCATTCTTCTGGCTTATGGTTTTCTGCCCTGATCCCAGTAATGATATTCCCACAATCTTGTCAATCATTGTGTCTTTATTATGTACTTTTTCTCTCTGTTGTGGCTTTGTTTCCTAGAATCATACAATCCCTGCAGTGCGGAAGGAGGCCAGTCAGCCCATTAAAGGGAGGCAATGGCCTAGTGGTATTATTGTTAGACTATTAATCCAGAAATTAAGCTAGTGTACTTGGGTTCAAATCCCACCATGGTAGAATTTGAATTCAATAAAAAAAATCTGGAATTAAGAATCTACTGATGACCATGAAAATATTGTTGATTGTCAGAAAAGCCCATCTGGTTCACTGATGTCCCTTAGGGAAGGAAATCTGCCACCCTCATCTGGTCTGGCCCACATATGACTCCAGAGCCACAGCAATGTGATTGACTCTCAACTGCCCTCCAAGGACAACTAGAAATGGGTGCCAAATGCTGATCAGCCAACGATGCCCATGTCCCACGAATAAAAAAGAGCTGGCACCAACAAAAATTTCCCCCAGTCCTTACCCAAGTAACCACCCCGTATTTACCCTGCTTGTCCCCATGACACTAAGGGACAATGTAGCATGGCTAATCAACCTTACCCACACATCTTTTGATATATAAGGTAGCTCAGCGCTAGTGTTACTACCTTCAAGTCAGAAGATTGGGGGATAAAAAATTTCTCTCAAGAAGTGGCACCAAAACGGCTGCACCCGTTTGGTTGCTCCTGGCAGTGCTGGATATTTAAGTTCCTTTGATGTCAATAACAAATGGTCAGATTCCAGCCATTTTCCATCAGGGGTGATTTTAAGTCCCCATCCTCTCCATTCCAGTGTTTCGAGCACATGATCAAGACTTTCATTTCACTACTATACTGAGGGATTCTTGGAAGTTAGTGGTGCCATCTTTCAGATGACCAGCTAAACTGGTTCATGAATTGAGTCGATTGTCCTCAGGAGCCATAATAATGCACTTTCAGAGACTCCACTCATGAACAAAGGATTGATTTACAAGGAGCAGCAGCATGTCTGTCACTAGTTCTGGAATGCCTCCTGCCCAAGAGAACTTCTCTCCCTGGAGTGATTCTCCACTCTGCAGCCCAATTGGTTACCCAAGTCAGATGACCCTGATTCTGCTATGTTACCCTTAAAAGGACAATCACCATAGGTGTGTACAAAAGATCTTGTGGCACTGTTTTGTAGAGGAAAGTAAGAGAGTTCTCCTTGGTATGTTTGCTAAATTCTTTAGAACCAAGGATATCTTCAAGAACTCACTGCACAGACATGTGTTAGGTAACACAGAGATTTAATGCAGGTCTTACTCACTCCACACTCCAAATGACTACTACCCTCTCAGGATGGCTCCTGGGCAAATCACCACAAACCACTTGACCTAAGCATTGGCTAATAGAACAGCTCATTTGGTCATTCATTATTTATACTGTGGCTTGTTGAGTCTTGGTGACGTGAAAGTTAACCACTGCTTTTCGCATGTTATAACAGCGGCTACAATTCCAAAGGATTCGATTGACTACAATATGTTTTGGGGCATCATGTGAAATGAGTTCTACAAATACAAATCTTTCTTTTCTGCTTATTGATGCCGAGGATATAACATACTTAATGGTAATTTTTATTTTAATGAACGATTTAGTCCTGTTTGGAGATGTCCAGTTCTTTTCTGCTGCAGGAAGAGAAGTATCATAGTACAGTTGGGGTGAATTTCCGTGAACCTTTTTCATTTCAACCAATATAACTTTGGCAGGGATCTGAGTATCTTGTGAAGAGGGACTGTAGCCTGAATTAGGTGTTAACTTAAAACTCATTTATTTACACTATGTCCAATATGTACAAGGTGGGTTACTGAGTAGACACAATGTTCTAACTATGTTAGGTGTTCTGCATTTTAAGCAAAAAATATGTGATTTACACATGTATATTCAAACTAACAACAGGTTTTATCGAAAGAGATGTTCTCTGTGTGCACAGAGTACAAACTGAAAGTAATGCAACAGCCTCTGTAAACATCCTAATTACATTATCATCAAATCATGTAATTAGCTCTTAAAGCAGCCTGCAACCCTTTTAAATATGTAATAGTTGGCACATCTCCTCAAAGGATTGCCTGTCTAATATATAAAATCTCTAGTCTAATTCATAACCACTGACGTTACATGTGCATCATAGTCCACATCAGTTATTAGCATGTAAGTAGACATATAGGTGTAAGATCACGTTAAGCTGGAAGCATGGTGTGGTTTTTTTACTACTTGTCATGTCAGAATGTTGCAAAGCAGGGCAAGTGGAGAAAGAGCAGGAGGATCTGTGCACCCCTTGAGTGATCAGTAGTGGCATGGGCAGCACACTGGCACTGCTGCCTCACAACATCAGGGACCTGGGTTCAATTCTGGCCTCAGGAAAATGTCGGTACAGAGTTTGTACATTCTCCTGTGTCTGCATGGGTTTCCTCATGGTGCTCCAGTTTCTTCCCACACTTCAAAGACATGCAGGATAGGTTGATTGGCAATGGTAAATTGCTCCTCAGTGCTAGGAGAACTAGCAGGGTGAATGTATGGGATTACGAGGTTAGGGTGGGAATAGTTGTCGGTGCAGGCTCAATAAGCTGAATAGTTTCCTTCTGCACAGCAGGGATTCTGTGATTCTATGATCTGTAGGTCTTGGCTGAGGAGATCCAGAGATGCTCCCAGTTGCTGGCAATCAAGAGGCTTGAGTGGATTTCCGTATGCTAAGGTGTCATGAATGTTCCAGGGAATCTTTGTTGTTGACATCCTCCCCTCCAACTGAAGCCTTTGTCTGTTAGTGCGGACTGTGGATTCACAGGGAGTTGGGTTATTTGACAGTGCTGTATATTACAGATGTCACACACTGCTGACACTAGGAACTGGTGGTGAATGAGTAGTGTGGGATTTAATTAAAGGAGTTGTTCCAACACACAGGTGGTATAATCCTGCACAATGTGCAGTCGATGCAGCACTTATTTGCACATACAATCATATCCTGAAGAGTGCAAAGACATGCTTTCTACTGTCATTCCTGGCATAGTGGGATGTAGTTTGGCCAGGCACTTTCTCTGTCTCATCTACCTGTGTACTATATGAGCATGGTCCAGGTTGTGATGGACATCTGAAGATGTATTTGTGCATCATGTTGAGGCCGAGTTGAGGCTTGTCATGGTTTTAGCCATGTTGATGGCATGGAATTTATCTGTGCTGTTGCTGATGATAGGCTGAAGAATTGTAACGTCCACATATATGTTTGCTGGATTCTGGTTGATGTAAGTGGTGACATTTCGTGACCCTGCGATATCTACTCTGAATTAACAGGCTTCTGCTGATGTCCTTCTCCTCCTTCCACGTCTTCATGAGCTTGTCCCATATCAGGTCAGCCATTGGCACCCACGAGGATCAAACAGTAAAACAGGGACATGAGAATACTGGTCTGAACTGCTTGCCACCATTATGAATTTTTTGCTCAGTTACTTACCATCCATTAAAACCTGCTGCTTCTCTCAAGTTGAAAGACCTCTGATTGACCCTCCGACTTTAAGAACTTGTTTTCATGCCAGTTAAAAAGGCATCTCCATCAAAATCCCATCTGCTCCCCACCCCCAGGAGTGGGTTCAAGACCCAGAAACAGCCCCATGGTTTCTGACTCCACGGGTAAAAGCTGGCCCTTGGTGTCTGATTCCTAATTACCTCAGGACAATGAAGATGGACAATAAAAGTGACCATGTCCTTCTTCAAAGATTTCCTCCCACATTTCAAAGATGCGTGGATTAGGTTGTCAGTCAGTGTCAGAGGGATTAGCAGAGTAAATATGTGGGGTCACGGGAATATGATTTGGACTGAATTGTTGTTAGTTCAGGGCTCAATGGGCCAAATGGCCTGCTTCGGCACTGTAGAGATTCGATGGTCCTATGTCTTTTTTGCTCATATCCCAAGAACAACATTGAAAAAATATTGATATGCAAGTAACTTGACATATAAAATTTTGGCAAATTAATTTACATAGATTTTGGACAGATTCAGCTCTGGGCACAAATCCTGGCAAAATCATCTTGTTGAATTTTATATTATGCTTTCTTATTAATTGCCACTTTGATGTGGACAGCTTGGAGGCTTGTCAGAGATTTTTACACAGACTGGTAGCTCATTTTGTCCCATTATGACTTATGATATTGTGGTGATGTAGAAATCCTCACTGCATTATATTCTCTCTTATGCAGTAATATTGCTTTCTGGGGGGTTGATGCTTTTCTCAGATAGTAGGACACTCAGAATGGAGGTCAAGTCTTCATTCAGATCTATCAATCATAGTAAAGCCCACACGAGCTGGATATATTGCATGGGAGGAAGAGGTCAGAGCTTTCTTATTAACTTCTTTGTTAAGTTTTCTGGTGGCTTTTAATCAGCTTTCCATCCTATTGGACCTGTGACACATGCAACCTCTTTCTTTGGGCTTGCCGTTTAAATGATATCCAAGTCTCCGTGATGAGAATAAGAGATGTTCCTTCAGTAGTACAATCACATAAAAGTGGCTGTGCATTAAAGGTATAACATCCCTTCTTAAAAATGGAATATGGGTCAATATGAAACTCAGACCTGACAAAAAAAGACAATCAGTGATGGAGGTGGCTGTCCATCGATTTGGGGAATGACATCTAATCAGGTTCACCTTTAAGACATCCCTTAATAGATTATGGGAGAGATAGTGGGTAAGGTTCCTTTACCGACACAAGGCTCTTTCTGCCATAGGTCCTCATGTGGCTGGATAACAGGCCGATTTTCAACCTGTAGATCTTTAGGTACATGGCTTACGATGTCCCACATGGTAGTGGGGTGCGGAGCACAGGACTTGCTTTCTCTCTTTCCCTTCTCTGTCTCATCATTCAGGCATTGTGACTCAGAAGGCATATGGTGCTTAATGGACAAGATGTCAGCATTTCAAACAAGCATCTCCCAGTCATTAATTTATTTTAAAAAGACAGCTATTGCAATACAAGTACAGAGACTATTATAAAACCCAATGCACTTTTAAATGCAGCAAATTTTTACAGTAATTTCATTGCAGTGTTAAAGTAAGCCTATCTGTGACTAATAAATAAGCTTTAACCCATTTAATATTCTTTTGTCATATATTACTCAATTTGAAATTCTATCCCAATAAACACCTCAACATGTTGACCTCCATCTCATAGAAACATAGAATCCCCACAGTGCAGAAGGAAGACATTCAGCCCATTGAACCTGTAATAAGCCCTTGTAGGCAGAAGTCCCTTCCCAAAATCCCTTTTGTTTTATAAGTCTTTCAACAGCATATAGAATACTTTCGGTTAGTAGCCTGCATGAGGAGTCCCAGATGAACAGGCATTCCTGGTTAAATACAAAGCAAGAGGCTTCGTGATTGGCCCATCAATTTGGCCCTTAATCAGGGAGTTCATAATCTAACAGGCCAGCTTCAAATTCCTGATTAAAGTCGTTACAGAACCTACACCCACAACATTCCCACCCAGGCCCTATCCCCATAACAACACATATTTACTCTGCTAATCTCCTTGACATTACAATTTAGCATGGCCAATCCACCTAATCCTCACATCTTTGGACTGTAGCAGGAATCTGATGCACCCAGAGAAAACACACACAGGCATAGGGAGAACATGCAAACTCACACATCTGAAGCTCAAATTCAACCTGGCTCCCTCGTGCTATGACGCAACAGTGCTAACCACTGGAATCTCCTTCTTTAAGACACCCCTTAACAGATTTTGAGAGAGATAGTGGTCCCTTTATGGACACAAGAATCCCTACAGTGCAGAAAAAGGCCATTTGGCCCATTGAGTCTGTACCGACAACAATCCTACCTATGCCCTATCTTCGTAACTCCACATACTTAACCTGCTAATCTGTCTAACCTACGCATCCCAGGACACAAAGGAGCAATTTAACATGGACAATCAACCTAACTTGCACATCTTTGGACTGCAATAATTATGACCATAATTGGATGGTAAGGATTGTAATGTGCAATTACTCCATAAATAGTTCCACTGTAGCAGGCCTATTCATCTCAATGATTTCAAGATGCAACCCAGTATGGAAAATACCGGTTACTCACTGCACTCAGCAGGAGCTCCAGCAGCCTAAATGGCCAGCATGATAATATAGCTAACATGGACCTCTTAACGGCAACCTGCCACTTTTAAAGTTGAGCTGCAGTCATGTAACAAGCAAACTGTCCTTGGAATGTTTGAAGCAAAACAGGAGAGAGAGAGCTTCCAGTTTTTCTGATACAGCACTGGTGGCATTAGTGATGGAGATTGAAAGTTGGAAATAAGCCTTTTTGCACACTTAATTCTAAAGCACCTCACTGCAAAGCTTGAAATGAAAACAGAAATTATTTGGACTACACGAGAAATGGCTGAAAGTATTTTCGCTGCCATTTTCTTCCAGAGGGCTAGCACCAACATTACTATGCAGCCAATTTCTTGACTTTCCTGTCTTAATGTCTCCTTTGCTTCAGTGTCAGTTTGGGTTTGAATTACAGTGAACAGTTTGGGATTTTGTTTTGCATTTTAATCTCTGTATAATGTGAGTTGTTTTGGTTACATAGAAACATGGAAAATAGAAGCAGGAGTAGGCCATTCGGCCTTTCAATCCTACTCCACCATTCATTTTGATTATGACTGATCATCAAATTCAATATTCTGATCCTGCCTTTTCCCCATATCCCTTGATCCCTTTAGCAAAAGAGCTATCTTTAATTTCTTCTTGAAATCACATAACATTTTGGCCTCAACTCATTTTTGTGGCTGTAAATTCCACATTTCCACCACTCTCTGGGTGAAGAAATGTCTCCTCACTTCAGTCCTAATCCTCAAATTATGATCTCTATTATGGACTTCCCAATCATCAGGAACATTCTTTCTGAATCTATCCTGCCTAATCCTGTTAGAATTTTATATGAGATCCCCTCTTACTCTTCCAAATTCCAGTGAATATAATCCTAGTTAACTTAATCTCTCTTCATATGACAGACTTGCCATCCCAGGTAAATCTTTGTTGTACTCTGTCTATAGCAAAGACATCCTTCCTCAGATAAGGTCACCAAAACAGCACACAGTATTCCAGATGTGGCCTCACCAACAATTGCAGTAAAACATCTTTATCCCTATACTCAAACCAGCTCACTATGATGATATAGTGTGCTACTTAGGAATTCAATACTAATGTGAAGTGTTTGGATTAAATGGGAATAGGGTACGTGTGCAGGGAATTAATTATGCCAAGACACACAGGTACAACTCACTCCCTATTTTAAAGTCATTTGCAATGCCTGTCTGCTTTATAAGTGCGGAAAAGGTGGATAGATATAGGAAATAAGTGAAAATGTTTGACTGGAAGTCCACACAGAGGAAAGGATTTTAAAATAATCGGGATACAGCTACATAAAAGATCCAGATCATAGTTTTTCCAACTGCAAAACCTCTAATTCAGCAAAGCCGGTTAACACTTGTGGCTGGAGTTCTTCCTGAGATACCTAAGGAAGGATGTACTGACCTTGGAGGGGGTCCAGAGGAGGTTCGCAAGAATGATCCCAGAAATGAAGGGTTTGTCATATGAGGAGCAGTTGAGGAATCTGGGTCTACATTCAGTGGACTTTAGAAGAATGAGGGGAGATCTAGTTGAAACTTACAGAATACTAAGAGCCTAGATTGAGCAGACATGGAGAGGATGTTTTCCCTAGTGGGAGGGATTAGAGCCTCAGAGTGAAGGGGCTCTCCTTTAAAACTGAGATGAGGAGGAATTTCTTCGGGGTGGTGAATCTGTGGAACTAATTGCCACGGAGGGCTGTGGAGGCCAGGTCATTGAGTGTATTTAAGATAAGTCCTTGATTAATAAGAGGATCAAGGATTATAGGGAGAAGGCAGGAGAATGGGAATGAGGATCTTATCAGCCATGGTTGAATAGCAGAGCGGACTCGATGGGCCCAACGACCAAATTCTGTTCCTATATCTTATGGTTTATAAAATTTTAAAGAAATGGCTCTTTTCATCATTTATTTGGGGCTTGTGCCGATCTCCTACCAAAATTACTATGCGCTGGATGGTGAGATAATCTGGAAGAGTGCATGGCCTGTGAAACTTAGTCCCCTGGCAATCCTATCCTGTTCTGGTCTCTCAGTTTAATACAGATTACTGTAGCTTCGCTTTAGTCATTTTTTAAAGCCCCTTCCCATTTTTAAGTCAATAGAGAATAAAAATTGTGATAGAATGTAAAATAAGCACGCAATCCGAACACATTCCATTGGTTAAAATTGAGGTTTAAGATTCACATCCAGAAACTGGCACAAAATGGGTTAAAGTGATCCAAGCTGGTATGAAATGAAGTACGGATGTTTTTGCTATTCGTTCATATGGTCACTTATTGCCCATCCCAAACTGCCCTTGAACTGAGTGGCTTCCTGGAGCATATGGGATCTATGCCAATATTTTACAACTTCACATGGGCGAGTCTCATAAAATTCCACCTGAGGAAAACAGAGAATTCCGTTCTGTGAGCTTTGCCCCGCTCCAATTCCAGGGTAGGCGTGATGGTAAAATTCTGGCACTAGAGGCAAATATACACCAAAGCAGATAAGGATTTCCCTGAAGTGAACCAGATGTTTTATATTCATTACGGCAATTAATAATATTTCATGGTCATCAATAGACTCTGAATTCTGGATTTTTATTGAGTTGAAATTTCACCAACTGCTGGTGGGATTCAAACTTAAGATTACAGAGCATTACCCTAGTTCTCTGGATTATTAATCTAGTGACAATGCCACCATCACCTCCTTCTTGGTAATAGGATTATTCACAGAATGTAGCATGACATATTTCAGCCTCCTCGCTACCAAGATTGGCATCTCTCTCTCCCTATACTCTTCAGAGTGCACCTTTAACAAACTGGTAAAGTAACAAATTGATATACTGAATCAACACTGCCCCTTAAAAGGACACTGTGACAAAATAATTTCCTTTTAAGGAAGTGTATGAAATTACATTTTGGGAGCTGAGGAAGAGCTCCAGCCTGTACAGTGCTCACCAGTCACAGAACAAGCTTTCTTTATACGTGCCCTGTCCTTAATTGAACAAACCCATTCACTTGTGTATATTTGTTCGTAGAATCCCTACAGTGCAGAAGGAGATCATTCGGCCCATCGAAACTGCACTGACTCATCAACAGAGCATTTTACCGAGGCCCGCCCTATCCCCACACATTTATCCCCCTAATCTACATATCTTTGGACACTTTAGGGGCAATTTAGTATGACCAATCCACCTAATCTGCATTATGGGACTGTGGGAGAAAACCAGAGCACCCGGAGAACGCGTCTAGACACGGGAGGAACAAGCAAACTCCACACGGACAGTCGCCCAAGGCCAGAGTTGAATCTAAGTCCTTAGTGCTGTGTGACAACAATGCTAACCACTGTGCCACAGTGCCACCAACTATGCTGCTGTGCTGTTATACTTAGCAATATAATTCCTTCTACTGTTGATAATCCAGTAATGTCATTGGGATGCTGTTTGATGTATTTCTTCAGTATTGTAGAAGACGTCTTTGCCGTCAAATAGGTTTTCCTTATCATGTTCACAAACCTTAGTGGTTTGAGTCAAAAAAGATTCATCCCAATCAAATTCAATCCCTGAGTAGGAATAGGAACTTTGTCTTCTAGCTTTTCCATTCACTTTCATTAGTTATCCTGGCTTTGAGTGGATACAATTATTGGGAAACTGAAGGTAATTTTAGCCCCTCATTTAATAAAATAGGTGGAGAACACCACAGTCAATTTCATCTGATGGTTGTATTGACTGGGCCATCTGAATGTTGGTAATAATACAGCATTTGTCCACCCTCTCTTCAACCCTGTCTATACCTGCCTCTGGTAATTTGGATTTTGCTTGTCTTTTTGAAGAGGATATTATCATCACCAAAGAAAATGTCAATACTGTTGATGTTGATTAATCATTGGTAAAGATGCTTCACTTCGGGACAGAGGAAAGCTACTTTAGCTCTTGAAGAAAACATCTGGCAAACTGAGTTATAACGGTTTCATTTAATATATTTATTTTTCTCTCTTTCCTTCTTTTTTTCTTATTCCCTTATTTACTTCACTTTCACTTAACCTCTCTCTCGCATTCAAGGAGAAGCTGGAATTTTGCAGTTGTGATGTGGAGATGCTGGCATTGGAATTGGGTAAACACAGTAAGAAGTCTCACAGCACCAGGTTAAATTCCAACAGGTGTATTTGGTAGCTAAAGCCACTAGCTTTCGGAGTGCTTGATGCCTCTTTGTCAGGTGAGTGCAGTTGTCCCTTGGCTTGGGGATCCTGGTGCATTGCAGGTATTATAGTTGCAGAAACCGTTCCCATCATGCACCTCTCTCTTTCTAATAGACAAACACTCACTTGTGTGAACACACTCATGTAACAACACCACCATATCCACACAGTATCCCTTCCAAAGTAAATTTCCAATTTAGCATCAAATTCCAAACTCAGCTAATGTTCTGGGGACCCAGGTTTGAATCCCACCACTGCAGATAGTAGAAACTGAATTCGATTTTAAAAAAATCTGGAATTAAAAGTCTATCGGTGCCCATGAAACCATTGTCGATTATTGGAAAAACCCATCTAGTTCACTATTGTCCTTTAGGGAAGGAAATCTTCTGTCCTCACCTGGTCTGGCCCACATGTGACTCCAGAGCCACAGTAATGTGGTTGACTCTCAACTGCCCTCTGAAATGGCCCAGCAACCAGTTCACCACCTTCTCAACGGCAACTAGGGATGGGCAATAAATGTATGCCAACCAGCGATGCCCATGTCTCATGCATGAATAAAAAGATATTCTGAATTTTCGGAAATATATTCATGCTTGTACACTCACTCACGTAACACCACACACACACACACACACACACACACACACACACACACACACACACACACACACACACACACACACACGTATGCAAACATGCACTCACGCATGCACACACACAATCCTCCCAAATTAAATTTAATCCTGACTTTTCAGCAATGCATTCTCTCGTATACACATACTCATGTACTCTCACCATGCATATACATGCAGAATTCCAGTACCTATTCTAGATTAAATTTCCAATTTCAAATTTTCAGATAGAAGTATTGGAAGGGAATTGAGAGAAAAAAATTTACATTCAGAGGATAGTGGGGTTGGGGGAGAGCAGAGTGGGGGGAGGGAGGGGCTGGTGCGATGGGGAGCAGTGGGCGCCTGTGTGGAGTGTCAGAAACTCACTGCTTGAATGGGCGGTAGGGGCAAAAAGCCTAATTGCATTTGAAAAGCATTTGGATATACAGCTGAGTGCCATAACTGACATGGACTGCAGACTAATAACTGTAAAGATTGAATTCTTACATGATTAGTAGAGACACAGTGGGCTGAATGGAACTGAATGGAATTGCCTCCCAAAGAACTTCTTAGAATGGTTAGAGACTGAATCACAGAGGGAAGCCAAATATTTGGTTAAAGGACTCAATTTGTAGAAGCCGCTTGAAGGAACAAAGTGAGATGGAAAGGTTTATTATGGTTGTCGGAGGGGACGGGGTTGCGGAGAATTCCCGAGTTTAGGAACTTGACAGCCAAAGGCATAGCCACTAAATGTGGAGTAATTAAAATTGAGGATGCATAAGAGGCCAGAATTAGCAGACATCAGAACCAAAATAGTTAGAAGAAATTAATTAGTCAATTTAATTAGTCAATTTTGTAAGATTTGCTGTCTCACAAATGCTGACTGATTGAAAACCTACATGATTTGTTTACTCTTGTTCTTCCCCTTGTTGGTTGTAGTTACTGACTGAATTAAACTTCTTTGATTGATTCAGCGTAAGTAAACAACTCAATCTTTCATTACAGCCAACATGTAAAACTGCGTCATGAAGTATGATGCTCTGAGGTGTCCAGTTTGATTCTTTAAATGTGTGAAGCCACACCCAGGCAAATGTACGGCTTCTAATTATACAGATTCATAAGGCTGGTGTGGGGAATCCCCGAGGTAGTTTTATTGAGTTGTTTTGCTTTTGGATGGCAGCCGGTGACAGAATTAAATCAATGATCGTTGCATTCAAAGTCGTTGATAGATAGTAACGTTCCATTCTAAAAGATTATTGACCTAAACAATAATCAATGGTGGATGACCATGGAATTCATTAAGTAAAAATCTTTATCAGCAAGAAAAAATGCATTCAAACCGATAAATCTAATCCTCGTCCGTTTTCTCACCAAGTCCCAACGCACTGCAGAAATACATCAGATTGTCTTTAAAATCTATTTATATTTGTTGGCTTTAATGATCGATGGTCATCTTCAATCTTTTTAAGCAGACAATCACTTGTAGACTCTAAAGGGCAGCACAGTGTTTAGCACTGCTGACTCACAGCAACAGGGACCCAGGTTCAATACCTGGCTTGGGTCGCTGTTTGCGCCGAGTCTGCACATTCTCCTTGTGTCTGTGTGCATTTCTCTGACTGCTCCGGTTTTCTCCCACAGTCCAAAAGATGTGCTGGTCAGGGGCATAGACCAAGCTAAATTCTCCCTCAGTGTATCCAAATAGGCGCCTGAGTGTGGTGACTAAGGGATTTTCACAGTAACTTCATTGCAGTGTTAATGTAAATGCACTTGTGACACTAATAAATAAACAAACAAAAAAATGCAGTACAAGATCTATTCTTAAACATTCAACTTTACTCAAACCCCTAACAACGTATGTTATGCATAACATTCACCTATTCTTAGTTTAAAACCTGGTGCTTGCACGCTATCTGTGAGTCCTGTGAAATCTGGGTCATAGTTTGACATGGCCAGTTTCATACAGTCCATCAGATGGACATCTGTGATAGTCGAACTTCATGATTTTTCTCTGGGGGAGGAAACAACATTTCACAAAGGCATATGAACCCAAATCAGGCCTTGAATGCACACAACTCCAGGATAGGGTACTTCTCTCTGTTTTCCCAGAAGTCTTTGTTCCAGGATCTAGATTTCAGCCCAAGTCATTTTGCATAGTAATAATTTCCATGTCAAATCTATTACTTTGTTCAAACGCCTGATGACATTTTGCTGTCAGTTCTCCAATGTCCACTTGAAGAAAAGGATTTGACACAAGTGTAATGGGCGGCGTTTTAATACTTACTTGACCTGAGATCAGAAAATCCCACCCAAGATCAATGGATCTTCCCATTATCTGCCCCACACCCGCTTTGATTCCATGGTGGATGGGGTGGTAGAAATCCAGCGAATTTTTCAGCTGCGTTCGCCCCATAACTGGAAAATCCCTCCCGGGCTCAATGGACTTCTGCATGGCTTGTTTCTCACACACTACAATTCTCATGGCGAGCGGCCAGTCAAATTCTGACCAATGATGCGACTTGTCTTGTCTACCTCCTGAAATCATCTATTGTATTCCTTTTCCAATTTCTTCAGGTGAATACAGAATTTGTTTGGATGAACTCTTTCTGTTGACCGATGGCAGGATTTCTCCAGATTTGGGAAGTGCCCAGTAATTTTGTTCTTTGGCTGAGAGGGCTACAGGCCCAGCTTCAAATTGAAAGCATTTACTGCACTGACCATCTGTGACATGTCTCTGTCCCCCTCACACCCCCACCCCCAGTTCATGATTCCGATTGTTCAATTTTTCACTTATGTCCGTAAGAAAAGCAATCACACTTTATCTGACAGGTTGCTGTACTCCTTGTTTCTTGATTTAGGAGAGGTGACAATTTCAGGAAGCAGATCTAAAATCTCTGGAGGAGATTTTCCTTGACTTATCCGCCCCACAAGTGCCATAGGCGGCATTAAGGTTATTGAGTAACAATTAGAACAAGTGGTGTTGCAGAGTTCTGGCAAGAATTGAGTTGATAACTTAACACTTGATAGTGGATAACACAGTGGTAATTGACAAAGGAGGGGATTTCAAGATCATTTCTGCAAAATGCAACAAAGCCTGCACTGACACCAGCATTAACGGTGCACCTTCATTTGTGGTTGAAACCAGTTTCCATTAGAATCCCTATAGTGCAGAAGGAGGCCATTCAGTCTACACTAACCACAATCCCACCCATGTTCTATTCCTGCAACTCTGTGTATTTATCCTGCTAATTCCTCTAACACTAAGGTCAATTTAGCATGGCCAAATCAATCTAACCCGCATATCTTTGGACTGTTGGAGGAAACCGGAGCACCCTGAGGAAACACACACAGACATGGGGAGAATGTGCAAATTCTGCACATACAGTGACCCGAGGTCAGAATTGAACCTGGATCCCTGGCGTTATGAGGCAGCAGTGCTAATCACTGTGCCACCATGCTACCCAACATAAAATATTTTTCTCAATCTCATACCTTTTGAATTTGTTGCAGATATTCTCACAGCTTTTCCTGAGTGACAAAGAAAGTCCTTTGTCGTTTAGCCTTTGAATGCCATGCAAATGAAAACAGTCATTTGCGCTGTATCTGTCATGTTCACTGATTCATCACTGCAGTGAGAAACATTCCCAGCCCGATAAGTCTTAGTGTATTTGCTGAGACACATCTTCGGACAGCAATTCCACCCTTCTGGCTACTGTTAAAGCATCAAGCTGTGTGTTCTTGATGGCTGCCATAATTTCATCTTGTTTTTAAAGACTTTGAACAAGATGTCAACAGCAACTATCACAACCTCCTTGAGAACCTTGCCATTGGTGAACGGTTTCTTATGTTTTGCCAACAGTTGGGTAATTGAAAAGACACCTCTTTTCTAGCCTAGCCTTTAGCCACAGGTCTTGAAAAGGATGACTGCTGTGCTTTCAAAATTCTCTTCAACTTCTCAACTTCTTTGTCCAAATTGTACTGTTTAAAAGGTAAATTTTCTACAAATTTTGCGTGTTTCAAATTATCTGTCTCACTCAAAGCTACGCTCTATTGATAAAAGAGAAAAATGGTGTTGTCTTTAACATTCATAGAAAGAAATTCACTTTCCCAATTAAAGGTGGAAATGGTGGGTTTTTGCCATCCCGGAGTTCCCTTACTCATCATTTTGTGTTCACCCAGCCTATTCCAAGTTTTGGTGCCTGTGAGAATCTCATTGTCCAAAATTGTTTAGCAAGGATTAGCAAGTTGACTCACTCACTGATATGAGAACCCTGAGTCCTGTGGATTTTTGGCACAGTTTAGCAAACAATGAGCTGATTTGATTGTCATTATGAGAATACCAATCTTGGGAATTTTTGGTACGACAGGCAACAGTCTTCTGGGATTTTTCTTTGATTGCACCTCACTCCTCTGGGAAACTCAGTGGGGATGTGTTATCAATGGGACCAGAAGATCTCACTGGCATGAACAGTTGTAAAATTCATCTGCATTCCAAATTTAAACTAAGGAAATTTGTAGATGTTCTGACAATATCCCTTTGACATTCCTCCTCCTTTAGTACCTGGGATTAGTGTCATTGTAGCTACTTTCATGCATTTTTCTGACTTTTTGTCCACAAGGATAAGTTGAGATACAGATACGTCACAACGTAATGGCATCTTGCTTTTTATTGAATTGTTTCTTCAGCAGCTGCCAAAGACACCTATTAAAATCGCAACCTTTCCTGGCCTGATATTTTTGACAGCATTTTTATTCTTTGACTCTTCCTTGTATGCTATCAATCCAGCCCACATCCTAACCATTTATCTTTCCCGACTGAGTTAACTCAGTGCTAGTTCTCTGAATGTGCTGTTCCATTCGTGGAACTAATAGGCTGTGTGCTGCAATCTCACCGTGCAGGATCAGTCAGCGTGACACCCTGAAACCTTATTCTTGTGCACTTCACCTTTTCTGCTGTTAGTATTTCTAATGATTCACTATTAAGGACCTCATAAGGTCACAGAGCATGCAACAAGGCCAGTGTTGTTGCTGTAATCTGGCCATATTAACTTTGGAATATCAAAATTCCAAACAATGCATCCCATACTAACTTCCTATATGCTTGTGTCCTCTTATTACCTTAAGAATGGTTTCTGGGATTTGGTTGTGATCAATTTAGATGAGAACCTTACGTTCCAAATAGAGAAGGGTTGTCATTAAAAAGGAACACTAAGATAGAGAGCAATATTGCCCAATTTACCTTGCTTGATGACCTGCTTAGTACAATATTTTTTACAGATGAAAAGAATCATGGATGTTCCCCAGATAATTTCCTATACATCTGTCAGGACATCGCTGGTGGCGTTTGCTACCTGCTTGTTAATAGGTGAAACATACTCCTCTGCAGTGAGCCAGCAATTCCCACACAGGTACCGGCGATAGATTGCAAAGATACTCAAGAAGTAAAGAATGGTTCTGTTTTCCTCCTTTAGTGTTGCAGGGACATTAATAAGCTGATGGAGTGAGGTGTCCTCGAGGAGGGAAAAAAAAGTTGCTGCAGCTTGAAAAATTATCTCGGGCCTCGTGAAAGGACTAGTCCCAGAGACAGTTGCTCGAAAGAAGTCAACATTATTTTTGGTTCTATATTACAGAAAGTGAGTGCAGTCACTAATGTGGACAACAATTGTGTGAAGCTGATAGGTCAAATACTCCAGCCCACCACACAGGACGTTGAATATTTGCATCTAAACAAAAACAAACCTCAAACCAATCAACCAGATGACAAGCTTGATCGGATGTTGCTGCAATGTTGTCGTGCTTCTACTATTTGTAACTGTCAGCCATTTTGAATTTAGCCAAGTAACATTTCATACTGTTTGCTACACGATATCCTCTTACAAAGTGAAGTTTGATGTGGAAATTCAACCGTCAAAAATTCATTTTAGAATTAAGTCATATGCTGGGCTTAAAAACATTTGAACAAAAAACAAATCAAGACATTCAAATCAATATGGAATGCAATGCATGATGTAAAGTGTATTGCAGCACACAGGCACATAGATCATATAAAGCAAGCTAATCGCTCTAAATGTCTATTGCGTCCAGGGCATTATATCCTTTAATCTCCCACAAATCTGCCTGATACACTATGATGATTCTAGAAAAATTCATATACATGCACTTAAACAATTTGGAAATGATTCATTAATCTATCATCAATGTTTTTCCTATCCCTATAAAATTTCACTCACAATTTTAAAGAAAGGTATTATTAATGATCAGAGATCTGTTTCAATGTCATAACCTTGACGTAACCATTTATTCATATTTGTCATCAATTTTCGTTGTCATTGGAGAATATGTGCAGCTACAGATAGAACGTTTCGTCTCATTAGAATATCTCAGTTCAAGGTTATTGTGCATACTGATTCAGTCTTATCCCTAAGAGTGAGGGTATTCAGTGAATCATAGAATCCCTATAGTGCAGAAGACACAATTTGACCCATCGAGTCTGCACTGACTCTCCGACAGGCCCAGGCCTTCTCCTCCACCTAATTCCTGTAACCCTGCGCATCTACCATGTTTAATCCATCCAACCTATACATGTTGGGACATTAAGGGGCAATTTGGCGTGGTCAATCCATCTAACCTGCACATCTTTGGACTGTAGATGAAACCATAGCACCTGGAAAAAACCTACACAGACAGGATGAGAACGTGCAAACTCCACACAGTCACCCAAAGCTGGTATTGAACCTGTGTCCCTGGCATTGTGAGGCAGCAATGCCAACCACTGTGCCACCATGGGTGGTCAGGTAAACACATCAATTTCTTGACAGAGCACTATGCAATTTCTAACTCCCCATTTTGGCTAACTATTGGAGAGTTTGGGGTGAGATGTGTTCTGCTCCAATCCTGCTACTAATCAGTATGAATAATAGGTCTCAGAGACCATAACAACCTGGAGTTTTGGGCATTCACTGAAGGAGGACACAATCATTCAGCTCATGACATTTGAGCAAGAGGCAAGTGGCACTGGATCCTCATGCAGTGGCTTTACAGAACAATGGTTAGATAGGTACATGAGAAATGAATAGACAAGTGCATGAGGGAGAAAGGAATAGAAGGTTATGCAAATAGGGTTAGATGAAATAAGAGATGAGGATGCTTGAGGAGAGGGGAGGTGATAGTCCAGCAGTATTATCACTAGACTATTAATCCAGAAACTCAGCTAACCTTCTTGGGACCGGAGTTCGAATCCGGCCATGGCAGACAGTGGAATATGAACTCAATAAAAAAATCTGGAATTAAAAATCTACCAATGACCATGAAACCATTGTCGAGTGTGGGGAAAAACCCATTTGGTTCACCAATGTCCTTTAGGAAAGGAAATTCACCATCCTTATCCTGTCTGGCCTATATGTGACTCCAGAGCCACAGCAATGTGGTTGACTCTCAACTGCTCTTTGAAATGGCCTAGCGAGGACAATTAGGGATAAGCAATAAATGCTGGCCAGCCAGTGATATCCGTATTCCAGAAATGAATAAAAAAAACAGATCTTATGAGGAAATAAAACAAAAATGTGGAATTAAGAATATACTGATGACCATGAAATCATTGTTGATTGTCGGTGAAGCCCAACTGGTTCACTAATGTACTTTAGGGAAGGAAATGTGTTGCTGTTACCTGGGCTGGCCTACATGTGAGTCCAGAGCCATTGAGTGGTTGACTCTCAGCTGACTTCTGAAGTGGTCTCATAAGCTATTCAGTTCAAGAGTGACTAGGGATGGGCAATAAACACTGGCCAGCCAGTGGCACCCATACCCCATGAATGAGTTAAAAAAGAATGATCAATTGTGCCAAATAGTCTGTCTCTGCATTGCAACTTCCCAGATTTCCCATGAAATTCTTTAAGCTGGCGCAAGGCAATATCTTTAATCATTCAACATTAGTGCCCATGGCACTTCCACTTTCCTTTAAAGCAGGGTATATTGTACATCACTGGCATTCTTAACCGAAAGCAACACTCAGTGATTTAGCAAGGAGAATCAGTTAGGACTATGTGCATGAAGACAAGCAAACGTGTCCATGGATATTAATAAAAAAAAGTACTATCTATTGTTGATTAAGATTCTGCTCATAAACCAAAGCTGTTGATCTAACAGTGCGGTGAAGGGCCATGTGGGAACAGCAACAGTATAACTGCTAAGAAGAATTAAAGGACGTTTCTAACCCCAATCCCTTGAAGAATTGGAACATGATCTGACCAGCAGTATCCCACTTAAGTTCCTTCATAAATATCATCAGCGCCACAGTGTTCAGCCAACTGATTAATCAAAATTACAGCTGGAGCAAGTTCAAGAATTGGTGTTTATTAAATCCTACCAGTTCCCTCCCAGGACTGTACAATAACAGCAGTAAGCCCAGTTCCATAGCACTAAAGCTGCTAACAGAGTTATTGTAGGATAACCCAGCTGCCTGCACAATATATTGCCACAGATAGACTCAGCACCTTGATTCACTGCTCAACAAAAGTGAAGTTAATATGCTTAATATTGTCAAGCTGACAAAATTAAAGAATTTACTTTTACTAATGTTTCTTATCATTGGGATGGTACAATGGATAGCACTGTTGCCTCACAATGCTAGGCACGCAGGTTCAATTCAATCCTTCGGTGATTGTGTAGAGTTTGCACATTTGCTCTGTGTCTGCCTGGGTTTCCTCTAGGTGCTCCGGTTTCCTCCCACAGTCAAAAGATATGCGGGTTAAGTGGATAAAATCAAATTACTGCAGACACTGGAAGTTGAAACCAAAAGAGAAAATGCTGGAAAATCTCAGCAAATGGCCAAACACCTTCTATTCTCTGTTGGACTGCCATTAGCAGCCTTTCCCCTTGTTTTTGTGGCTATGACTCATCTTTCATTTCCTCCCCCTGCAGTGTAAATATTTCCCACTTTCTATGCCTTTTAGCTCTGACAAAGTATCATTTGGACTCAAAACATCTGCTCTTTTCTCCCATTACAGATGCTGCCAGACCTGCTGAGATTTTCCAGTATTTTCTCTTTTGATAACAGGGTAGCTGGATTGTCCATGCTAAATTCTCATTAGTGTCCCAAGACATATAGGTTAGGGGGATTAGCATGGTAAATGTGTGCGGTCACAGGGATAGGGTGAAGGTAGGCTGAAGTAAGGTGCTCTGCCAGAGAGTAGGTGCAGACTTGATGGGCCGAATGGCCTCATTCTGCACTGATTCAACGTAAACACTATCTAAGCAGCTTTGGACCAGCTTAACCCCTGCTATGTAGTAAAAGCAATGCTTATTTTAAAACCAATGCTTGGTTTTAAAAAATTGGGATTGAACTTTCTGTAACATTAAACTGGGAAACTGGTGAAACCTTGATTCGGAAAGGTGGAAAATCAAGCTGATGGACGGAACAGCTGTTCCCTCCCCCCAGCTACAGTTCTAGCATTTTCAGCAGGGATAACATCAGGGTTAGCAGGAATAAAATCAAATGGGAAATTTGCAAAATATATCTCATAACTTGCTCCTGAGCAACATTGAGCAGAAGGAATATTGCCCATGTTCCTAATATCCAGCAGTGGACTTGGTGACGGGAGAGTCAAAGTTAAGCAGCCAGTTTGACTCAGATCATATTCAATTTCAAGTGATTGATTGCTTTTGTCAAAGTCATAGTTCTGAAAATGATGAAGTTGAAATCATCCTTCCTCATCTTTCATGCCACATAGCAATTCCCCTCCACCCACATAGATGAGGGGCTTCTGTCAAGCACCATGAATGCCTGGTCTCAGTGTACGAATTAGCTAAGGACCAGTAAATGAGTTCTCACTCAACGGGAACTGAAAGCAAGTGGTCACCCCAGAGGGTGGAGTTAAATCTCATGCAGAATCATCTAAAAAGCCATGTTGTTAATACGTAAAGGCTGGAGCTTTGTTCCAGGTAGCCATGGGCTGCAATCCCATGTGCCTGATTTCCCATTATCAATAAATATCTTTTATTCTGAACGAAATGACACAGTGGCAGAGTTGCGCAATGTGATCTCAGTCTGCATTTTAGGCCCCCTTTTAGGTGAGAGCAGATGACAGGCTTCCTCAACATGGAAAGTATGCTGATGTTTTATCTGTAATACATATGGCACAAATTGTTAGCACCACTATCTTTGCACGCGGGTTCAATTCCAGCTTGGGACACTGAACATGTGAAGTCTGCATGTTCTCCCTGTCTTGTGAGGGTTTCCTCCCACAGTCCAAAGATATGTAGGTTAGGTGGAATGGCCATGCTAAATTGCCCCTTAGTGTCAGTGGGACTAGCTAGGGCAAATGCATGGGATTAAGGAGATAGGGCCTGGGTGGGATTGTGGTTGGAGCAGAATCAATTGGCCAGTTGGCTTCTTTCGGCACTGTAGGATTCTATGATGACCTGATGTTGCCAGAGGAATGCCATGCCTGTTACATATTGGCGACAAGGATGGGATAAATTCTGATACCACAGCCTAACTGTGAGTGACTGATTCAACTGAAGTTTGGTAAAATAGAATACTCATCTGAGTGCCCGGTCGAGGGTGAAGAAGCTGTTATAGAGATAGTGCCAGTCTCTGAGGGGCAGTCAAAGTCGCGAACCTGGTATGACTAGTGAACTAAGAAGTTTGGAAAGACACAGAAAATTAAAATGAAGAAAGATTAGCCTTCAGGAGTGCTGCAGTATTTTTTTCTTTGATGAAAAGACAACAAAGGAAACAGAGTTGTGTTGTAGGTTTAGAGAGAAGAAATCTGAATAGAAAGCAGAGAATTGCTTTAATTGTATAATAACTCCAGGAATTGACTATAAAGAGCAGTGCTTTATTGCACAAAATAAAAAAAAAGTAAAGTAAAGCAGAAACCACAAGTATATGGTGAACACAAACAGGTCCCAATTGGGACAATGGAATAATGGATCCTCTCAGGGGCTTGCTTTATATAGGATTCGTTATACAAGGTCCACCTGGTTAGTTTATTACCAATCCCCAAGGAGCTCATATGTAATAAGTCTTACAGGAAGGTCAGTCAGCGATTCATCACACAAGTCCAGGAAGCTTTTCACAAGTTGGACACTTTCAGAGGCCAAAGAAGAAAGGAAGAAAAGTCACAATGAGACGCAGGATTTATCCCAGAAGCAAGGGAACATGAGAAGCTGAAGTTTGCAGGTCTGAACAAAGTCTGCAGGGGAGTTTGGGTAGTGATCTCTGCACTGAGGGACAATAGCTAATCAAGATTTGAAGTTGTGGAACTGAAGAGTTTTTTTTTGCTGCCAAGAACAGAAAAGAAATAGGTTGGGAAGTGTTCAAAAGATGTCAGCTGCAATTAACAAATTCAGGAGTAAAAATGCCTCAAGGAACTGCAGGGCTGCTTCTCATTTAGATTGGGGTCACAAAATTTTACCTCCTTTTTGACCAGCTGTAGTTCTGGCTGAAATTTATCCAATTCTTTCCTCTCCACTCTTATTTCTTTCTTTGCTATGGGCATAATTTACTTTCTGACTGACTACAACTTTATCTTGTAACTTTTTTGTTAAAACTTCCAAGGGACCCTCTCATTACAATGCAATAATATGGGATGCAACTGAATCTTGCTGCCTTCAGCCCTTTAATTTGTCACTCAGCTTATTCTGTCTGAGATTTCACTGAGATTGCCCATCTCCTGCCCTCCCTGTTGTGCCACTCCCTCCAAGGACTCTTAGCCTCCCTCCAATCCCCTCTCCGCTTCACAAGTTCTTTTACTGCCTACCCTCAGTCTGGCATTGTCTATTGCTGAGGCTTTAATTTCCTCCGCTGACGTGTTGCGTTTCTCCTGGACTCTCTTTTTAGAATTGCCCGCTATCTAGGGTCTTCTCTGATTTTAAAAACAGAAGCTACTGGAAAATCTCAGTGGGTCTGACAGCATCGATGGAGAGAGAGTAGAGCCAATGTTTCAAGTCTGGATGAACCTTCATCAGAGTGGCTGAAATTTTCCAACATATTCTGTTCTTGTTTCAGATTCCAGCATCTGGAATATTTTGTTTTAATCTCATTGTTGAACTCGTTGCCACTTCTCTTCCACAGCTCTGACAAAGGGTCATCCAGATTCAAAATGTCGGCTCTATTCTCTCTCCAGAGATGCTGTTAGACTGCTGAGATTTTCCAGCATTTTCTGTTTTTGCTTCAGATATCAGCCCCTGCTGTATTTTGCTTTTCTCTGCTTTGATTTTTCTGTCCCTTGTCTTTATTCCATCGAATGGTTGTCACATTAAATGTTGTACAAATGGAATGTTGGCCCTTTTAGCTAGGGGGATAGAATATAAAAGTAGGGAGATCTTGTTGCAACTGTACAGGGTGCTGTGAGGCCGCAGTTGGGATACTGTGTGCAGTTTTGGTTGCCGCATTTGCTGAAGGATAAAATGGCCTTGGAGGGAGTGCAGAGAAGGTTCACTAGACTGATACCAGAGATGAGGGGGTTATCTAATGAGGAGAGATTGAGTAGACTAGGTTTGTACTTGTTGGAGTTTAGAAGGCTGAGGGGGTATCTTATAGAGACATATAAGATAATGAAGGGGATGGATAGGGTAGAGGTGGAGAGATTCTTCCCATTTAGAAAGGAAACCAGGACTAGAGGGCATAGCCTCAAAATAAGGGTGGGGGGTGGTTTAGATCAGAGTTGGGGAGGAACTTCTTCCCTCAAAGGGTGGTGAATCTTTGGAATTCTCTGCCTGTTGAAGTGGTGGAGCTACTTCGCTGAATATATTGAAGTCACAGGTAGATAGATTTCTGATAGATAAGGGAATTAAACATTATGGGGAGAAAGTGGGAAAGTGGACCTGATTCATTTCAGATCAGCCATGATCTTATTGAATAGCGGGGCAGGCTCAAAGGGCTAGATGGCCTACTCCTGTTCCTATTTCTTACGTTCTTATTGTACACCTTTAAATGCAGTACTGCTTTAAGATTACTAAAGTTTTTTTAAACTGCTAGCGGCTGCCATCTTTGTCAGTGTTTGGGCTTTTCCCCCCGCTTTTGGCAGGAACCTAGAGCTCCTCCATTCTTGGGAATTTTTTTTTAACTGTTTAGATTCTGCAATTGGCCACTTTTCCTGGCTACCTGGAGAATATTTCCCTCTCCTTGTTCAGACATGGAAATTTTCCACCAATTTCTCTAGTGTCTCCAGTCAGAGTCTTTTAAAATAAAACTTTTTCACCTTCTTTATTTTCAAACAGATGGAGCTCTTCTCTTCCAGAAACTTCCAAATCTTTGGTCTGAACATGACATCACCCCATCGCTACACCCCTCCCACCTCCCCACCAATGGTGCGTGCATGATTTTCAAATAATGCAAATTTAACCAAACCGAGTCATATGGTTAATTTGCTCCAATTCATGTAATCAAACAGAAAGACACCGGAATTCTACCGGCTTGCCCACCATGAAATCAGACTAGCAAGGAATGGACAGTGGAAATATCGATTGACCTTGAGCAGGAATTTTCAGTCTCGTTCGAGTGAAGGCATAACATCCCACCCAGGAGTTGGAAAATGAAGCCATCCAGTTGTAGAAGTCATGCTTGAGAGGGAGTGAGACAAAGCAACAATTCAGGCAGAGAAGGAAACTGAGATCACATGTCAGAACAAGGTTGTTGAAATGGTCACACTAATAGGGAAACACGAGAAACTGTATGATAAAATGGTCGCTGGAAAGCTGCAAATAGAAATGCTGGAAAGGGAAGGGACTTTTTCACATGACATAAGTATCAGAAACAACCAATTCCTCCACAAGCAATATACCAAGGTTGCAAACAAGCTGGCGTGGCATAAGTCCATGTTGTATTGTGATGATTGGTATCTGCATGCATTGTATAGTGCTTGAGAGAGTAAAAGATCAATGGAGGATTGGGGAGTGGTATTGTCCGCAGAGTAAAGTCTGTATTCCTTGGTCAGCACACACTCTAGGGCAGAATTTAAAAAGCAGGAAGTCTGTATGGAAGAATCCTATGCACACCATATTAGGAACTGTACATACTTGAAGACAACTAATCAAAGCATTATATTAAGTGTGAGCACCTCAGGAGCTCATCATAGAACAATCCCTACATCGATTTACAAATGTCTAACTTGTGCACAATATGAGGTTGAGTAAACTGATTTTGGCTTTTTTATACAAAAAAATTAAAGGGGATGGATGTAGTGATTGTGGCATCTGCCTCTTTAAGATGACATGGGGAAAGAGAGTCACCTGGTTTGAGGAACCAGTAGGAGCTTTGCTCCAGGCAGCAATGGGCTGCACTTGATTTTCTCTGTCAGTAAATACCTTTTGTTGCTAACATATCCTGAAGTGTCTTGATGTTGCCTGCAGGGTGCCACGCTATTACACTGCCTGCTCTTGACATCAACACATGAGCTCTTAATAGGTGTAAATCTGGATGTTCCCTGTACTCTTTCAGCACATAGCCAGCCTCACAGTTCCCTCCTCAGTCTCCCATTCAAGTTGTGAGCTGGTTAGGTGCAGTGACCTGAACAGACGCTGGAGTGTGACAACCAGGGGAATTTCACAATAACTTCATTGTAGTGTTAATGCAAGCCTATTTGTGACTAATAAATAAAGTTTAACTTTACTTTAGCTGTTTTGGATTCTCCGATCTCGCCAGCAGCACTTCACCCCCCCCACTAGGTTTCCCAAGGGTGTGGGGTGACATCAATGGGAATTCCTATTATCAGCTGCTGGACCAGAGAATTTTGCTACTAGCGAACAGTGCGCCACTTCCCACATGGCTGGGAGATCGGAGAATCTTGTCCCAGATGTTTGAAGAGGCCAGTGAGTTAGGAGTCACTCTTAACTCACCTCAGAATGCCAAGATAGTGTACAGCCTGGATCTGAAAGTCCAAGGTGAAAAAGACAGAGAGAGAATAATTTCATCTGATTAAGCGGTCTGGTAATTTTCACAGAATTCAAATTTAGCCATGTGGTAAATTTTTAAATAAATTGCTCCAATTTATGTAATTATACATTTGATAACAGACATTAAAATAAAAGCAAATAACTGTTGATCCTTAAGAAAGGGCAGCTATGTTCTAAGAGAACATGGAATGTGAGGGTTAACAAGGCACCAGGATAATATATTGTAGCAACAGTTTGTTTACCTCAAATTATGTAGCTTTGTGTCAAGAAGGACATAACCCTCATGCATCATTTTCATTTACTGCTAAAAGTCTTAGTTTTTACAAATGAAGCATTAAAAGACCTTAGGATGCTGTCATGCCATCAATACCTTGGAGAAGCTATTTAATTTCTCCCTATTGATTATTTCTCAGCGCCGACATGTACTCAATTTATCTGGCCATTCCAATTGCCATCACATCTGTCATATTGATGACCCCACAAATTAATTGTAGTCTGCGATGCAGAAGTATTACAAATTAATATTGAGGAGAGCACGGGAATGCCTCTGGAGTTTAATGTGTGAAGTAATCTCTCATGTTGCACTTGAGATGGCTTCTGCTGCTCAGGTTAGCTTCTGCTTTACAAATCTTTGCAGATCACACGTGGCAATGTGAATGGGAACTCACATTTATAAAGGAGCGGGCTAGTCTGTTACTGTGTTGTTTGTTGAGGGCTAAGTATTGGCCAGGACACCAGGGTAGACAGCACGATGGCACAGTGTTTAGCACTGTTGTCTCACAGCACGAGGGACCTGGGTTTGATTCTCAGTTTGGGTCACTGTCTGCGTGGAATTTGCACATTCTCCCCATGTCTGCATGGGTTTCCTCTGCGTGTTCCAGTTTCCTTCCATGGTACAAAAAATATGCTGGTCCAGTGATTGATCATGCTAAATTCTCTATCAGTGTAACCCAAACAGGTGCCGGAGTGTGGCAAGTAGGGGATTTTTGCAGTAACTTCATTGCAGTGTAATTGTAAGTCTGCTTGAGACTAATAAATATACTCTTCACATCCCAGCTCTTCTTTAAAATAGTGCTGTCAAATATTTTATACCTACAAGATAGAGTTAAAAGCACAGTGGCACAGTGGTTTGCACTGCTGCTTCACAGTGCCAAAGGAACCAGTTTCGATTCAAGCCTTGAGTAACTGTCTTTGTGGAGTTTGCATGTCCCCCTGTCTGCTTGGGATTTGTTTGGGTACACCAGTTTCCTCCTATAGTCCAAAGATGCCCGTGTGGGTTAGATTAACCGGCCATGCTAAATTGACCCTTAGTGTTAGGGGGACAAGCAAGGTAAATACATGGGATTAGAGTGATAAGCCCTGACTGGGTTCACTGTCAGTGAAAGCTCAATGGATCAAATGACTTCCTTCTGCACTGTAGGGATTCTGCACTGTAGGCATTGGTTAATGCCCCTTCTGAAAATACAGCACTTCAGTGAACGCAGCACGGCCTCAGTACTGAGTGCAGTGTCAGCTTAGGCTTTATATCTCTGGATATGGGGTTGATATCTATAATCTTCTTAGAAGCAGAAATACATTGAATGAGCCATGGTGATAGTTGGGAGACTGAGTTTACTTAGTCTCTCATCTGTTTCTGGTGCAGTAACATGGGTGTAGCTTTGATGGAACTGCTCTTTGAGTGCATGTGACTTCCACTGGTGATCCCAATACTGGCCATTTCTTACACTCTCTCAAAGAGCAGACAACAACATAAGTTGCATTAATGTAGCATCTTGACTGTCATAAAATACCTCTGAAAACTTCGCTGGAGCTACACGATGAGATATTAGAACGCGGAACCAAAAGCTTTGTAAAGGGGTAGATTTCAGGGTGCATTCTAAAAGAACAGAGAGAGAACTCAAAATGTTTGGGAAGTCATTACAGAATATTGGCCCTTGGCACTGAAGGCATGACTGCTGTAGAGCAATGAAAATTGATGATTCACAAGAGGCCAGAATTGGAGGAGCACCGAGGTCTCTGTTGGTTGGAGGGATTAGCAGGGATTTGAAAACAAAGATGAGAATTTTAAAAGTGTTATGTTTCAATGGCTGGAAATAACTACCTCGACATAGATCGAGGATTCTACCTGTGATCTTCTGAATCATAAGTATGAAATATGCTGTGAGATTAAGCATTGAAACAGAGGGAGCCTTTTTGTAGCATGGTTTTGATCAAACTCCTGTGTAGGGTGAAATTACCGATGCAATCCTTTTTGTACACCAGCTCTATGCGTGTTAAGTGCAGCTTTGGCTTTTTGCAAAACAAAACGTCATGTCTCCACTTTAAGTAATTGTTGTAAATGGTAATGCTAAAATAAAGTGCACTTTTGATCCACAACGTCGTTCCATTCACCCATAAAATGTATCGATCCTTAGTTTAATACATTAATGTGCTCTTACTCTGTATTCCTTTCGTCATAATGGACTTAAAATAAATCCACTTACAACAGCTGCTTGCTTTAAATGAAGCACTTTATTCATGTGAGGCATGTTATTGAGTGTCATGTTGTGAACTTTACTACAGTAGGCTACGCATCTCCATGTGTCAGTCATCTTATGCGAAACATGAATGAACGTATAGAGTGATGTTCATGTCAAGGCAGCGTAGCTTTCTTGGTAGACTCATCTGCATTTCTAAGTGTGATGCCACTGCCCATGTACCAACTGATAGCTCAATTAGGTCAATTCTGCTTGTGAAGTCAAAGGGGACAAACATTGTGCATTTAGTTTTCATTTATCAGCATTTTGGCTGGAACTTTACATCACCCTCATCGCTGCACTCCTCCCATGTCCCCACCAATGGTGAGTGTGTGTATGTGTGTATGTCAGTATGTTTGCACATGTGTGCATGTGTGTGTGTGTGCACGCACGTGTGTATGTAGGAGTGTTTGCGTGTGTGTATGAGTCTGTTTGTTTGTGTGTGTGCATGTGTATGAGTGTTTGTGTAAGTATGTGTGCGTGTTTGTCTCTGTGTGTGTGTGTGTGTGTGTGTGTGTGTGTGTGTGTGTGTGTGTGTGTGTGTGTGTGTGTATGCATGCACAAGTGTGTGTTTGTGTGTGTGAAATTGCATTGAGGGGATTCCCTCAGGGTTCCTGACTTTATATTAGGGTGGCTAATGTTCTTAAATAAAGTTTATTTATCAGTGTCATAAGTAGGCTTATATTAACACTGCAATGAACAATACTATGAAAATCCCCTCATTGCCAGACTCTGGCAGCTGTTTGGGTACACCGAGGGAGAATTTAGCATGGCCAATGCACCTAACCAGTACGTCTTTTGGATTGTGAAAGGAAACTGGAGGACCCGGAGGAAAGAGATTACAATATAAGGGCAGCACGATGGCACAGTGGTTAGCACTGCTGCCTCACAGCACCAGGGACCAGGGTTCAATTCTCACCAAGTCTGTGTGGAGTTTGCACATTCTTCCCGTATCTGCATGGGTTTTCTCCAGATGCTCCGGTTTCCTCCCACGCTCCAAAGATGTGTGAGTTAGGTTAATTAGACATGTTAAATTGCCCCTTAGTGTCAGGGGGATTAAAGGGTAAATAGGTGGGTTTGCAGAAATGGGGCCCGGGTGGGATTATGCGCAGTGCAAATTTAGTGGGCCGAATGACCTCCTTCTGCACTGTAAGGATTCTATTCTATGATAAGAATTAAGTTTATTTATTAGTCACGAGTAGGCTTACATTAACACTGCAATGAACTTACTGTGAAATTCCACTAGTCGCCACACTCTAGTGCCTGTTAGGATATACTGAGGGAGAATTTAACACGGCCAATGCACCTAACCTGCAGATCTTTAGATTGTGGGCGGAAACCGGAGCACCCGGAAGAAACGCATGAGGAGAATGTGCAAACTCCACACAGACTGTGACCCAAGCCAGGAATTAAACCCAAGTCCCTGGCATTGTGAGGCAGCAGTGCTAACCACTGTGAATTGGATCAAAGCTAACTGAGCGACAGTGGCCGTAATTTTCTGGCCATTCACGTTAGCAGGATCCTGCTGTCCCGCCAGCAGCACAGCCCCACCTGCCGGTTTCGCAATGACACAGTGTGACATCAGTGGGAAATCCCATTGATAGCAGTGGGATTAGAGAATCCAGCGCACCACCTTTCACCGCTGAGAAACACACAGCTGGGAGACTAGAAAATCTCGCCTGTATATCCAATAAAACAGATGAATGTAGTGTAGGTATAGGGAATAGAAGATTTGTAATTACTGGTGTCAATGACAAATTAAATTTGTACTTCATTCTCTTTGATTTCTTTCCATAGAACCTATAGGGATGGCACTGTGTTGTGGAATGGAGCTCACTTCTAATCAATTTTTTATTAATCATCCATAAAAAAAATGTAAATGATTTCAAGTGTAGTTGACTAATTGCCTAGTTATTACACTTGCAGAGAAGCAAGAGTGCAGCATATTGAGAACTGACAGTTCACATCACTTTAACATAATTACCAACAGACCTTGGGATTATAACGTAAAAAGACTGAGTGACACATGGAAAAAAAATTACCACGACGCAATTTTAAAAAGATGGCACAGAGAAAAACGCATTAAAAATTAGGCATGTATGAATACTGATAAGTTGACTTTATCACTGCGATGGGGTTCTTCTGAGAGCATTTGAGCTATTGAGACATTCGTTCTGTAGGAGGCGATTCAATTCTTTTGATTACATGGGTCTTGCATTCTGGAGATGGCTTTTTCCCCAACCCTGTTCCTGTTGATGTATAATCATGGTGATTATCGCATCCTAACAATGCACAATAATTAGAATATGCTGCCTAAGGCCATCTGACCAGCAAATGGAAGGTGGCTTCAGATTTGTAAAGACTTGAAATGTCTCTGTAATCTAAAGCCATCTCATATTTGAGAGAAATGACTCTGGAAGCTAGATGGGGAAGCCTTTGGTTGAAATTCATTCAAAACTTGTTGGATGGAAATCTCTTTCTTTCCTGACAGCTCTAAGGCTAGTCCATGATTAGCCAATCAATCTCACTCCTTATGAGTACTATTAGTTCACCAGACAATTCAGTCCAAATGGCATTAAGTTGACAAATATTTTTACAGTGGCCTTCAGAGTAATATATGTGAGAAATGAGCACTCAGCCAGTGCCAGAGAGTGTTTGATCTTTTGTTGTTGGGACTCAGGCACTGTGGCACAGTGGTTAGCAGTGCTGCCTCACACTCCAAGGACTCGGGTTCAACTCCTGGGTCGCTACCTATGTGGAGTTTGCACATTTTCCCCATGTCTGGTCAGCTTCCTGCAGGTGTTCAGGTTTCCTCCCACCTTCCAAAGATGTGCGGATTGGGTTAATTGGACATAGTAAATTGCCCCTTAGGTTCAGGGATGTGTCGGGATAAATAAATGAGGTTACAGTGACAGGGGTTGGGCCCAATTATGGTTGGTGCAGAGTCATTGGGCAAAATAGCCTCCTTCTGCACTGTACGGATTCTATGATTCTATGACTCCAAAGAGGTGCAGGTTAGGTGGATTGCCAAACTAAATTAGCCCATAGTGACTCAAGATATGTAGGCTAGGGAGATTAGCTATAGTAAATGTGTGGGGGTTACAGGAATAGGGCTAGAAAGAGGGCCTGGGTAAAATACTTTGTCAGAGAATTGGCACAGACTCAATGGGCGGAATGGCCTATTCTACACTGCAGGGATTCTATGATTATTGGGCAAAACAGAAACTGAGTGCTAAATGATACACCTCACTGAATGGAAGCATTTATCGGAATTCAGGATATTATGGTGATTTTCATACCTCTGTATGCTTAAATTTCCAGCACCTGATCTTGATCAGTGAGATCATCTGCCAGTTGGATGAAGTCAGCTAGTTTATATATTCAAACTCGACATGGAAAGTTTATGAATCCCTCAATTTGATGCATGTTGGCTTCTTAGTAAACTCTGTTTTGTTTCTTCTACTAACTCCCAAAGGAGGCATTTTATTTCTCGATGTTGTGGCAAATATTGAAGGGAGAAATCTTTCCAGCCATGTTTTACTGAAAAGAAAGAGACATGCTATTGAAGCTTTTTGTTTTGCACTCATCAGGACACAAGAATGCCAAATTTCAAAGGAAACAACAATTCATTCTGCATGAAAAGAGTGCTGATTGTTGGCATATCAGCTCTGATTGGTTGTGGTGTTGCCATGGAGAATGCAGTTGGGAGCTACTCTTCCTCCATGTTTTTATTCAATTCCAAAGGTACACAATGACTAGACATCTTCTAATTGCCTGCAGAGGTTAGGCCCCTGCAGATGAATTTATGTCACTTATGGCAAGCAAACTTGTGCCAAGTTGTGAACACAAATAGTGATCTTATCTTGATTATAAAGGCAATTCTTAGCACACAATGGATTCTTCAGTAAGTGCTGCCAACTATGGAATCACATCTTGGGTGGGATCTTCTGGCTGCAGGCGCCTAAAAGCCAGAAAATATTGTCCAAAGTGAACAAATTTTTGCATGGTCTGTGTTCTGCCCACTGCAATTCCCGTGATGAGTGGGGCAGGACATTTTGCCCCTAATATCAGATATTGGGGTGAATTTCCCATTCAGCTCACCATGCGAATCATAGTGGGCGAGGGGCGGATCATGGACAGGTCCATTGATGCCAGGTGGGATTTTCCGGTTTTGGGGTGAGTACGCCCATGCACAATCTTTAGAATTTTACAAGCAGGAGCTGGTTGAGTTCAGTTGGTGCTTTATCTGTTACAAACAGCTGAAGAGATGTGTCTATCTGAAACATTAAGATATTTGTCCTTCTTATCTGGGACCGTAACAGCACTAAAATTCATAAATCGCATAAGAATGGTATAGTCATAGAACCATAGAATCCCTATAGTGTAGAAAGAGGTCAGTCAGCCATCAAGTCTACATCAACGATAGTCCCATCCAGGACCTGCTCTGCTGTGCAAAATATCATGGCTGATCTATATTTCAGCACTCTTTCCGCAGCACTGCTACAGCTGTCTTGATAGCTTTACCCATGAATAAAAATCTATCTTTCTCAGTCTTGAAAGACTGAATCAATCATGTCTCTGTTGTTGGCAGTCTCACCTCTGAGTCAGGAGGTTTGGGTTCCATTCCTACCCTAGGATTTGAACAGATCACACAGCAAGGCTGGTACTCCAGTGCAGAGCTGAGGTTGCACTGCAGTGTTGGAGGTGTCAATTTTCATTTGTGGCATCAAGCTGAGATTCTGACTGCCCTGTTAGATGGACATTAAAGAACCTATGGCATTAATTCAAAGAAGAGCTAATGTCTTATTCTCTTGTGCCCTAACCATATTTATTCCTCAAAACAGATTGGCTGGTCATTATTTTGTGTGTTGGTGAATGTGGGAACTTGCTGTGTGCAAATTGGCTGCCACATTTCCCACATTACACAGTAACTACACTTCAAAGGTACCTTGCTGGGGTTAAAGCACCATTGAACATCCTTGGTCACAAGATGTATTATTTCAATGCAAACCCTCCTTTTTTGGAAGCTGCTATTGTCCTCAAGCATTGAAGACCATTTTAGTGGGTAGAGATTAGATTTAGAGATTAGGTGGATTGGCTGTGCTAAATTGCCCCATAGTGTCTCAAAATGTGTAAGTTAAATGGATTAGCCATAGTAAATATGTAGAGTTACAGAGATAGGATGGGCCTGGGGTAAGATACTCTTGACAGAGAGTCAGTGCAAATTTGATGGGCCAAATGACTAGGGATTCAATGATTCTATGATTGCAAGATTGTGCTTTTTAGTTTCACTCTTGAATAGTCCAGTTCAAGCATTGATTGTGTTCCCTTGTTCTTGTTTTCCTTCCCACACAGGGTATCATGGCAGCACAATGGTTAGCGCTGCTCCCTCACAGTACCAGGGACCCGGAATCAATTCCCGGCTTGGGTGACTGTCTGTGCGGAGTCTGCACATTCTCCATGTGCCTGCGTGGGTTTCCTCTGGGTGTTTCAGTTTCCTTCCACATTCCAAAGATGTGTGGGTTAGGTTGATTGGCCATGCTAAGTTGCCTCTTAGTGTCGGGGGCTGGCAGGTTAAATGGGGTGACGGAGATAGGATCTGTGTGGGATTATGGCCAGTGCAGACTCGATGGGCCAAATGACCTCCTTCTGAACTGTTCCTACCCTCAATCTCTTCTAATGAAAAAATACAAGGCAAGTTTGCAGCCTGCCTTCATGCTTTCACTCTCATGATAACACATAGCAACCAGTAGAATTGCCCTCCACTCCCAGTGTTCAATGTTACTGTAGGTTAACTACTCACCAGCAAGCACATTCAACACACTCAGATCAACAGATAAGATCATTTTCATGGCGTTTTCTAGGAAGTAATGTGCAATGTGTTGACTTAGTTGATAACCTTTTCTGACCCATCTTGTTTCTGTGGAGCAAAACGATTTTCTATTCTTCTGACGGAAGGACCTTGACAAGAAATGCTAATTGTGTTTCACCTTATACAGATGCTGTCAGACCTGTTCATCACTCAACAACATTTTAGTGGGAATTTACCCACCCTGTTTGTCGTAGGAAACATAGTGAGCGGGGGGAGAAGAAGGAACCTTCCAAAGGTTCCTTGACCTCGGATTGGATTCTTTGCTTTTGGGGTGCGCACAGCCGGACAATCCCATCCTTTCTGTTTACATTTTTTATTTAAACAGGCTGCAATACATTCCTCTAAACAGATAAAGCCAGTGCTTCTTTAGTATTCTATTACTATTTCTGCCCAAAAGATCCCAAGAGAAAAACTTGAATGGTTTAAATTTAATATAATAATAGACATTTTGAGGCCATTAGGATTACATTTTATGGATAGTTGTTCAATGACCACTTTAGTTGGCAATAGTTGACATAAAGACTTTTCAGGACAATGCATTGTTTCTAAAGATTAAACTTACTTTATGAAAATTTCCCTCCAGAGGATAATAGATACACCTTAAAAATTAAAGTCATTGTGATATATCAATATACAATGCTCAGAATGTAATGGACTTTGGGAAGACTGTATGATATTTTAAGGAGAAATGATATAGAATAGGAATTGCAACAAAGTTGCAGATCATATAAATCATATACTAACCTGCTTAGGGAGCAGTTTGTGAAGATGGTATTAGAGATACTTCACAAGTGCATGTGAAACATTTAAAATTACTGGGACGGGGTCTGACAGCCTGGGTTGTAAGACTGCATTAATAATCGAAGAGACACTTTGAGGTTGGAGTTAGAGGTGGAGGGGGATGTTGCACAGTTATGTATTGCTCCACTAATGGAAAATACAGTGGATTATTTCTCTTCTGTCAAATGGAATTATCACTCTTGGGGAAATTTTATTAATTTTGTAGCTTAAAATAATTTAATGTTTCACTGCACATGAGATTTTTTTTTGCTGTTGGTTTGGATGATGAAGTGTTGCTTTGCCACACGGCTAATGTTTGCACAAACACTATTTGCTCACTGCAATATGTAGCAGGCAGTTTATTTCAGGCGTATCTGCCTTGTAATACTGTTTCCAATCTTTATGATGACATATATTGATGGGTAAACACAGAAAAACATAGAAAACATAGAAAATAGGTACAGCAGTAGGCCATTCGGCCCTTCGAGCCTGCACTACCATTCAATACGATCGTAGCTGGTCATGCACTTTCAGTATCCCACTCTTGCTTTAGCTCCAAACCCTTTGATCTCTTTAGCCTCAAGGGCCAGCTCCCTCTTAAACATATCTAACAAACTAGCCCCAACAGCTTACTGTGGAGAATTGCACAGGTTCATAACTTTCTGAGTGAAAAAATTCTACCTCATCTCGCTCTTGAATGGCTTACCTTGATTCTTAGACTATGATCCCTAGTTCTGGACTTCTCCAACATCAGGAACATTCTTCCCGCATCTAGCCTGTCCAGTCCCATCAGGATTTTGTACGTTTCTATGAGTAGGTTTGTGGGATTCAAATTTCCAGTTAAGAGTTTTCACCAATATTCATCTCCTGAGTAAATAGAGCAGAGGGTTTCATTGAATATAATAGAATAGAATCCCTACAATGGAGAAGGGGGGTCATTTGGCCCATCAAATCTGCACCGATCACAATCCCACCCAGGCCCTATCCCTGTATCCCTATGCATTTACCCTAGCTTGTTCCTCTGATACTAAGGGGCAATTTAGCATGGTCAATCCACCTAACACACACATTTTTGGACTGCGGGAGGAAACCAGAGCATCTGGAGGAAGCCCACACAGATATGGGGAGAACATGCAAACCCCACACAGACAGTGACCCAAGCTGGGAATCAAGCCCAAGTCTCTGGCGCTCCTTCAGGATCATCAGCTAAAATAAGAAGTTATCTAAATTTTGACTGATTCACTGATATATTCTAACAATTATTTGTCTAGCTTCATGTTTGTGCTAATAACCCTAACCATTGCTGGTCTCAACAGGTACTTTCGTAAATAAGCCATGATGTTAGAGGTTGTGGGGTAAGAGCTCAGAAGCAACATAAGCCAAATACCCAAGTAAGTTTCTTTATTCACTGTTACTGAAATTTCAGAACTATCCATATAAAACAGTACAATCCTTATTGATGACTCAGTTATCCTGTTGTTCTTCATGACTAATGATTTTAACAATAATGGTTGGTCGATTTAAGATGTTCAGGAGATACAAGAGTGAATTCAGGGCCCCTGCAATCTTTGTTGTTCTCGAAAGTGACACATATTGGAGTACTGACACTGAAATGTTAACGTCTTATGTCTCCCTCTGAGCAAAGCTCCCTGCTGCGACACTAAATGGGTCTTTTAATAAAATAACAGTAAAGGAAAATGTTGAATGAGCAAGTCCATTGTTGGATGCAGCAATCTCATCCAGTAAGTGAACAGTCGACTCTGTCTCATAATACATCTTAATCATGTTGCAACAAAGAAAACTGAGAAGATATAATTAAGAGTATCAGTCATGTGTGCAAGGAACACAGAAGGTATTCTTGTGAGGCAAGGTGAAAGAAATACTGTGCATCTCTTTATTTTTAGTTGTCATTGCATTTCAGCAGGACTTAGTTTAAAATTGCGAATAGGTGTTCTGAGACTGAATATGAAGGAAGGGAGAAAGTGCAGAATATAGTTTTGCAGTTACCGGTAGGGTGTAGAGAAAGATCAGCTTATTATATGGTAGGTCCATTCAAAATACTAATGGCAGCAAGGAAGAAGCTGTTCTTGAGTCGGTTGGTATTTGTTTTCAGACTTTTGTATCTTTTTCCCGATGGAAGAAGGTGGAAGAGAGTATGTCCGGGGTGCTTGATTATACTGGCCGCTTTCCTGAGGCAGCAGGAAGTGTCAACGGAGTCGATGGAGGGGAGGCTGATTTGCGTGATGGATTGGGATACATTCACAACTATTGGTAATTCCTTGCAGTCTTGGTCAGAGCAGATATTACATCCATAGGCATTCTCTTAACAAAGTTCCAAGTCAGTTTAAGTCCAGGCCTACATAGGAGTGACATTTGGTGCAGTGCCTGCTGAATTCTGGATTCAATTCACTCAGAGGGTTCTTAACAGACCTTCCACATAGGGCTGAATCTCCCATCTGACCGGACTGATACTGGGCTAGAGTATCAGAGGGCACTCTGACTTAAAATCTATGTGACAGAAATTAAATAGTAAAGCTTTCCTTCTATTTCTTTTTTAAAAGCCTGCTATCAAGAGATCTCAAGCACTTACTATTTTTAAAATATCCAAGTACAAAGTTGTAATTGTGCTGTAATTAAGCCCGGGGTTCAAAGGACATATCTCAATATCACTCATCAAAACAAAATCTTTCCCTCGACATTGCCATGAGCACCTGTCAGGTTAAGGCTCTCATTATGCAATATGTTATTTCTTGATAGCACGTCTCATAGATATCAAACACCTACAGTCCTACTGTTTACAAGGAAAACCTGCAGTCATATTAGTACTGAGTACTGACTGGAAGCTCTCAGGAAAGTTAGTGATGTGCACTTTTGAAAATGGTCCATTCTTTCTCATTACAATTTCAGGGTTTGGTTCTTTTTGGTGGATCTGAGTCTGTGAGGGAAATTCATTCACTAGAATCTATGAGGGAAATTAGTTGTGGAGATGCTGGAGTTGGATGGGGGTGAACACAATAAGAAGTCTCACAACACCAAGTTACGGTCCAACTGATTTATTTGGTAGCAAAAGCTAGTGGCTTTTGCTACCAAATAAACCTGTTGGACTTTAACCTGGTGTTGTGAAACTTCTTACAGGGGAATTAGATACAGAAAAACTGCGAGTAGGTAAGTGGCCAGCTAATAATCTATCTCGGATAAATTATTCAGGCTCTGAGCTGCTTCACATTTGCTCTGAAGGAGCCTCTTCTTTGACTGCAATCATCCCGTTGATAATGTCACAAAGGAGAGTACCTCGTGAAAAGATTCCTCATTTCGTGTTGTATGGCATTTGTTCTTCAGGGTCCGGAGTTTGAAAATATGCTATTATTCTCTCCCTCTGATTGCTGCATATCTTACGACATTAAGAATATTTATTGAAGGACTACGAAAAAGCTTTTGATGATACGCCTGTAAAGCTGGTAATACAGTGGCATAATTAATCTGGTTTCAACGTGTCATGTGTGGACGGAATCAAAATTGGAGGATTCAAGAGAGGCTCCCAGAGGAATGGAGATTGAAGTTTGTGGACACTTGGAATTAAATGAGATTTTCAAGGCTCACATTAGAAATAAGATGAGAGGGTTATTTTGGAGACTGTGTGGAATTCCACAGTTGTTAGTTAGAACATAGGACACAGAATAGTACAGCATCAGGACTTTTGGCCCACGATGTTGTGTGAATATGACACCAAAGTGCCCCGGAAGGGCAATCTTTTCACACAGAGGTCTGAAATGAGTTGTCAGAGGTAGTAGTAGAGGCAGGTACAATTTTGTCTTTTAAAAAGCATTTACTCAGTTACATGGGTAAGATTTGTATTGAGGGATGTGAGCCAAATGCAGGCAATTGAGAATTTAATGGTAAAAACTGGACGGCATGGACAAGTTAGGCCGATATGCCTGTTTCCGTGCTGCAAACCTCTATGACTCCATAAACTAATCCCTTCTGCTTGCCCTGGTCCATGTCTAGCTATTCCTTGCATATTCGTGTGCTTATCTAAAAGCCCCTTAAACACCCTTATCATATCTACCTGCACCACCATCTCTGGCAGCATGTTCCAGACACTTACCACTCTCTTGTAAAAAAAAAACCAACCCGTCACATCCTGTTTGAACTTTCTCCTTTCACCAAAAGTGCATGTGCCCTAATATTGGACATTTCAACTCTGGGAAAAAAAGTTCGACTGTGAACCCTCTCCATGTCTCTCTTCATTTTATAGGCATCTTTTAAATCTCCCCTCAGCCTCTGCCACTCCAGAGAGAACAACCTTGTCAAGCCTTTCCCTTCAGCTCATACCCTCTAATCTAGCCAGCATCCTGGTAAACCTCTTTTGCATCCTCTCCAAAGTTTCTACATCCTGGTGACCAGAATTGAATGCAATACTGTAAGTATCCCTGGCGCTGTGAGGAAGCAACACTAAGAACTGTGCCACTGAGCCGTTCTATTCACTTACTTCCACTTACATCCTGATATAACACTGAGTTGATGGTAACAGCAAGTAAAATATAATTTTGTACATAATGATAACTCCAAACTTCCTTAATTTACTCAAGTATGTCCATTATTTATTCCTCAAATACTTATAAGAAAGATGTGGAGGCATTGGAGAGGGTACAGAGGAGGTTTACCAGGATGTTGCCTGGTATGGAGGGCAGGTCTTATGAAGAGAGGCTGAGGGATTGAGGTTGTTTTCGTTAGAAAGGAGGCGGCTAAGAGGGGACCTGATCGAAACATATAAGATGATTAGAGGTTTAGATAGGGTGGACAGTGATAGCCTTTTTCCTAGGATGGAGAAAGCTAGCACGAGGGGACACAGCTTTAAATTAAGGGGTGATAGTTATAGGACGGATATCAGAGGTAGGTTCTTTACCCAAAGGGTGGTTCGGGAGTGGAATGCCCTGCCTGCAGCAGTTGTAGATGCGCCAAGTTTGGTGGCGTTTAAGAGGTTAGTTGATAAGTATATGGAAGAGAAGGGAATGATTTAGTTTGGAGGGGCATTGCTTTTTATATTGGTCGGCGCAACATCGAAGGCCGAAGGGCCTGTTCTGTGCTGTAATGTTCTATGTTCTATGTTCTATGTTCTATTATCTCCCACTGGCCCTTTATACAAATGTTTCAATCATCAATTCCTTGGAGGAAGTCACTACCACAGGACTCATACAGATCATGCACCAGTTCAGATATTCACACTTCAATGGGATCAGTGAGTTAGAAATTGGGATTTTACCTCTGTCTCACTTGTGAGAAGTGAGCAGGAACAGATGGTGGAGACAGGACAGCAGTGGAGAGTCTGCATTGTCAAGGCACAGACACTGCAGGTTCTGTTCAACTGGAGATAGACGCGTTAACTCAGGGATTGCTAATGAAAATGATTCCTCTAAAGCAACGATTGGGATTGTGTGATGTTTTGGCAACTATTCCAGCTGCAGTATATCTGCTTTGCCGAAGGATGAGAAGAGTTCTTCACAAGCACTGGTGGCATCATGGCAGATCTCTGCAATGATATTTCCATTGCAATGATAATGGTGACTATCTGAATACAGCATCGAGGTTTGACAAACGCAAGAGTGTATTTAGACATTTAGCAAGGGCATGTACACCATGAATGCCATGTTCAAAATCATGACTGAGAAACTAGCCATGACCATTCATCACTCCACTGATTTTTAAAGCTTCTTTCATGGGTGAATCTGGGAGTATGTTTCCCCTCATGGGAGAGTCTAGGGCCAGACTGCATAGTCTCTGAATAAAAGAGTGCCAATGAGATGAGGTGGAATTTCTTCTTTTAGAGAATTGTGAATCTTTGGAACTCCTTTGGAGAGCTGTGGGGGCAGAATCCTTGCCAAAACATTAAATGTATTCAAGAGGTGGCGAGATGTAGCACTTTGGAGTGAATGGGATAAAAGATTATGGGGAGAAAGAAAGTTTAGGCCATTGGTTGGACGATCAGCCATGCTTGTGATGAATGGCAGAGCAGGTTTGAAGGGCTAAATGGCCTCCCCCTGCTCCTATGAAATATAGGGCTAATGGAAGGACCCTTAATAGTGTTATCGAGCAGAGGGATCTTGGGGTACAAATACAAGCTCTTTGAAAGTTGGCACCCAGGTTGATAAAGTTGTTAAGAAGGCGTACGGTGTGTTAGCTTTTATTGGTAGAGGGATTGAATTTAGGAGCCGTGAGGTTATGTTACAACTGTACAAAACTCTGGTGCGGCCGCACTTGGAGTATTGCGTACAGTTCTGGTCGCCGCATTATAAGAAAGATGTGGAAGCATTGGAAAGGGTGCAGAGGAGGTTTACCAGGATGTTGCCTGGTATGGTGGGAAGGCCTTATGAGGAAAGGCTGAGGGACCTGAGGTTATTTTCATTAGAGAGAAGAAGGTTACGCGGTGACCTAATTGAGGCGTATAAGATGATCAAGGGATTGGATAGGGTGGATAGTGAGAGCCTTTTTCCTCGGATGGTGATGACCAACACGAGGGGACATAACTTTAAATTAAGAGGTGGTAGTTATAGGACGGATGTCAGAGGCAGGTTCTTTACACAGAGGGTGGTGAGAGCGTGGAATGCCCTGCCTGCAGCAGTTGTGGACTCGCCTACTTTGGGGGCATTCAAATGTTCAGTGGATAGGCATATGGATGATATTGGAATAGTTTAGGTTAGAGGGTCCACTGGCCGGCGCAACATTGAGGGCCGAAGGGCCTGTACTGCGCTGTAATGTTCTATGTTCTATCTCCTAAGTTTCTATGTTTGTATATATTTAAGGATGAGATAGATTTTTGATTAACAAGGAAATCAAGGGTTATGAGGAAAGGACAGGAAAATAGACATGAGGAATGCTGGATCAGCCAAGATCTTGTTGAATAGTGAATCAGATTCAAGAGGCTGAATGGTCTACTCCTGTCTCTTATGGTCATATGGTCTTAGCCACCAGACTTTGCTGGTGTTTTTATGGATATCCATCAGACTCCAAGTCACTTACTTAGGTCAGCTTTTCCGGATCAGGGGAATTGAGACCCGTGCAGTGAACATCTTAACGTGAAAATGATCATTCTATTGAGAAAAGTATAAAGCAGCAAACAATCAGGCTGGCCTTCTGACCATTATGCTGGTGATTTTGGGACATGGTGTGAAATAGTGAGTGGATTTGAGAACTGCTTCCAGTCTGCTAAGTTGCGATGTGAACCCTCCTGCTATTTTTACAGTACCTGACACAGAGTTAGTCCTTCATGGCAGGAGAGTTTATGGGCTCAGAGACCCTAAATGACTGGGGATTGCCCTTCAGAACCTTACAATGGCTGACAACCCATCAAACTTTTCGTTCTTTTCAAAGAGTAAAAGTCTAATAGGTGGGCACTGGGAAGGATTCAGAGTGGGATTCACCAAACGCACGTGCCCCAAAACTGGAGAATCTTGCCCCGAAGTCAATGGACCTTTGCATGGTCTGCTCCCACCCACTACAATTCCCGTGGTGTGCAGGGATGGGAGAATTCCCCCCTTTTAGAGTAATAAGAAGGGGTTAGATTAGATGCTGCTCTGTTTATGTTGTCCCTTTTCCATGGTGCAATCAATAGCCCTAATCTATGATGAATTTTGTAGATTTAGACATTTTGATTATCACAGTAGTGTGAAATATTTCAAGAACTGCAAAAAAAAGCTCACTGCAAGAAAAAGATTAGATATTAAAAAGCAGGAAAAAATGTTAACTTGAAAAAATTTCTGCCAATGTTTACTCATTGTTTTGCTAAAATCTAAAAGTTCACAGGAACCGTTCAGTATCATTCAGTGTCTACGCCAGCAAACTCACCTTGTATTGTGCAGTGAACCACATAATGTTTAAATGTGAACAAATTGGCCCCTATCAGAGGTTCTGACTCTTGGCAAGCTGTGAAAAATAATTGAAGTGCTTTTTGCAGAACGCTGTAAAACACTGCTGGGGTAGGTTCTTGTATGATTTGTTAGATGTATGAATCTCTCTGTATGACACTAAATGTTCTTCACTATGCCTTCATTTAAAGAAAAAGCAAGAGTAGACAGCAACATCACTTGTATTTATATTTGTCTTTGCTGCCATAGAAGATTGTAAGTTGCCTCACAAGAATGTTATCAGGTGAAACATTCAACACCAAGTTATGTGGGGATTAGTAAATTTGCGGATGACACAAAGATTGGCTGGGTGGTTAACAGTGAGGCTGAGTGTCTTGGGTTACAAGAAGAGACAGAATGATCAAATGGGCAGATAAGTGACAAATAGAATTCAACCATGAAAAGTATAAGGTGAGACACTTTGGAAGGAGTAATTTGCTTCAGAATTATCCAATGAATGGCAGGCCACTCGGAAGTTCTGTGGAACAAAGGAACCTTGGCATGCTTGTCCACAGATCACTGAAGGCAGAAGGACTTATCAGTAGGCTGGTAAAAAAGATATAAGGGACATTTGCCTTTATCAATTGAGGCATAGATTACAAAAGCAGGGAAGTCATGTTGGAATTGTATTGAACTTTGGTGAGGCCACAGCTAGAGTACTTTGCACAGTTCTGGTCCACACATTATATAAAGAAAGTGATTGCACTGGAGAGGGTGCGAGGAGATTCACCAGGTTGCTGTCTGTGATGGAACATTTAAGTTATGAGGAGAGATTGGGTAGGCTTGTGTTTTTGTTGGAGCAGCAAAGATTGAGGGGTGACCTGATCGAGATGTACAGGATTTTGAAGGACGTGGATAGAGTGGGGTAAGGAGCAACTGTTCCCCTTAGTTGAAGGGTCAGTCACGAGAGAACATAGGTTCAAGGTGAGAGGCAGGATGTTTAGGGGAGATATAAGGAAAATCTTTTTTACCCGGAGGGTGGTAATAATCTGGAATGCATTTCATGGGAGGATGGTAGATGCAAGATGCCTCATATTTTGTAAAAAGTCCCTAGGTGAGCACTTGGCACTAATAACATTTGGGTTATAGACAAGCGCAGGTAGATGGGATTAGGTGAGAGCTCAGGTGTTTCTCATGAATCACAGCAGGCTTGATGGGCTGAAGGGCTTCTTCTACACTGTATGATTCTATGATTCTAAGCTCCATAAAGTCACATTAGGGCAGGTGACCTGAAACTTGGCCAAAGTTTTAAGAAATCTTTCCGTTATGATGTCTGGATAACCCTGGGTTCCCAGAAAGGACAACACTAGAGTTTAAAAGAGTCCCCACCTTCCATCACTGCACTACTTCCTGAAGCAGCACCTGAAAGTGGAAGTTGCCTCAGATTTCCTGCCCAGCTATAAATAAGTTACCCATTTCCCTGCCAACATTTTGAGTTTTCACCTCTAGGGAGTATTTTTGAATCCAGCTCAGGGTTATGGGATGGAAATTTCTTCTGTCCAGTGGTCGTCTGAGGTTACATGAAGTGAGCACAGAAAGCCTCAACTTCCATTCATGATTGACAAATTGATACACAAAATTAACCTAATATACATTAAATTGGCATTTCCAAGAAAAAAAGTCTTGCATTCATAAAGCACTTTTGAACAACCACAACCCACACTGAATGTGGTCAAATATCCCAAGTTGCTTCACAGGAATGTTATCAATTGAAGTTTTATGCCAAGCCACATCAGGAGACATTGGCCTAATGTTCAGACGAGGAGGTAGATTTTAAGATGCGTCTTAAAGGAAGAAAATAGATTTCAGGGCAGAGTGCTTTGGGAAAGGAATTGCGTACCGTAGAGCCTTGGGATCTCTCAAAGTGCTTTACATCCAATAAAATACATTTAAAATGTAGTCAGTGTTGCAAGGTGGGATAAATGACAGCCAATTTGCACATAGCAAGGTTCCATAAACACTATGTAATCATGACTAGATCATCTACTGCGATGAAGTTGGTTGAAGGATAACTTTTGGTTATGAATCAGGGGAAAAAATCCACAATAATTCTTCAAAATGAGATATTTTGTGTACATCAGTGCAGAATGAGGTCATTCAGCCCATCAAGTTTGCACCGATAACTATCCCACCCAGGCCATTTCTCTGTAGCCCCATGCATTTACCCTATGAATCTCCCTGACATTAAGGGGCAAGTTAGCAGAGCCAGTCAACTCAATCCACACCTCTTTGCACAGTGAAATATCACCGGAGGGAACACACGCAGAAATGGGGAGAATGTGCAGAGCGCACAGATACAGTCATCCAAAGCTGGAATTGAACCTGGGTCCCAGCCACTGTGAGGCAGCAGCGCTAACCACTGTGCCACTATGCTGCCCAATTTGAGATGGCAAATGGTTTAATATCTCATCTTTGAATCAGAGAATCACTACAGTGCATAAGGAAGCCGTCGAGTCTGTACCAACAAAAAATCCCACCCAGTGCCTTATCCCCATATACTCACATACTTATCCCACTAATGTCTCTAACCTAAACACCCTGAGACACTAAGGGAAATTTAACACGGCCAATCAACCTAACCCACACATCTTTGGACTCTGGGAAAAAACTGGAGTACCCGGAGGAAACACATGCAGACACTAGAGGAATGTGCAAACTCCACACAGACAGTGACCCAAGTCACTGGGAGAATGTGCAGACTCCACAGAAACAGTCGCCTGAAGCTGGAATTGAACCTGGGTCCCAGGTGCTGTGAGGCAGCAGCGCTAACCACCGTATCACTGTGCCACCCCTCTCTCATCTGAGAGACAGTATCTTCAATAGAACACTCAGTTAGTGCTGCACTGGAGGGTCAACCTAGATTTTTTTCTTGCATCTCCAACCTTCAAACCGCTACTGTTAAGTCACGGATGACATCTGGTTTCATCGAGAGGCACCACAAAATGATTGCTGTGGGAAGTCCAGATATTCATTGTTGAAGCAACAGTGTTTGTGTGAATGATAAGTGAGCGTTGTTGGTGAAGCTTCACCCTGTACCTGGTTTTGTTGTACTTAATGTTGGAGTGCTCGAAAGTTTTCTATTTCTTACACTTGCCCATCTGGATGAATGTAAAACTAAAATGCTTATATAGCACACCTTTCTGCTTCCTCATTAGTACAGAAATCATGTGGAACATTCTTCTCTCATTTGCTCTTTGCACAGTTCCCAAAGACAGTGTTATATGAAGAATCTTCCTTGCTGCTGATCACCAATAACATATATTACACTGAGATGTGAAAAATGATCCTGTTAAATTCACTGAGACCATCCAGCTTCACTAAGTGCAGATCAAACTTCTTAATTATGTCTTTTTTTAAATGTTTTTTTAAAGTGGTTTCACAATCTTCACTTTGAGACGTGAAGAGATAAAGATTAATAAGCACAACTTGGCCTCCATTTATGTGGCAAAGAGGGAGTTGAAGGATAAATCTTAATCCCTTTCCCAGAGAAGCATCACTTACTATAACAGCTTTCATTTCTGGTGATGATTCCCAACCGTTTCATCTATTAGCCCACACTGGGAGATAGATCGAAGCTACAAAACTCCATTTTGACTTTCAATCCAGCACCAAAGAGAAACTTTCATCCTGGCTATTTGAGATGCAGCCAAATACAGTGGGCTAAATTTTCTTCTGCTATGAAATGGGGACAATGTTGACCTCACAATAACTGTCAGTCATAAAGTCATAGAGGTTTACAGCACAGGAACAGCCCTTCGGCCCAACTTATCCGTGCCGCCCTTTTATTTAACCACTAAGCTTGTCCCAAGTGTTTGGCCCATATCTCTCTATGTGCATCAACTGTCTAAATGCTTTTTAAAAGACAAAATTGTACCTGCCTCTACAACTGCCTCTAGCAGCTTATTCCACTACTCTTTGTGTGAAAAAAAAATTACCCCTCTGGACCCTTTTGTATCTTTCCCCTCTTACTTTAAAGCTATGCCCTCTAATTTTAGACTCCATAACTTCGTGAAAAAGATATTCACCATTTAGCTATCTACGCCCTTCATTATTTTATAGACATCTATAAAATCATCCCTAAGCCTCCTATGTTCCAGAGAAAAAGTCCCAGTCGTTCCAGCCTCTCCTTATAACTCAAACCATTAAGTCCGGGTAGCATCGCAGTAAATCTTTTCTGCTCGCTTTCTAGTTTAATAATATCTTTTCAATGATAGGGTGACCAGAACTGTACACAGTATTCCAAGTGTGGCCTTATCAATGCCTTGTGCGTCTTCAACAAGATGTCTCAACTCCTCTACTCCTGCATGTCAACAAGAACAGCAATGTGGGCACAACATTCCACAAGTTGGGGAATATGATTCTCACTGGCGAGATTGTGTTTAATACTGCAGATGTAACAAGGATCAACCTAGGAAGGTTGTGCCTCACTGTTTGAGGGGCGATGGAGGGATTACTCGAAGGCCCTTAGTGGCCCTTCACAGCTTGGGTCCTCCAGGTGTAAAAGCGTCAGGCAAAGGTGGGTAGGTTGCGTTTGTTGGATTCCCCCTTCCTGGGCTTGTGGTCATTTCTCTGCTGAGGGATTGCCTTTCCAGAATGGAGGTAGGAAGGATCAGGTGAAATCACAGGGTGGTGGTGGTGAGGGGGGGTGGCGGGTAGGGGATGGTACGACTGTGACATCTCTGGATGGGGTGCCATGAAATGCCAGGCTGCAGGGTCGAGATGTGGGACAAGTTTACTCTGAATGAACCCCCTCCCTCAGACTGCAAAGGGTATGAGCTGTCTACAAGAGAAAAGTTAAAGTTTATTTATTAGTGTCGCAAGTGGGCTCACATTAACACAGTGAAATGAAGTTACTGTGAAAATCTCACACTCAAGCACCGGTTTGGGTACATCGAGAGAAAATTTAGCTTGGCCAGTCCACCTAACCAGCTCATCTTTGGACTGTGGGAGGAAATCGAAGCACCCAGAGGAAACCCATGTAAATATGGGGAGAATGCACAGAGTCTGCAAAGGCAGTGACCCAAGTCAGGAATGAAACTCAGGTCCCTGGCACTGTAAGGTAGCAGTGCTAGCCATTGTGCCACCAATGCTGCTCCTGGTTCTGGAGTCCAAGATGTCAGGGAATAAGTCTGAATGGCTGGCCGTTCAAGATGGGAGATTTCTTTAATCCACAAACCACAAGAGCCGGAAGGAATGAAGGGGGTGTCACCTAAGAATGAATGTGCCTGCACATTGCTGTCTTAACATGAATCAGATACGCTTCACTTGTCAAAAGGGGAAGCCAGTTGTTTAATAAGTTCCCTGACCCTTCCTTGACAAGATAATTGTGCCAATTTAATCAGTCCTGCAATGCTTGAGTTTGTCACTGATAGATACTAATGGTTAATTTTTTTGAGAGCTGAGCCCCGAAGCATTGAACTCCAAGGCTTACACTCATCTCCCCATGATGGAGAGGTAGGACATATTGTCTCTAATGCAAGGCAAAAGGGTAGCAGATCTCATCAATCATCCCACTCAGGACATGATGGATGGAACCTTCTCATTTCCTTATAAGGTTGAAATGCAGATCAAATGAACATAGACAACTGCTCTCAGTCCTCACCCTTGAGGAGGGGAGGGTATTGGGCCTGCTATCCCTGCATTGGACAGCACAATGGCATAGCGGTTAGCACTGCTCTCCACAAATCTACAGACCTGTGTTTGATTCCCAGCTCGGGGTCACTATCTGTGTGGCATTTGCACATTCTCCCCGTTTCTGTGTGGATTTTGTCCGGATGCTCCGGTTTCCTGCCACAGTTCAAAGATATGTGGGCTAGATTGATTGACCATGCTAAATTGATCCTAGTGTCCTGGGATGTGTAGGCTAGAGAGATTAGCGGGATAAATGTGTGGGATTCTGTGGTTAGGGCCTGGGGTGGGATTGCTGTCAGTGCAGACTCAATGGGCCAAATGGCCTCCTTCTGCACTGTAGGGTTTCTGTGATTCTATATCTCTGCATGTGGCCTACTGATGATCTCAAGTATTGGGGCACTTCTGCTGGGTGGAATTGAGACGGGCAACTGTGGGCAATTGAATACTTGTGAGGGGAGAGTGAGTGAGGCTCGTTCGAAAGGTACACACACGGAGGGAAATGTGCATTGGTGGATGTCACAGGTCCTTAGAGAGCTGTGGGTCAGCGCATTAAGAAATCTAACAACACCAGGTTAGGTCCAACCAATTTATTTGATTGTAAACTCACAAGCTTTTGGGGTTTCTCCCTTTGTCAGGTGAAACAAACCCTGAAAGCTTGTGAGTTTACTATCAAATAAATTGGTTGGACTTAACCTGGTGTTGTCAGACTTCTTACTGTGTTTACTCCACTCCAATGCTGGCATCTCCACATCATGGTCAGTGCATTGTCAGGACTCTTCACCACTCACTTTTATATTCTTTTATGGAGCCAGTTTGAACTGGCAGGGTTTTTTTTGATAGGTGTGGAGAAGTAGCAGTGATGTTGGTAAGCAGCTGCTTAAGGCCAGGTCCAGCGACCTGCAGAGAAGGGGAAGGCTGGGCCCATTGATCAACCAGGGCCACAGATCGCACCCTTGGGCGAAACACTACCCATGACTTTACTGCTGGAGAACTTCCTACCTCCAAATGTCACAGTGTTGATGCTGGAGAAGGCTGAACCTGTCCTGGAAGACGGTGGCCCATCAATGCCAAGTGATGCAAGTGTAGGAACCACATGGACAGGGATATGCCCCATTGCCTGTGGCCCTGAAAATTACCACTGCTCTAAAGTTATATGTCAGTATTTCAGGGCTGCGTATGTGACCTGTGTGGTATTCTCCAGTATGCCTCACGCAAGTGCATAAGGGAGATCACAGATATAATATTTGTTAAGAGCCACCTCTACATCAACTTTGACAAGGACCAGGTAAGTCAGGACTCCGAGGCCATGGAATCCACCCACATAGAAGGCACGCTGTGGGTGTAGGGTGTTATCCACATTGTACGTGGCTCTAAATTCCCTAGGGTGGCATGGGGCATCATTTATGAATCGCAACAGATTCTACTCTCTCAGATTGTCTGTGACCATGCCACACGCATCATGAAGGTGTGTGCCCATTTTCTGGGGAGTGTCCATGACAGCTACATCCTGGGACACTCGCAGATCCCAGAAATATATGAGGGAGAGCAGTGGCTGGAGGGATGGCTTTTTGGGGACAAAGGGAGCTAGTTGGTGATGTCAGTGCAGAAGCCCCAGACATCTACAGAATCCCGCTACAGTGAGTGTCATGCATTGACACATGCACTGGGCAATGATTGTTCTGCACCAGATGCAGTTTCAGTACCTGGGTCAGTCAGGAGTGTCCTGTAATGCTGCCCCAGAAGGTGTCACATATCATAATGGTCTGCTGCATTCTGTACAACTTGCAAGGGATGAGCAGCAGGAGGACATGGAGAGGTGCCACATTTCCTTGGATAAGGAGGAGATCAAGGAGGATAGTGAAGGGCAACCTCCAGTGGAGGAGGAGGAGGAAGGATCTCAGGTGATAGCTAGGGCTCACACGGGGCATTCACATGTGACTCAGTTTGCTGGAGAAATGAGGGTAAGTTAAAGCAAATACAGTCTATACAGAACACACAGCAGTGGCATGGTGGCAGAGTAGCTTAGCAATGCTGCCTCACAGTGCCATTGACCCATGTTTGACTCCTTCTTGGGTCACCGTCAGTGTAGAGTCTGCACATTCTCCCTGTGTCTGCATGGGCTTCCTCCAGGTGCTCCGATTTCCTCCCACAGTCTGAAACACGTGCTGGTTAGGCACATTGACCGTGCTGAATTTTCCCTTAGTGTATACGAAACAATCACTGGAGTGTGGCAACTGGGGGATTTTCACAGTAACTTCATTGTCGTGTTAATTTAAGTCTAGCTTTGTAACATTGACAAATAAACTTAGATATTAAGTCATTCTCACAGAAAAGTATCATGGTTGTTAATGAAGTAAAATTCTGTCGGGGAGGATGTCTTTATTATGCAGTAGGGAAGCGGATGGTCTCAAATAGCAAATGTCTATGTGATAAAGGCAATTTTGCTAGAGCAAACTAAACTGGTTAATGTGGTTTATTCAAGGAGGTAGATAAAGTTTATGGATTCTGTGCTGTCAACACAGAAGGTGGCTGGAGAGAGTGAAGTTTCACCTAAGTGTGATGATAATCTTATTATAATCCTAAAAACATGCACTGGATGAAATGGTTGGAGAAGGCTCTCAGAAGATTTGATCCAGTGAAGCAAAGAGTGGTTAGACCGTCGGAAAACTGGGAGAGATTTTGGGATTGTCCTTGAATGCTTCATGTGTTCCGGTAGTGTTTGTGGTATCAGTTTAATGAGAAATTTATATTCCTGTTTGAAGTATAATTTGCCTTTTGATTAATGTTTGCATTATGTTGATTTTGGTTCAATTGCCAGTGTGAAAATGTTTAAAATTTGATCTTGTTTATTGGTTTCTTCTGCTTGGTTGTTTGGGGAAATCATCTTTTTTTAAAAAATTGGAATTATTGGCCTCTACAGGGATTGTAACAATAATGATTAAATATTTTGGCTTTTGAACAGTAACAGCAGCCTGAGCTTGCATCAAGATAATCTGAGCTCAAAGTGCTGCTGGTGGTAGCTTGTGCTGCAATCGTTACAATATGGAGATAGTTCAGAGGAGGTTCATTAGATTGATTCCAGAGATGAAAGGTTTGTCACATGAAGAGAGATTGAAAACTTTAGGTCAATGCTCTCTGGAATTTAAAAGAATGAGGAGAGATCAAATTGAGGCTTACAAGATGATAAAATGTGTGGATAAAGTAGACATGGAGCGATGCTTCCACTGGTGGGACATTCCAGATGAGAGGTCATGGTCTTAGGTTAAGGAGTAGTAAATTTAAAACCAGCTAAGAAGAAACTACTTCTCCCAGAGGGCTGTGGATCTGTGGAATTCGCTATCCCAAAGTATGGAGGCTGCTGGGACTATGAGTAAATTTAAAGAGGAGTTTGACAGATTTTTAATTGGTAATGGGTTGAAAGGTTGCGATGAGAAGGCAGGGAAATGGGAATGAAGAGCATATTTGTCATGAACAAATGGCGGAGCGGATTCGATGGGCTGAATAGCCTAATTCTGCTCCTATATCAGACACTGCATAATGGTTGGGGTCCACAAGTCTGTTGAAGGAGTTGCCTCTCAGTTCTATAATGGAGCCAAAGCTCTTGCAATGCCCTTCATCAAGTTGGCATCAGATTCCTCCAAGCCCCCTGATATTGAGGGATAAGCCAGAAATTTCCCATTCTGCCCACCACAGGAAAATAGTAGTAGGTGGGACAAAAAACTTGGCAGACATTTAAGGGTCCGTTGACCCTGGGTGGGAATTTCTGGTTTTGGGGTGCGCTTGGGGAGAATCCCGCCCATAATTTTTTTGACATGATTACCAGTGGTTCACATATTTTGTTACCTATACCCACCAGCATTTTTCTGAGGCCTGTGTCTTCATCATTATCTTCTTGATCTTTCTCCACTGCCCAGCCATAATATCTGAAAGGAAAAAGGGGCAAGGGTAAGATTGTGGGGATGGTGATGATGGTGGTGGATGCGTGAGTGATTGGGTGGTAGGGGTGGTGAGGGAGAGAGGGTAGGTGGTGGTGGGAGGGTGAGGGGAAAATAAGAAATGCATGCCAACATGAGTGGCAACTCCTCAATCGGTGAGAGATTGTGGTTTGCGGGGGGAAGGTGGGATGTATAAAGGAGGGTTAGGTATGAAAATATCATGATCATTGATGGTTTCAGGTCTGCTATTGCTCACTTCCTCTGCAATGGTCCTTCCATTAATGTATAGTATTGTCTCCTCCAGGAGGCCATGATGTGGAGATGTTGGCATTGGACTGGAGTGGACTTAATAAGAAGCCTCACAATACCAGGTTAAAGTCCAACAGGCTTATTTGGAATTACAAGCTTTTGGAGCACTGCTCCTTCCTCGGCCTCCTGATGAAGGAACAGAGCTTTGAGAAGCTCATGATCACAAATAAACCTGTTAGACTTTAACATAGTATTTTGAGACTTTTTACTGTCCTCCAGGGAGGAGGTAGGAAAATCTGGATCTGCCTGTCCCTCCTTCAGTTAATTCTTGCTGCCGACAAGATATGATGTAGGGATGCTGGCGTTAGACTGGGATAAACACAGTAAGTGTCTACCCCTGGTGTTGTCAGACTTCTTACTGTGTTTGCTGACACGATAGACAGATATGTGTCAGTGACCAGCTGTTTGGTTGTCAGGGTTGAATAACTGGCAGTGAGGGTATGCCGTGAGATAGGGGTGCAAACCTTGCAATAGTACAAACTGTGTGCTGGCACAATGCAGGTTAGTTATGAGTCCTGCTTGTTAGAGTTGTTGACTGATGTGGGAGTGGGGGTGGGTGCAGTGAATTGACCTGTAACTGAGGAAAGAGATCTGGATAGGAAATTTTAAAGTGCATTCACAGACAACACATTGGAAAATGGAATTGGAATAGATAGATGCTTGATTAGATAGGTGCTTGATTAAATAGGTCTGCACAGACACGATAGGCTGATGATTATCTGTTGATTACATCACAGAAATGGCACAGTGGTTAGCACTCCTGCTTCACAGCGCCAGGGACCTGGGTTCAATTTCAGGTGGGTCACTGTCTGTGTGGAGTCTGCATGTTTTTTCCCATGTTTGTGTGGGTTTCCTCCAATGCTCCGGTTTCCTCCCACAATCTGAAAGTTGTGCTGCTTAAGTATATTGGCCATGCTAAATTTCCCCTCAGTGAACACGAACAGGCGCTGGAGTGTGGTGACTTCGGGATTTTCACAATAACTTCATTGCAGTGTTTACGCAAGTCGACTTGTGACACAAATAAATAAACTAAACTAAAACATTGAATCAGAGCAGGATAACTGATCATTCTGATCCCTTTACTCATTTCCTGGGGTTATTTGGTTTAGCTCCAGTCTGTTTTGCTGCTGAAGTGCAGACTGCCTAAAATAAATGGAATTTGTTATAGTTTTGGGGATGTAAGAGGCAATTCTTCCATCCCACTGCACTGCTTTTGTTGAGTGGGGGGGGGGGGGGGGAGGCAGTGAGGGGTGTTGCTGAGACTGCTTGTGGGGAATGGGAGATCAAGGGAGGCCAGGGACAGTAGGTGAGGTTGAGGCTGGCCATGTATGCTTTGGCGGGGAGGGGGGGTGGGCAGTAATCGGCAGTAGCGGGGATCAGTCAGCCAGCAATGTGGGGTTCACAGGGCTGACCAGTGATTAGGAGGCTGGCAGTGTGGGGCCACTGTGCAAGTACCGCTCTCTGCGCTACAAAATCGGCGCTTGCGCAGTGGTCCACTCAGTGTTATGCTGCCGGCTCTCCAATGGGGACAGAACCCTCCCCACTACAAATCTTCAGCATGATTCGCACTCATGCACTCTGTCTTGCATAGAGTGTAGGACACTCATTGTGAAACTCCCACTTAAGAAAAATGCACAAATTTACTCCAGTTTGTACATGACTTTGACACTAATAACTATTTTGGGAGAACTGTCCCCATAGTGGAGGGGGCGGGGGGCAGGGTGGGGATAGGCTGAGGGATGAGGGGAAAATAAGTTTTGGTGGAAGAGTGATTTCTGTTGCTCTCAGGCTTAGGAAGTAGAAGCTGCACCCATGGAGATTCTTAGAATTTATTTCCTTCATAGAATCAAACCAATGACTTAGAGCAAAAGCAAAAATCAAAATTCAATCCTTCTTGAGATTCTCTTTGAAATGCAAACTTCCAGCTTATTCACATCATTAACCTTTGGTGCACACTTGTTCTGACAGCCAGTTCAAGGTGACTGAGAAGAAAGGTTCACTCTGAGAAGGAAAGCATCTTGTAATTGGCTCCTGGCCCTTTGTCAGTTGTCTACCGTGGGATTCAAGACTACTAACAGCAGTCAAAATCAGAAAACCTTTATAACAGGGAGATTGTTTACATCTCCAAATGTTTACCAATGCAAGTATCCCAGCATTTAGCAACACAGTGGGATCAATTATCAAAGTATCGTTGATAAAACTAACATTTCTCACTATTTTAAGAAGGGCAGAGGGCAAAGAGAAAGCCAATGCAACATCCTGGACCCCAGCTCAATCTGGAAATATGTCAGAAATAATTTACATTATCTCTTTTTTGGCATGTAGGTGGATGAGAAAAGACCCCTGGCAATGTTTGGAAGCAGAGCAATGGCCTTGAACCCTAGTGACCTGGATAATATTCGTTCCTTAGTTGGTGCTTGAGTAATTGAGTCGTTTACCTCACTGCTACTTGGAGGATCTTGAATATACTTGTCACGGAGGGAGTGTAGCCAATGTTCACCAAGTTGGTTCCTGGGATGGCAGGATTGCAGCATGAGGAGAGGTTTGGTTGACTGGGCCTGCATTCACTAGGGTTTGGAAGAATGATTGGGGATCTAACTGAAACATATAAAATTCTGATGGGACTGGACAGATTGGATGCAGGAATGTTATTCCTTTTGGTTAGAGTTGGGGGGGGGGGATGTAAGTGTAGAACAAAGGTCATTGTCTCAGGATACAGGATAGGCCATCTAGTACTGTGATGAGGAGAAATATCTTTCTTCAGACGGTGATAAAAGAAAATAGATTTCTAGATACTAAGTGTCAAGGTTTATGGGGAGAGTGCTGGAGTGTGGTATTGAGATAGAGGATCAGCCATGATCATGTTGAATAGTAGGGCAGACCTGAAAGGCCGAATGGCTTACCGCTTCTCTAAATTTCTAAGTTTGTCTGTTTCTTTGAATGCGCAAGTTTGTGCCCTCAGTAAATGCAGGCACAAAATTTGAACCAATAGTTTAGGGCTTTCCAAAATTTAGTTTGAGCAAATTTATGCCCATCCTGTACTGGAATCAGACAATCAGTTGGATCATTCAGAGATGGTGAAGATAGAAACATAGAAAGATAGAAGATAGGATCAGGAGGAGACCATTTGGCTCTTTGAGCCTGCTCTGCCATTCATTATGATCATGGCTGATAGTCCAACTCAGTTGTCTAATCTTGCTTTCTCCCCAAAACCTTTGATCTCATTCACCTCAAGTGCGATATCCAGCGGCCTCTTGAATATATTCAACATTTGGCATTAACTACTTCCTGTGGTAATGAATTCCATAGGTTCATCATTCTTTGGATGAAAAAATGTCTCCTACCTCCATCCTAAATGGTTTACCTCAAATCCTCAGACTATGATCTTGGTTCTGGCTCACCCACCATCAGGAACATCCTCCCTGCATCTAGCCTGTCTAGTCCTGTTAGAATTTCATAAATCTCTATGGGATCCCCCTCCTCATTCATCTGAACTCCAGTGAAAATAATCTTAACCTAGTCAATGTCCCCTCATACATCAGTCTCACCATCCCTGGAAATCAACCTGGTAAACCTAATCAGCCTGGTGAAGATGACATCAAGACAGTTGGTAATGAGGCAAATTTGAATGTTGTCAGAGTACATGTAGAAAGTGGTGCTATGATGTTGGATGTCACTGAGCAATAACGTGGGTAAGAAATGGGAGAGGACTAAGAATAGATCACTGGTGCACCAACGTGTGAGTAAGAATAGAAGTTATTGCAGGTGATTCTCTGGCTACCTCTACATAGATCAAAATGAAACCAGTTGAGTGTAGTCCCAACTAGTTGGAGACTTTGGAAGAGATTGATGGAGTCAAGCATGTCAAAGACTAATTGAGAAGGACTTTTGTCACTTTCATGAGGATGTCGGTTGTACACTTGGCAAGACTTGTTTCAATTTTGTTGCAGATGTGGATACTTGACAGGATGGATTCAAACATATTGGCTGGAATTTCTCCCATCCTGCCTGCCAATGGGTAATTGTAGCAGGCGGGGGGTGGACTATGTAAAGGTCCATTGACCTCGGGTGGGATTCCTCGATTAAGGCGAACACGGCTGGAGAATACTGCCCATTGTTCCAGGAAAAATGTGCATGGATTTGAGAGTGTCAATAAGATCAAGAACTCTGTACAATTATAGCAAGAAAACCTTCTTCCTATACTCCAACCCTTTTGTAATAGTGGCTAACATGCCATTAACTCTCTGAATTGTTTGCTGAGCCTGCATACTAACTTTTTGTGTCCCTTGTATAAATACTCATCCAGCACATCAACATTTACATGCTTTGCACCTTTTAAATAACCATTTATGATCAAAATGAATAACTTCCCACTTCCCTATATAATACTCTATCTACCATCTTGTTCCCCATTTCTTTCGCCTGTCTCTCGCTCTTTGTAGTCTCTTGGTGTCTTACTTACAGCTTGCATTTCCACCTTGTTTTGTCTCATCAGCAAAGTTACATACATTAGTCTCTGGCTCTTGATCTGAATCGTTAATATGGATTGTAAATAGCTGAGGGCCCAGCACTGACCCTTGTGACATCCCACTTGGTACAACCTCTAACTTGATCTCAACATTGGTCATGTCGCCACTCTTTTCCATAACAATGTGAACTACATCAGACTTGCATCCAGGTAAAATTGCTGATTAGCTATTCTTGACCTCCAATTCACTTTCACAAGTATATGAACAATTTACAGCACAATTATTTACAGTCTGATACTTTCAATAATTTTTGGAACTTTGAGACATTCAGGCTTAGATATTCTACACATTCCATCAAGTTCCATTCCTAAGTACGGCATCTATCATTTTGCAATGATGGGAATGGGTCCAGGTGAGGATTTCCTTATCTAAGGTGGGACGTAGTTGGACTTCCTATTATACTTTGGGGTTTCTGATCCATATTTACTATCTCTGCAGTTATTTATTTCAGTGCTCAAAGATGTAAACCATCAGCTCCTGATGATTTGTCCAATTTTAGTCCCTTGAGTTTCTCCAGTACTTTTTCTTTACCGTATTAATCAACTTAATTAATTCACTTCCTCACTTTATTATCCTCTATTTCTGGTATTGCAATTTGTGCCCTCCACTATGAAGACAGGCACAAAATATTTGTCCAATATCACTATCATTTTCTTTTTTCACAGTTTCTCCTGCCTCACATCTAAGGTACCAATTTATTTTAGCTACTCTCTTCTTTTTTTAATCATTGCAAAAGCTTTTGAAATCTGTTTTTACATTCCTGACTAGTTTACTCTCATAATTTATTTGCCTTTTTATTAACAGATTGTGAAGAAATGCATGATAGAGCACAAAAAAGCAGAGCTGCATTAAAAAAAAAACATTTCTGACTTTGAAGAAACTAACACTGATTCTGTTGTTGAAAATGTCTGGTCTCATCCATGGCTGAAATTCTCTGGTGTCATTGCCGTAAGTGCAATTTTGGCTGAGTGCCAAATTCTCCATTCTTGCTGGCAGCAGGGCCTTTGGGAGAAAGAATCCCAGCCTCTATCTGTGCTTGTGCAGAAGGTGTTTCCATTAGTGTTGTAACACAAATAGACAAATCTTTACAGCTCAGTGACTGTAACCATTGAGGTTAATCCAAGGCATTACACAAACATCCACATCTTCCATCAGTCTCATGATCCTGCTAAGTGTTGTTAATGTTGAAGATGTTCAGGATTGTTTGGAGAGATTGTGTTCATTTTTTGTGACGTCAAGCATTGTGAAATTACAACGGCTGAAATTTTCTGGCCCTTTATTTATACAGAGGGTGGTATATTTGTACCCAGAGGGTAGTAAGTGCCTGGAATGCACTACCAGAGGAGGTGGTAGAAGCAGATACAGTAACTACACTTAAGAGGCATCTTAACAGATACATGAATAGGCAAGAAATAGAGGAATATGGACCATGTAGAGGCAAAAGATTTTTAGAACGAAGAACAAAGAACAATACAGCACAAAAAAAAGGCCCTTCACCCCTCCAAGCCTGTGCTGCTCATTGGTCCAACTAGACCATTCTTCTGTATCCCTCCATTCCTGGTCTGCTTATGTGACTATCCAGATAAATCTGAAACAATCCCAATGTGTCTGCCCTCACCATCCTGCTTGGCAGTGCATTCCAGGCCCCAGCCACCCTCTAAATACAATACGTCCCTCTGATATCTGAGTTAAACCTTGCTCCCCTCACCTTGAATCTGTGACCCCTTGTGTTTGTCACCTCCGAGCTGGGAAAAAGCTTCCCACTGTGCACCCTATCCATACCCCTCATAATTTTATACACCTCTATTAGGTCTCCCCTCATTCTCCGTCTTTCCAAGGAGAACAACCCCAGTTTACCCAATGTCTCCTCATAGCTAAGACCCACCATATCAGGCAGCATCCTGGTAAACCTTCTCTGCACTCTCTCCAAAGCCTGCATATCCTTCTGGTAGTGCGGTGACCAGAACTGGACGTAGTATTCCAAATGTGGCCTAGCCAACGTTCTATACAGCTGTAACATCAGACACCAACTTTTATACTCTATACCCCGTCCTATAAAGTCAAGCATACTATATGCCTTTTTCACCGCCTTTCCACCTGCGCTGCCACCTTCAAGGATCTGTGGACTTGCACACGCATGTCCCCCTGTGCATCTATAGTTTTGATGGTTCTGCGATTTATTGTATAGCTCCCCCCTACATTAGTTCTACCAAAATGCATCACTTCACATTTATCTGGATTAAATTTCATCTGCCATTTCTCCGCCCAATTTTCCAGCCTATCTGTATCTTAGTTTAGAATTGGTGGACCAAAGGGCCCATACCTGTGCGGTAATCATAGAAACCCTACAGTGCAGAAGGAGGCCATTCAGTCCATTGAACCAGCCCTGACAACAATCTCACCCAGGCCCCATGCCTGTAACACATGCATTTACCCTGCTAATTCTCCTGATACTAAGGGGCAATTTATCATGGCCAACCCCACCTAATCTACACATCTTTGGAATATGGGAGGAAACCTACACAGACACAGGGAAATTCCACACGGACAGTGACCCGAGACTGGAATTGAACCGGGTGTGCCTGGCGCTGTGAGGCAGCAGTGCTAACCACTGTGCTGCCCTTACTGCTGTACTGTTCTTTGTTCTGTTCGCTGATGGGATCTTCTGGAACCACCTATGGTGACACCACTCAGAAACTTGGAATCCTGCAGTGAGTAATCACCTCCTGACTCCCCAAAGTCTATCCACCATCCACAGGGCACAAGTCAGGAGTGTAGAGGCATACACTCCACTTGTTTGGACGAGTGTAGCTCCAACAACACTCAAGAAGCTCGACATCATTCAGGATAAAGCAACCCACTTTATTGCTACCCCTTCCACAAATAGTCAATCCCTCCACCACCTTCTGTAGGGCAACAAGGGATGGGCAATAAACTCTGGATTAGCCAGTGACACTCATACCCTGCCAGTAAATGAAGAAAGATGTTTGCTGCAAAAAATCAAACACCTTGAGGTTGTGGATGGTGCTGTGTTGTATTCTTACCAATGTGGTGGTGAAATTAACAGCCATGTATACAGGCAATGATTCCTAAGACCTTGGGAAAGCCGGATAAGCTGCAATATAATTTGTTTGCGTTTGCTTTTATTAGCTGCATCGTGCAATGACCTTCTCTACTGATTGATTTAGTAGTAACCCGACTTACCTAATTAGACAGAGCAACCCAACTCATACCACTGACATCACTAATTGGACTCTGAAAAGAAATCAGAGTATATAGAATTAAAGTGTTACGGCAGGGCCAGGCAGTGTCTGGATGATTAGCTCTTTAAGTGGCACATTAATTTCTGTAAATATCTATGATTGCTTGCTTATGTTAGCTGTGGCATTGATCGCAATGTTAAACTCTAAGAGAGTAGACTGATAAGTTCATCAAAATGGATAGATCCCTCTGCTCCATCTCCTCTTCATGTTTCCAGGCCAGGAATGAGTGGCAACATAGAACATCACAGCACAGAACAGGCCCTTCGGCCTTCGATGTTGTGCCGACCAAAATAAAAAGCAATGCCCCTCCAACTAAACCATTCCCTTCTCTTCCATATACTTATCAATTAACCTCTTAAACGCCACCAAACTTGGCGCATCTACAACAGCTGCAGGCAGGGCATTCACTCCCTAATCACTCTTTGAGTAAAGAACCTACCTCTGATATCCGTCCTATAACTCATACCCCTTAATTTAAAGCTGTGTACCCTCATGCTAGCTTTCTCCATCCTAGGAAAAAGGCTATCACTGTCCACCCTATCTAAACCTCTAATCATCTTATATGCTTCAATAAGATCCCCTCTTAGCCGCCTCCTTTCTAACGAAAAAAACCTCAAATCCTTCAACCTCTCTTCATAAGACCTGCCCTCCATACCAGGCAACATCCTGGTAAACCTCCTCTGTACCCTCTCCAATGCCTCCACATCTTTCTTATAATGTGGGGACCAGAACTGCACTGAACATGTCTTAGAGCTTTGACAGATTTCCAAATTGCATCCTATTCTCTGCAAATGTAATCAAGAACAACATTAAAACACTTCCTGGAGAAAAAATGATTGTGAATTATGCCAATAGAAAGCTAGGACATGTAACAAACAATGAACACTTTCAACCATTTTGTGATATTAATAGTAGTATTAATTTGTTAACGTAGTGACAAAAGAACATTATGCAAACATTTTGCAAGGCTAACATCACCAACAGTATTTCAGATAAAGGGCCAATAATGCATGATTAATAAAGATCAAAACTGAGAAAATGTTGCCTATTTTTCTGAATATTAGAACAGAAAATTGCGCTAAGAATACTAAAATCACAGATGACGTTCTACGTGACCGTGACTATATTAAACAATAATTCTCATCTGACTCATTGCCAACATTGTTTACTTGATACACTGCAGGAAAGGATGTCCAAGGTATGGTACATTGGGAGACCATGCAGATGCTACGATAATGGATGAATAGACACCACTCGATAATCACCAGGCAAGACTGTTTCCTTCCTGTCGCGATACACTTAAGGAGTCAAGGCATTCATCTTCCAATCTTCAGGTAAGCATTCTCCAAAGCTGCCTTCAAGGCATATTTTATGAGGTTATATCATATCGTTTGCAAACATGAGCCAGAATTGTATTGAACCACCTGCCATGAGAATCGGAGCGGAGCAGGGGTAGAAGGTCTGTTGACCTCAGACAGGATTTTATGGTTTCGGGACGAGTGAGGCCATAAAATCCTGCTCACAGTATCCCATTTGACCCAGATCTGAGCTTTTGACCCCATGTCTGCTCCATCACCATGACAACCTATTTTCACTGCCGTAACATTTCTTAATTTCAGCCCTACCACAGCTGAAACTTAATGCTCTCCTGGCTAAAATTCCTCCATCCGCCTTTCATGAACTCTGCTGCCCATATCCCAATTTGTGGAATGGCCTGCTGACTAATGAGCCCTGTGCTCATCCGCTTACTTTGACTCCCAGTCTGGTGATGCTTCAATTTAAATACTTATCATGCTTTTTTTCAAATTGCCCCTCCCTACCTTTCTAACTTACAAACTACAACTCTCAGGGATCTCTGCACTCCTCCAATTTTGGCTACTTGAGCATCCCCGATTATAATCGCTTCACGATTGGTGGCATATTTTTTATGCCTTGGCCATCAACTCCAGAGTTGCCTCTAAATGTTTCCATCTCTCTCTATCTATCCTCTTCTCAGAAGCTCCTCAAACTTCACCCATCTAAAGTAAAGTTCATTTATTGGTCACAAGTAAGGTTTATATTAATACTGCAATGAAGTTACCACTGTGCCGCGTTCACCCCCACCCCCCGCCCCCAACACCAGCCAAAAGAATTGGCCATCATGCATTCAGTTGCAAGAAGGAATCTCCACTAGCCTTCCTTAAAGAGCCAGTATCTAACTTGGCAGGCTTTAGATTAATTTTTGCTATTGTGGATGCTCTGTGGAGTCTCCATAGCAACAATCAGGAGCAGCTCCCTTCCACCGAGCGCACCTTTAAGACTGGAGGATTACCTTTAAGAGGAGCAGGCTAGCCATTCTATATGGTATGAGTGCACGCTGTTTGGCTCTTTGCTGAGTGCTCATGTAACAAACAGTGCAGGCCAAAATGCTACAAATGGGAAGACAATACCATCTTTGTGTTTTGCCTCCCCAAGCTGGAACAGGTACATTAGCTTGTGAACAGAAATGTGCTCCAATCAATCTTCAGCTCAAAGATATTGCAAAGATTGTCCAGGAAGTTGAGATCTTTCCTCAAATTTGCAGTCTTATCAGAAAAGTCAGTGACAGTGATCATGGAATAAAAATATTCTCTTTGTTAAGTGAAGTGATCAAGAGAGTTGTAAGTGCAGTGGAGCAGAGCCCTTATCAACTGGAGGTGAAGAAGAGGATTGCCCTCAAAAAGGCTTGGATTTTCATCTTCCAGGTGCGAATTGTGAGTCGGGGCTTTGTGATCCCACCATCTGCCTCACTGTGCTGAACCAGGACAATTTAATTGTTGTGTGGCAGGAATGGGGAGGAGGCAGGACCTCTGGCTCCAAGGCAGAGGTGGAAGCAGAAATGGGCGGATGCAAAAGTGGGGAGGTTACAAGATCTGCCTCGGTTCCCTGCGACAACAGAACTGTCCACGTCTCAGTGTTAGGCAGCTTAGCCTCCTCCCCTCACACTGCCCATATCCCCTACACAACCTCAATGTTCCATAAACTCTAGATTTCCATTCCTCCATATTGCACAAAGATCTGTTGAAGTGTCAGCCACACTTGACACATTGACTCTGTTCTCTCTCCACAGATGCTGTCAGGCCTGCTGAGATTTTCCAGCGTTTTCTGTTTTGTCACAGATTCCACAGTAGTTTGCTTTTACACATATCCCTCGAGTCATCCTCCCCCCACCCCATGCCCATATGTCCCATGCCCAACTCATCCAATAAATACTATACACAGAAACCAAGAGCCCTTTAGGAATAATAAGATGCTCATAACACTCAAAGTAATCAAACACAACTTCAAATTCCACTTAAAAAAACCTCTAATCCTTTTAAGATCTTATAAAGTGTTAATTATACATACCTAGTGACAGCACTCTTTCAGCTCATTTGGGATCTGAACAGATCCAATACATTTCTCTACCAGAAGTGTATCATAAATTGACTGTCAGAAATTCCTAACTTTCAAGGGTATAAATCCAGATTACGTCACTTCCCAAACCAAAGAAATTATGGGACCTATAATTTAATGCAAAAGCTTCTCAAAACTGTCCAAAATGTGAATTCCATTCTTCACGCATCAGACGTGCAACCAACATAACAAATCGCTCAAGTTAACAAGGCATGAAATACCTTGTTGAAAACCGTGTTAAAACAAAAGAATACAATTCTTTTTCAGAATTATCAGTACTCATTTCATTTGAAAGACATGTTAAAGGTCAGTACATGAATGAGAATCATTTACTCATTGATATGTCCTTGCAAGTAAGATCTGTAACCCATGAAATAAAGATAAACAGTTTTGGAAATTTTTAATCTATTTGCTGAAAATAAAATACCAATCAAGGATTAAATATTCAGTGTTCATAGATCTCTGGGTACTCTATTAAGGAATGTTACAATATTTGTTTCCCTGTCAACTGCTGTTCACAATTTTGAGTGACATATATATTTATATTTACCCTCTATGTCAAAACACAAGCTTTAGCGTGAAAGTATATTATTGTACCACACAATACCAGTTAGAAAAAGTGATTGTCTTTTTGAAAAATGATGTAATCACAAGCTGTAATTGCCACTTGTTTGAAATCCTTTTTGGTGTCAGAAGAATTTATAGTTGTTCCACTTCAAGTACACGCACTATGGACAATATAATTTCACACAACCAGCTAAAACTGTCAACACAATGTGTATTGATGTGGCCCTTGCACGATTCACACTTACAAAGAATACCAAGTGAGGATCCCCAGGGGGAAATATGCAGAGTTCTCCTCTGTAGTCCCCATAATGACCTGGCCTTTTCCCAAAGAGCTTTTTAGAATGAGTCAGATTTCAGAATGGAGTTCTCAGTTGCTTCAATGGGGCTTGAAGCAGCCTAGGATCAGTTAGTCCTTCAGCTGCAGGCTGGGTGGGGTATTTTATATCCTTAAAGCTTTATTGTTTTTGGAGGTTGTGGACTGACTGGTCAAGTGATCATATGATGACGCAGCTACAGAAAGGATCACATGATGGGAGCGCAAGTGTTCCCCCAGGGAGCGTGACTTGAAGTAGCTGCTCAGCCAGTGAATAAAGTATTGTTTGTTACAAGTCCTTGTTGTCAGTGCTTGGAAACCCAACACCGATAAATGGTGCCAGGAGTTGGCAGTAAAGCACACGGACTTCACTGCATCGATCCGTAGGTTCTTGATGAAAACATTGCAGACAGTTGGGAAAAGTTTGAGAAGTATAGCCATAACAGTCTTCCTCTGCCATCCTCAACATTGCAGCTGGTCAACCTCCAAGGATAGGAGTGTCAACAAGATGACCAAACCAGAACTAAGCCAAAGCAGCGAAACGACTGAGCCTCCCATGAGAGTGTCAATACCATCACAGAGAAGAGTGAGATCCTCACCACCTTCTACATGATTTGCAGCAACACAAGGCTGAAGATAAAGATTGACACTAGAGCAAAGTGTATTGTTCAGATGAATGCTATAGGAATTGTGAAGCATATCACCCCACTATCCAGGCAGACCTTGTTGTTTACGGAAGACAAACCATCTGCACCAATGGTGTATCCACTCTCCACTGCACAGAGTGCAGTTTCTAGTTTCATAGTGACCCGAATGTAAGTCTCAATATTTGGGATAGGATTACACTGGAGCTCATTCAACTTGTCCAGAGGTGCATTCTTTCTAATACCTAGTCTCAGAAATGAGAGAGTACAAAGATCTTCAACTGGGGCACCATTGATAAGCTACATGTTTTATACCGCATGAAACTAGATGGTATTCACGAAGGAGAGGGGCTTGTTGATAGCTCCTGTCTCTTGAGGGCATTGTGGACCAGTTGAGGGAAATATCCATACCGAGGGAGGAAGTGTTAGAGCTTCTAGGTAGCATTAAAACTGATAAATCTCCGGGGCCTGATTGCATTTATCCCAGGCTGCTTAGGGAGGTGCGAGGTGAAATTGCTGGGCCTCTGACGCAAATCTTTGTCTCTTGTTTGGACAGAGGTGAGGTCCCAGAGGACTGGAGAATAGTTAATGTTGTACCGTTGTTTAAAAAGGGTAGTAGGGATAACCCTGGAAATTATAGGCCGGTGTGGTAGGGAAGCTGTTGGAGGGGATTCTTAGAGATAGGACGCATAGGCACTTAGAGCGTTGCAATGTGATTAGGCATACGCAGCATGGCTTTTTGTTAAGTGGAGGTCGTGCCTTACGAATCTGGTAGAATTTTTTGAGGACGTGATGAAAACAGTGGATGAAGGGCGAGCCATTGATGTCGTCTATATGGATTTCATTAAGGCGTTTGACAAAGTCCTTCATGGGAGGTTAGTTGAGAAGGTCAAGGCTAATGGGATACAATGACAGGTAGTTAGATGGATAAGTAACTGGCTTAGTAATAGGAGACAGAGAGTAATAGTGGAAGGGTGTCTTTCTAGCTGGAGGTCAGTCACTAGTGGTGTGTTGCAGGGCTCGGTACTGGGACCTCTTCTATTTGTAATATATATAAATAACTTGGGAGAGGGAGTAAGTGGAGTGATCAGCAAGTTTGCAGATGATACAAAAATGGCTGGACTTGCGGATAGTGAGGAGCATTGTCAGGCGATGCAGCAGGACATAGGCTGGTAGCTTGGGCAGATAGATAGCAGATGGAATTCAATCCTGATGGAGAGCACTGAGGTACAGGGTAGCAAACTGGAAGGTATCGAAGTAGATAGGGAGGATGTGCTAGATATTCTCGAGGGTTTGAAGTTGGATAAGTCCCTTGGGCCGGACGGGATTTACCCTAGGATTCTCTGGGAGGCAAGAGAGGAGATTGCAGAGCCTCTGGCTCTGATCTTCAGGTCGTAGTTGGTTACGGGTGTGGTTCCGGAGGACTGGAGGATAGCGAATGTGGTCCCATTGTTCAAGAAGGGGAAGAGAGACCTTCCAGGGAATTATAGGCCAGTGAGTCTTATTTCTGTTGTGGGCAAAGTATTGGAGAGAATAATTAGGGATAGGATTTATAGTTATTTAGAGACTAATGAATTGATTGGAGATAGTCAGCATGGTTTTGTGAAGGGTAGGTCGTGCCTTACTAACCTCATTGAGTTTTTTGAAAAAGTGACTAAGGAGGTGGATGGGGGTAAGGCGGTTGATGTGGTAGATATGGACTTTAGTAAGGCGTTTGATAAGGTGGCCCATGGAAGACTTCTGCAGAAAAGGCAGATGTATGGGATAGAGGGTGATTTAGCTAATTGGGTTAGGAATTGGCTAGCAGATAGAAGACAGAGGGTGGTGGTTGATGGGAGATATTCATCTTGGAGTTCGGTGACAAGTGGTGTACCTCAGGGGTATGTTTTGGGGCCCCTGCTGTTTGTAATTTTTATAAATGATCTGGATGAGGGTATTGAAGGATGGATTAGTAAATTTGCAGATGACACTAAAGTCGGTGGAGGGGTAGATAGTGAAGAGGGGTGTTATAGTTTGCAGAGGGACTTGGACAAGTTGCAGAGATGGGCCGAGAGGTGGCAAATGGAGTTTAATGTGGAAAAGTGTGAGGTAATGCACTATGGCAGAAATAATAAATGTGTGGAGTATAGGGCAAATGGTAGGATTCTTAGCAGTCTAGATGAACAGAGGGATCTTGGTGTGTATGTGCATAGATCCCTGAAAGTAGGCAGTCAAGTCGAGAAGGTTGTTAGGAAGGCATATGAAGTCTTGGCTTTTATTGGTAGGGGGATTGAATTTCGGAGCCGCAACGTCATGTTGCAACTGTACAAAACTCTAGTGCGGCCGCAATTGGAGTATTGTGTGCAGTTCTGGTCCCCACATTATAAGAAAGATGTGGAGGCATTGCAGAGGGTACAGAGGAGGTTTACCAGGATGTTGCCTGGTATGGAGGGCAGGTCTTATGAGGAGAGGCTGAGGGATTTGAGGTTGTTTTCGTTAGAAAGGAGGAGCTAAGAGGGGACCTGATCGAAACATATAAGATGATTAGAGGTTTAGATAGGGTGGACAGTGATAGCCTTTTTCCTAGGATGCAAAAAGCTAGCACAAGGGGACACAGCTTTAAATTAAGGGGTGATAGTTATAGGACGGATATCAGAGGCAGGTTCTTTACCCAAAGGGTGGTTCGGGAGTGGAATGCCCTGCCTGCAGCGGTTGTAGATGCGCCAAGTTTGGTGGCGTTTAAGATGTTAGTTGATAAGTATATGGAAGAGAAGGGAATGGTTTAGTTTGGAGGGGCATTGCTTTTTATATTGGTCTGCACAACATCGAAGGCTGAAGGGCCTGTTCTGTGCTGTAATGTTCTATGTTCTATGTTCTATGATAAATGTGAGGTGATGCATTTCGGGAGAAAGAATGTAGGGGGGGAGGTATATGATAAAGGATAGACCTATTAAGAGTATAGAAACGCAGAGGGACCTGGGGGTGCAGGTGCACAAGTCTCTGAAGGTGGAAGAGCAAGTGGAGAAGGTTGTGAAGAAAGCATATGGTATGCTAGCCTTTATAGGAAGGGGTATAGAGTACAAGAGCTGGCCTTTAATGTTGCAATTGTATAAAACATTGGTTAGACCTCATTTGGAATACTGCGCCCAGTTCTGGTCAGCTTACTACTGGAAGGACGTGGAGACTCTGGAGAGAATGCCCAGGAGGTTTCAGGATGCTGCCTGGTATGGAATGTCTGAGTTATGAGGAGAGGTTAGACAAATTGGGACTGTTTTCCTTAGAAAGACGTAGACTTAGAGGAGATCTAATAGAGGTGTACAAGATTATGAGAGGTATAGATATTATGAGGGTTAAGCTTTTCCCTAGGATGGACTCGAATAGCACGAGGGGTCACGGGCTTAGGGTGGTAAGGTATAATTTGGATGTTAGAGGGAGTTTTTTCACACAGAGGATGGTGGGGGTATGGAATGCACTGCCAAGTAAAGTGGTGGAGGCAGGCACTCTGGAGTTATTTAAGAAATACTTAGATGGGCAGAAGAACAGAATGGGAATGGAGGGGTATAGAAAACTGATTTAAAATAGGGATCATGAGCCTTGGGAGTTCTTGGGAAGTGTGTAAATAGATGATGATATTGATGTACTTGTTTTTATCCTACAGGTGCTTTGGTCCACCTTGTTGTCTAACAAGAGGCATACACGCGATGGGTTTTGAGAAGGCTGCTCTTGGAATTTTTTTTCGAGAGTATCCTAGTGCTTCACTTCGTTAGTGTACGCTTGACCTGGACCATTTGATGGGCAACACGACAGCTCAGTGACTATCACTGTGCTGTGCAGGTTCATGGATTTGGGCCTGTGTCTGTGGGAGTTTGCGCATTTTCCCCGTGCTTGCGTGGGTTTTCTCTGGGTGTTCCGGTTTCCTCCCACATCCTAAAGATGTGCTCTTAGGCTAATTGGCAAAACAAATTCTCCCTAAATTGTCTCAAATTTGGCTTTTAATCCATAAATCTATAAACATAGACAGGGATCACGGGTAGAGGTGGGAACATTGGGGTGGCGGCGTGGGCTCGTTGGGCCGAAGGGCCTGTTTCCCTTGCTGTTTTGTTCTTTGTTCTTGATTTAACACCACAATAGTTTGTGCTTCAAGAAGAGTGCCAATAAGATCTGGATGAGGGTATTGAAGGATGGATTAGTAAATTTGCACATGACACTAAAGTCGGTGGAGTGGTAGATAGTGAAGAGGGGTGTTATAGTTTGCAGAGAGACTTGGACAAGTTGCAGAGCTGGGCAGAGAGGTGGCAAATGGAGTTTAATGTGGAAAAGTGTGAGGTAATGCACTATGGCAGAAATAATAAATGTGTAGAGTATAGGGCTAATGGTAGGATTCTTAGTAGTCTTGATGAACCGAGGGATCTTGGTGTGTATGTGCATAGATCCCTGAAAGTAGGCAGTCAAGTCGAGAAGGTTGTTAAGAAGGCATATGGAGTCTTAGCTTTTATTGGTAGGGGGATTGAATTTCGGAGCCGCAACGTCATGTTGCAAACTGTACAAAACTCTAGTGCGGCCGCACTTGGAGTATTGTGTGCAGTTCTGGTCCCCACATTATAAGAAAGATGTGGAGGCATTGGAGAGGGTACAGAGGAGGTTTACCAGGATGTTGCTGGTATGGAGGGCAGGTCTTATGAAGAGAGGCTGAGGGATTTGAGGTTGTTTTCGTTAGAAAGGAGGCGGCTAAGAGGGGACCTTATCGAAACATATAAGATGATTAGAGGTTTAGATCGGGTGGACAGTGATAGCCTTTTTCCTAAGATGGAGAAAGCTAGCACGAGGGGACACAGCTTTAAATTAAGGGGTGATAGTTATAGGACGGATATCAGAGGCAGGTTCTTTACCCAAAGGGTGGTTCGGGAGTGGAATGCCCTGCCTGCAGCAGTTGTAGATGCGCCAAGTTGGTGGCGTTTAAGAGGTTAGTTGATAAGTATATGGAAGAGAAGGGAATGGTTTAGTTTGGAGGGGCATTGCTTTTTATATTGGTCGGTGCAACATCGAAGGCCGAAGGGCCTGTTCTGTGATGTAATGTTCTATGTTCTATAACCGTCAGATGATTGCACTCGGTGTCATAACGCTTATGGATGGGGCCACAGAATGAGTTTCAACAATGGTGGCTACAGTAAAGAAAGATGGCACGGTCAAAATACTGACCCAGTGCACTTAAACAAGGTATTGCTCAAACCTCATCACTCTATGAAGACAGTTGTACTGCTGATATCAGACATGCCAAATGCTAAAGTGTTCAGCATCCTCTGGAAAATAAATCTTATTTAATGAACCTTTGGCCAACGTGGAGGAACAAAGAGCAGATATTTCTGATTGGTACGTGAGCAGAATGTGTCTGCCGTTCCATGTTGGAGTTCATCTTTAAAGCATAGCAGTACAGCATCAGTAGAAATGAAATGTGTCATGAGATGCAGTTTTCCTTTTTCTTTTGCTTTTCGACAGAGCAAACATAGATAGCTCTGCTGTTGGTGTCTTCAAGCTTCGTGTGTGTGTGTGTGTGTGTGTGTGTCTATTCTTGTGTATAGGGAGGAAGTGATGCAGTGGTATTGTCATTCGCCTAGTAATCCAGAAACAAAGGAGATTGCTCTTTGGTGGACCCTGATTCAAATCCCATCTGAAATTAAAAGTTGAACGATGGTCACCAATTTTGTTTCTTTAGGGAAGGAAATCTGTCATCCTTACCTGGCCTGGCCTATTGGCCTATGTGTAAATCCAGGTCCACAGCGATGGAATGGCCCAAGGAAACAATTTAGCCTAAGCTAGCAACACTCACATTCCATGAATGAATTAAAGAAAAAACTCTTAATGAATGTGTATGTTTACCCAATTCCTTATGAGTGATTTGGTTCTTTTATGTCACTGTTAAAAAAAAGACATGTTTTGTTACAAAGGAATAAAAGAAGAACAAAGTTTTGATAGTGATTCAACTGGGGATTAGAGCTAGTGATGAAGTCACTGATTGCGAGTAAATATGGTTGTATTATTCTATTAACCACTTCTGAAGCAGTAAGCATACTGGTGGATCTTGTGCTGGGTCTATTTAAAGGCCAATTAGCAACTTACAGTGTAAGACAATCCTGTTTCTGACTGCACCATTGCAGCAGCATTCGAGGGGTTGGCTGAACAATAAAGGCATTGACGAATGCTGTCAACCTGAGAGAGGGCAGTGTATTCATGCACTATGGGACCACTATTAGCTTCATGGAGAAGTACCCTAACAACCCTCACAATCTGCTGATCATTGCTTACTGAATCCATCCACAGAAGCTGACATATCACCCTGTCAAGGTTGCATGTCCACTCTTGCTGCCTCACAGCGTCAGGGACTCAGATTTGATTCCAGCCTCGGGTGACTGTCCATGAGGAGTTTGCTCGATCTCACTGCATATCAGCATGCTTTTCTTCTGAGAGCTCTGGTTTCCTCTCACAGTCCAAGGATGCGCAGGTTAGGTGGATTGACCATGCCAAATTATCCCTTAGTATCCTAGGACGTGTAGGTTAGGGGAATTAGCAGGGTAATTAAGTGGAGTAACAGGGATAGAGCCTGGGTAAGGTACTCTGACAGAGAGTCGGTGCAGACTTGATGGACCAAATCAACTCCTTCTACAGGCCAATGATTCTATGATCCTGAGGGAACTTGACAGGGTGGATATGACAGAATGTTTCCTTTTGTGGAAGAGTCTAGAATAAGGGGCTCACGGTTTAAAAATAACGGATTGCCCATTTATGACAGGGATGAAGAGACATTGCCAGAATTTTACCACCTCTGACTACCCAAGACTCATAAAATCCCACCCAAGGCCAATGGAGAATTGCTAATAAAATTCTGACAACTTTTTTGTCTCAGAAGGTCATGAATCTTTGGAACTCTCTTCCTCAAAAGGCAGTGGAAGCAGATGTTTTTAAGACAGAGTGAGAATGATTATTAGTTAACAAGGAGGTGAAAGGTTGTTGGGCTTTGGGTAGGAATGAGGGATTGAGGGTACATTCAGATTAGCCATGATCTCGTTGAAGCTTGAAGGGCCGAGTGGCCCACTCTTGCTCCTAATTTATATGTCCGTATGTTGGGTAAGTGTTCATTTTTTTCAAATAAATTCATAGAAAGAAGTAACCATCTTGGAGACCATTGTGCAAGAGTGACTACCCACCCATCTATATTGAGCCAAAGTATCAACAGCAGAATTTAGAACAGCAGACCTAGAGTAAAATTCATGTTTCAGTTTCTGTAAGGCAACCAGAAGCAATCCATGTTGCTTAAATATCTTTCTCACTATAAAGAGATCTGATTTATTTATTTAATGTGTATATATTTATACGCAAACACAAATAAACTTTTTGAATTATTATGATCAGCAATGTGTTCCTGAGGTCTATGTCTATAATGATGCATTCTGCTACTAATCTAATGGTAGGTTTCTGCAAGCTGTACTCTCACTATTCCCTCTGAAAGAAGTGTTGAATTGAATTAGAACTGGAACATGTTCTTGGGTACTAATTTCCCCTTCCTATGAGCTAGTTCAAACTCACAAGGAGCAGGAATGTTGGTTTAATTACTTTTCCCTATTGGTATCAAAGTTGGCTCATGATGGAATTAGGCACAGGGCTTCATAAATGTAATAATAATAGTGTTCTGAAATGAAAGGTCACGGTGTATATGGATCACAGAGTGATAGGATAATGCGGTACAATATATTAAGAGAGAATCTGGGGAGATGAGGGACTGAAGAATTCTTTGATTTTCACTTCATTCAGCAACTACTGCTTTTTATGACTTCCTGGGAGATGTCACGTAGCCTCAGAATGGGGAGAAACAGACAAGTGTTTTTGTTTCAATCCTAATCCATGAAACCCTTGGAAATCAGTGAGCATTACAGGCAAGCAGTCACACTCACAGCATGTTTACTTACTTTTCTGAACAAGAAAGACTTACACGTTTGCATTCATGATTTCAAAGATACTCTCACTCTCTTGCCACATCTGAAGTAGATTCCACTCCTGTTAGATGAATCTGCCTAGTTAAACATGCTATCTTACCATCACAGTTTTTCACCATATTGGTGTTAGAGAAGTTTTATTTAGTAGGTAAAACCTGTCCCTCCTGCCTGCGTCTCCTTCTCCTGCTCCTCATCTTTGTTTCTCTGCGCTTGGGGTGATTGGGAGGTGGGATGGAAGTGGGTCACTGAAGCAGGACGAAAAAGCTAATGGCATCTGAGTGTCATTTCCCTCTGAACATTTCTGCAGGCCAGGCTATGGATGACGGGCAAAGAGGAAGATGATTGAATGCTTTATATCACGTCACCTAAAAGCTTCAAAAATAGAACCATAGAACGCTTAACACTTGAGAGGACAGCTGGCCCATTGTGCCTGTGCAATATATAGTGGCAGCAATACAAAAGCTTTGAAGTAATGGTGCTATGGCTTTGAATCCATTTTAATAATTGTATATTATATTGGGATTAGGATCAAATGATAATGAATTCCTGGCAGGTACTACAATTATCCACACCCATTCCATATTTGTGGAAGATTCCATTTCTTTTGGTGCATTTGCTGATGATAGCAAAATTATGAAAATTGCAAAGTTGAAAGTATAAGTTGCAGGAGGATTTGAATTTGCTTAGAAATGGGCAGATGGAGAAATATACAGTGCTTTTAATAGGCCCCAGAAATTCAGTGAGGAACTGTTACACATATTGATGGAAAATGAAGGTGACGGGAGGATCCTGATTGATAATAAATTGAGTTGCTGACAATGGGTAAAGCAGATTAGATATTGGCATGCATTAAATGGCTAATGTTAAGTGATTTAGCCAGGTAATCCTCCCACTTTGTAAATCATTGGTGTAACTACACTTAGAATAATGTCTATAGTTGTAGTCACTGAAGCTATTGAAACAATACAGAAGATAGCAACTGACTGATCTGAGAGATTGAGTTATGGGCAATTGACCTAACCCACACATCTTTGGAACATAGGAGGAAACCAGAGCACTCAGAAGAAACCCACATAGATACAGGGAGAACGTTCAAACTCTACACAGACAGCAAACTGAGCCGGAATTGGACCTAGGATTCTGGCGATGTGAGGCAGCAGTGCTAACCACTGTGCCACCACATTCAACAGACATGTTCTTAGTGGTATATAAAAGGTTGAAAGGTTATATGAATGCAAGTCAATTAAGCCTTCCTCAATTTGAATCCCTTCACTGCAGGCAATTTAGCTGCCCAGACCCCAAACCTCTGTGATTTCCTCCTTCAACCTCTCTAATCCTTTAAGATGCTTCTACCAAACCTTTGGTTCTCTGATATGAAATCTCCTTATTTGGTTCATTTTGTTGGGTAATGGAATTGTGAAGCACCTTGAGACTTTCATTGTATTAAAGTTATTATACAGATGCTTTTTTTGCTGTTGCTATATTTAGAATCTTTTTGGGAAAAGATAATGTAGGCTCTGACTAACCTTTTCATCTTTTCCAATAAAGCAGAATCAAATGTTAAAGTTTATGCTTGAATTCAAAACTAAATCTGCGAAGACAACTATTCAACTTGTTGGGGTGGTATGGTGACAACAGTGGTTAGCACTGCTACCTCACAGTGCTAGGGACCTCAGTTTGATTCTGGCCTGGGGGATTGTTGGTGTAGAGTCTGCATGTTCTTCTCATGTCTGCAGAGCATTTCTACAGTTTCCTCCCAATGATGTGCAGGTTAGGTAGATTGGCATGCTAAATTGCTCCTTAGTATCCAAAGGTCTGTGTGGTTTAGGTGGATTAGCCATGGTAAAAGGCACTGGCTTATGGGGAAAGGATGGAGATGAAGTCCTGTATGGGATGATCTTTCAGAGATTCAATAGGCTTGATGGGCCAAATAGCCTCTTTCTGCACTGTGGGGATTCTGTGATTCAAAAGTTATGGAGAAATGGGAATCGTTGCGATAAGTCAGAGAACACAGCAAGGCTAATCATTTATGCAGAGATCCCAATGAATGCAACCCTACAACCTTGGTAACATGTTTTACTGGCCAAGTTATTGGTCTTGCCAGCTGACAGGTAGGAAAACCAGCAGCAGGAGGTTGCAACTTGAGACACCTGGGTTTGGACCTGGAAATCCAGTGCACAGAATGTCAGACAGCAAAGTTTGGAGGAGTGGGGACTGTTTGATCTCATTTGGGATATATTTTTATGTATAGAGAGAGAAAAAGAGAGAGACAGACTACTGGGACAAGTCAGTCAATTATAGGCTGTCTCTCATCCAGCCATAATCAGCAGAGGAAAAGCCTTAAGCTTCTTGAATAGCCGAGGAATTCTGTAAAAGGCACTTATATAGCACAGCCTGCAACTCCCCCTTGTCTTCACCACTGCACTTTCCATCTCCAGGGAAGACCAGGCAGGAACTATTAAGTTTAAATTGATCTCATAATTGCTGAGTAAATATGATAAAGAACAGTCACTCCACTCAATGGCTGGACAGTTAGATCTCACAAAGCTTAGTGCTGCATAAACGGTAACAAGTACATATATACAAAGAATAAAGAAAAGTACAGCACAGGAAAGACCCTTCGGCCGTCCAAGTCCATGCTGATCATGATGCCCAAACTAACTGAAAAACACCTTCTGCCTATTCATGTACCACCCAGCTGCCTCTTAAATTTTGCTAATATTCCTGCTTCCACCACATCTTCTGGCAGCACGGTCCAAGCACCCACCATTCTCTGCATGAAAAACCTCCCCCGCATTTTTCCCTTAAATTTTCCCTCTCTCACCTCGAACCTGTGCCCCCTTGTAATTGGCACTTCCATTCTGGGAATAAGCCTCTGACTATCCATCCTGTCTATGCCTCTCATAATTTTTTTCAACCCCGATCGGGTCTCCTCTCAGCCTTCATCTTTCTAGTGAAATCTCGGGGTTTAGCACTTCTCCTTTCCAGGGAGCTAACAGTAAAGTGATTATTTTAGCATAGGAATGGTACATCAACAGAAGAAGATCCCAGAGGGAAGAATGGAACCAGATAGCATAGATTCACTCAAAGGCAAATTAGGTTTTGGAAAATAACATTTTTACACACAATATCTGAATATTTGAAGATTAGGAGGATATGCCTGGAAATGTATGAGCAACATCTTTGAATTACTTTAGAAATGAAATGTTCTTTTACTATTTATTCTCATGCAAGACCTGAGCTTTTCAGTCATCTAATATAGCAGATGTACATTCACTTCCAATCTGTGTATTTGAGATTTTGGGTGTTGCATGTTCTGTGTGGTTGGATTTAGCGTGATATCGAAATGGTGGGGAAAATACTAAAACAAAAATACATTTTTAAAAATTCTGAGTTGTCAAAGACATGTCTTAACAGCCAGCTGGATCCTAAAGCTTCACCCAATCCACAATTTCAAATGCCAGTATAACTTTGCCGTTTCCAACATTCAATATTCTTCAGTAATATTCTCAGCTGAGGAGCATGTACAACTTCAAACAACTGTTAAACTGGTGAAAAGCTCAAAGTGGCAAAAAAAAATCAATCTAAACAAGACATGGAAGTGGGAGGAGACCTTTCAGCCTATTGAGCCTTCTCTGACATTCGATAAGATCATAGAATCATAGACTAGAATCACACAGTGGTTAGCACTGCTGCCTCACTGCATCAGGGATCTAGGTTTGATTCCAGACTCAGGTCACTGTCTGTGTGGAATCTGCACATTCCCTATGAGTCTGCGTGAATTTCCTCCGGGTGCTCTGGTTTCCTCCCACACTCCAAAGATGTGCAGGTTAGGTGGATTGCCCATGTTAAATTGCCCCTTGGTGTCAGGGCGATTAGCAGGGTAAATATGTGGGATTGCGGGGATGGGGCCTGGGTCGGATAGTTGTCGGTGTGGGCTCGATGGACCAAATGCACTGTAGGGATTCTATGACTTCTATAGGAGAAGGTGAAAGGGCGCAAATGACAAAAAAAACATTTTGACAGCGACAGGAGCATAAGGTCCCACTGCTGGCCAGAGGCAGGCCTCCTCTGCAAAGAAAAACAGGACTTTATGACCTTCCTTGAGCGAGAACAGAAATTCCTGCCTAAGGTTAATGAACATACCTATTGTCTTTCCCTCACGTCCTCCAATTCCGTGGTGTGCGAGGTGGTACAATTCTGGCGACGATGTGAGGGGGCGGAATATCCGCCCTGTGATTTTTACTTTCCCACAACATCACGCTGAGAATAGTTTCTAATACATTATCTTCTTATGTTCTTTCCTTCCTTCAAAGCTGTTAACGTTTAATGTTGAATTATTTCAATTATTCCCCACTTCAGTTTAATTTACTATATGGGTACACAAATATCTGAGATCCAAATATGGAAAGCTTTGTGATTTGACTAATTCCTTAATGTTAAATCTATTACAATTCGATAGAGAGAAGAACAAAATAATGAATGATGAAAAAGAAGGAAAAGAGTCAGGGTGGAGCTTTCCCGTCCTGTCCGTCACGGGAATTGTAGCGGGCAGGGAGTAGACCATTCAAAGATCTACTGACCTTGGGCACGAATCCTAGCCTTGGGATGAGTGTGGTCAGAAAATCCCATCCTCAGTGCTGTGTGAGAATATTAACATAGAACCTTGATTGAGTTGTATACTCTCATTACAGATGATTTTAGATGTAAATGTGTGAGCTTTCAAAAATGTATCTTAAAGATAATGAAATATGATCTTTTAGAATGGTGGTATGGTGGCACAGTGGTTAGCACTGCTGCCTCACATTGCTAAGGGCCCCGGTTCAATTCCGTGCTCAGGTCACTATCTGTGTGGAGTTTGCACATTCTCCCCATGTCTATGCGGGTTTCCTCCGGGTGCTCCATTTCCTCCTATGGTCCAACATGTGAGGATTCAGTGAATTGGCCATGCTAAATTGACTCCAGTGTTAGAGAGATTAGTAGAATAAATATGTAGAGTTACAGGAATGGGAGCCTGGGTAAGAATGTGGTCAGTGCAGACTTGATGGGCTGAATGGCCTTCTTCTGCACTGTAGAGAACCTATGGTAAAATTGGGTTGTTTTTACCTGCTTTTATAAAAATAAATTGCAAAAATACAGATGTATGTTTATCTACACATTTCACGGACTAAGGATGCGCCAAAATGCTTTGCAGTAAATGAAATACTTTTGAAGTGTAACCACTGCTGTAATGTTGGAAAATTCTGCAACTAATTTGTGTTATAACACACCTTTAAGGGATTGCAGCATGCCATCACCAGAATGGAAATGTGTCATGTGATCCAGTCTTGGTTTTACTTTGACCTATGAACTGAACACAGCATACACAACCCTGTTGCCGCTGTGTTCAAGCTTTTTATCCTCATGTGCCTATTCTAAGTAAAGAAACCCACAACATGTTTACACAATCCCTTATGAGTGATTGATTCCTTATACCATGATAAAAGCACAATTTGCACACAACAAACTTCCACAAGCAGCAATGTGATAATGACCACTGTTCAATGAGGGATGAACTTCGGCAAAGAGAGTGGAAAGAATTCCTCAACTAAGCTTCAAAGTGCCAAATAAAGAGATGGATAGGCTTTGTCAGGCTTCCCATCTAAAAGATGGCACCTCCAACAGTGCAGCATTTCCTCAATACTACCTGGAAGTGTCAGGCTTGATGTGTTCTATGTAAATGAAAAAAAATTAAAACTCCTACAATTTTCCTCAGGGACGTTCACAGCAACCTCCTGGAGATCAATCTTCCAATCCTCGAGATTGCAGGCCACTTCTGGAATGCTGGGAACGATAGTTCAGATCCAGGCCTCTGTCGAAGGCCCAGTTGACTTACGTTCATGGAAGGTGTGAGATAAATGGAAATTCAGCCACGTTCTCAAAATATTTAGCCATGATAAGCTGTCTGATCACCTAGAGATGGTGAAGATGGCATCAAGAGGGTTGGTACTGAGGTAAATTTGGTTACGCTATGATATTGGATGTCACTGAGCAATTGCATGTGGACAAGAAAATGGGAGGGAACTAAGGATAGATCTTTGGAACATGAAAGATAATGATGGGTGAGTACAAATAAGTTTATTTATTACTGGCCGCTACCTGTTCAGGTACACTGAGGGAGAATTTAACATCTAGCCAGCACGTTTTTCAAACTATGGGAGGAAACCAGAGCATGTGCAGGAAACCCATGCAGGCATGGGGAGAAGGTGCAGACTCTGCAGAGACAGTGACCCCAGGCTGGAAATCGAACCTGAGTCCCTGGTAGACACAAATGCTCACCATTGTGCCACCATACCACTCAATATTTATTACGGAAATTAAGGACTCCTTTTCTGTGAAGAAGCTGTGTTCAGCTTTTGTTACCTTGAACTATGGCTGACTGATTATCACTGGGAAGCACTCAATTGCTATTAACCCCTCTCTGTTCAGTTTGGCTCCATTACATCATCTGCTTTAACTTGCCTTTGAAACAAAGGCAATAAAGAATTGCAGGGTTGGGTAAATGAAGATTCCCTCTATGTTTGATTTTCACAATAACATTGTTTTTTCATTCATACACTGCTACATGAAGCACATTAATTATTAAGTGAGCTGCATTGTAGAAAAATGTAAACAACAGCTTAACATTTTAAATTGATTTCATTAATCGGAGTTTCCCTGAGGTTTTAAATTCAGCAAAGACATGTTTATTATTTCGAGGACTCACACTTCGATACCCTGTCAGTGTAAATTACAGCAGTGGAAATTCTTCTCACTCCAGAGACAGCACTTCAGCCACTGTGTTTGTCTCCTGCTCTCAATGGTTTTTGTTATTATGTGAACTCATTAAAATTATTTACTTTGCATTGATTGAAACGCAGAATTACAGCCCTGTATCTTGAGTGGAGAGAACAGAGAACAGCATTCAAGGTCTCTCTATAATTAAGCTTGGCCAAGAAAACTTAAATCCAGCAGCCTTTGGCTCCATGCTTTGCTAAAATGTTTCCCTTCAGAATTTCAAAGTTTGTCACAGCAAAGGACAAAGTTACCTAAAGTCATATTAGCAAGCATCCTAAAACCAATATTTGTTCCAATAACAGGATTTGTGTCTGAGTGATATCAACCTGTAATTTCATTAGCTGACCAATATTACAAGAACTAGTTAAAAGACAGTGAACAAAGATAGCTGCCAGAGGTCACCTGTGGGATTACTATCAAATAAAGTAGTTGGACTTAAACCTGATATTGTGAGACTTCTTACAAGTCACCTATGTCAGATATTGCAATTTGACTTCATTATTCTGGGAAGTTTTCAATTGCATTGCAGTCATGCCCTGACATATTGCTTATGGAGTTTTACATCTGAAGGTGTCATTGTTGAAAGAAAAGAGACATTGTTGCTGATGCTGGAATCTGAAATCAAAAGAGAAAACACAGGAAAATCTCAGCAGGTCTGGCAGCATCTGTAAGAAGAGAAAAGAGCTGATGTTTCGAATCCAGATGACCCTTTGTCAAAGTTGCACTTGCATCTTTATCAGCTTAACTATCCAACAGAGACTGAAAGCCTTTATCAGGAGATCATCAAAATAGATAATGACTCCTTCAGAAGGTGATGATTGGGATGTTAAAAGCCTTGAACAAAAGGCAGATTCAGACATCAGGGTGGGATTTTTTATTTGCGCACACCCCAAGACTGGAAATTCTCACCTGATATCCACTGAGTTTTCTGTCTCACCCGCTACGACACCCATGGTGGGTGAGGTGCAAAATTTTCAGCCCAGATAAACAAAACCTTTCTGAAAAGAAGATCGTGTGATTAGTAACCATTTTTGAAAACTCTTCATAAAACTATTAAATTCTAATCTAAAGAAACTGCCAGTGGAGCAGCAAAGGAGTTGTCTTCTCTCTTTTTACTCAAGTTGAAGCTTTATTGTTTAAAGTTTAAAAATCCAGCACAGAGACCATCTCTGGTATTTTACGACCTTGCTTGGGTGAGGCTCATAAAATTCTGCCTGAGGTTAACAGAGAATTCCATTCTGCGAGCTGCAGTAAAATACTAGCAAGAGAATTGCAATCAAAAAGTCTTTAACTCAACTCCAAGAATGCAAAGGAGCCTGAATAAATCTCTGCCACTGCAAAGAACTCATAAACCATAATCTCTCAACTTTTACCTTTCAGAATTAAATTTTAATTTGGCTAAGAAATGTAAGTACATCTAGCATAACGTTGCTGACTTGTAGACGTGTGAATGTAGGTCACAATACTGCACATTTACCTTCTTTAAATACCTTGCTATCTTCACCCAGGTGAGTTTTTAACTCAAGATAAACTAACCCCTTTTGTTTAAAAAAAGAACCTCAAGGAAACTGTCAGACCTATTTCTCAGCAATTGGTACATAAATGGTTAAATACAGACATTGAGAAAATCCTTCACAAAATCCTTTTGCAGCCAGACTTGGAGTGGCAAATTAGAAGAGATATTTTCATCCCTTCTTCATGTTGTTGTAATATTTTAATAACTAATGGAGCTCCTGTCAAAGTAATAAAGGAAGGACTTCAAAAGTGTGCCTTTTTTAAATCTTGCTTTGTTTTATACACACCCAAAATAAATTAGGAACAGTGTAAAATAACTTGTTTTCTTTCATTGTGACCTGTCCAGTTAGAGGGTATCTGACTGAAGACTGATTTATGGCAGTTCTTTCACAACTGCGAGAGTCCCATAACTCATTGATGCCACAGGCACAAAATGAGTTATGAGGTTCCCTGACTCAAATGAACGAATCCCTGGGGGCCACCATTGACAGAGACGTTCTACTTTATTTAAAGGGCACGCGTACTCCGCTGTTTCTAGCCAATCCATCTCACTTTGATTTCTACGCATCCTTAGATGATCGTTCATTGACAATAAAATTATCCAGCTCTCTGAGAAATAATGCCACACAGCCCGCAGAATGTTTAAATGTTTTAAAATCACTCTGGGTGTTAGGTTGGCAAGGTCAGCATTTATTGCGCATTTCCAATCACCCTTGATGTGGAGATGTTGGCGTTGGACTGGGGTGGGTACAGTAAGAAGTCTCACAATACCAGGTTGAAGTTCAAAAGGTCTACTTGGTATGACGAGCTTTCACGGCTTTATTTAACCTGATGTGAAACTTCCTACTGAGCAATTATCCTTGAGAAGGTGGTGGTGAATCTTCATAAAACATTGCAATCTGCATGGTGCAGAGTTTTTGCTGTGCTGTTATGTTGGCAGTTAAAGGATTTTGACCCAGTGACGGTGAAAGAATAGTCAAATATAATTTGCAATGATGCAGTCATAATAGATTTTACTTTGTATTACTTGGGCAATAATTGCCATGCATGAGGAGCCAGCAGGCAAGTAAAGACTGCATCCTTACAGTTAACACAATCTATTTAAATTAAAAAGAGTGCCAAATGAGCGATGGAAAATGGACTCAGTATCGTGCCACCATCTGTCTATGCAGTCAGCCTAATTGTCCCATCAATTGACTTGCATAGGAAGGAGAACTTGAACAAAGTGCCAAATGACCAGCAAATCTGCTTCTGTTTACTTCATCCTCTCAGGAAGCGAAAACCTCCCCTTGCTGAATTTACCCTTCCTGATGCATCTTGGAAATCCTTATAACTCAAACAAAATCCACAACTTTCCTGCCCATGGTTAATTACGAGGAAAACATTTATAATGCCTGGCTGCAAATTCTGACCATTTCAGTGTGAAAGTTCTTCAATGTTAGTTTAAAGTTCCTGATTAGCCTAACGTACCAACTGTAAAGTAGCTTGTTTTGCAAAGAAAGAATTCCAATCACAATACTTGATGGGTGGTGCTAAGGTTTAGGTTCATCAAAGCCTGTTTTCAGTGTAAGCTGCCATAACACATATATTTTTCTCATAATGAAGTTTCCATAAGATGCCAAAGTGCAGAAGTGGCACAGTGGTTAGTGCTGCTGCCTCACAGTGCCAGGAACCTGGGTTCAATTCCCGTCTTGGGTCACTGTTTATATGAAGTCCGCACGTTCTCCCTGTGTATGCATGGGTTTCCTCCACATGCTCAGGTTTCCTCCCACAGTCTGAAAGATGTGCTACTTAGCATTGGTCATGCTAAATTCTCCCTCAATGTACTTGAACAGACGGCGGAATGTGGCGACTAGGGGATTTTCACAGTAAGTTCAATGCAATGTTAATGTTAGCCTTATCTATGATTAATAAAGAAATAAAATAAAAGAAACTTAACACTGTGAAGCAATTTATATTTTGGAACAGTATGGAAGACTTGTTGAATAATAAATGGCAAAGAAACTTAGCCGAGGTATAAAACGGGCACTTGATTTGCTATCACCCAAGACTGATTGCACTGCACCAATGCTACTGAAATGGGTTTCTGTTCTGTGTTGGATTAGGTGAACTCGATTGAACCTATGTAGTGAGAAGATAGATTTCCTCTATCACTGGGTTAAGAGGAACAAATCAGAATCTCTTCCCCTTGTCATTGTCCAATGATTCTTGTTGGAAAATGCCCATTGACATGAGGACCAGATCAACTTTGACTGTGATTTCCAGTAAAGCACCTACCAATATTTCCCATCAAGACCTATCATTGGGATGAGTTATTTGAATGAGGCTAACAGAATTCAAGAAACACGAGCTGCAGGATCCACTGGGGGAACATTGGAAACAAAAAAAAACTGATTATAATCTTTCACTGCATACTATTAATTCAAGCAAAGTTTGTGGAAAACAAGTTCATGATTTGATTTGAACAGAGTAATATTTCATGGTCTATTGAGTATTTGTCTGCATGTAAAAGTGCCTCTTGATCACGTAGCCTTAGATTAAATGGTACAACCTTCAGAACCTCTATTGCATTGCAACACCATAGCACAGGGAACTTGGTTGCTCGGCAACCAGAGAGCTGGGTTGAGTGCAATCAAGAGTTAGGTATGAAAATTAATAATGTTCAGCAAAGTTGGACCAATTCTTAGTTGCTGATCTTCATCTATTTGATAGGTCTGAGGCTTCTTCTAGGGAGGCACGGTTGTTAGCACTACTGCCTACAGCACAGAGACACACGTTCAATTCCAGCCTTGGGTCAATGTCTGTGTGAAGTTTGCATGTTCTGTCTGTGTTTGTGTAGGTTTCCTTTGTGTTCTCCAGTTTCCTCTCACACTCCAAAGATGTGTGGGTTAGATTGGTGGTCCATGCTTAATTGTTCCTTAGTGTCAGTGGATTAACAGGGTAACTACATGGGGTTAGGGCCTGGGTGGAATTGTTGTGAGTGCAGGCTCAATGGGCCGAATGGCTTCCTTCTGCACTGTAGGGATTCTATGATTCTGCTGAATCCATGGTAGGAATTTATGGGACTCCCTGCGGAATCCACTAGTTTAAGTCTATCTCTGTTCTTCCATTCTTGCCTCTTATACAAACCTGATTTGAATTGTTACATCATTGGCAGTCATACCAGCCAGTCTGCAAATCCTAAGCTCTGCTGATTTCTTCTTATATACCTTCACCTTTTTATCCCTCTCCCCTGTGTTACAGATGAAGTGCAAGGGAATTGTTCAAATACCTGTCCCCTTCTCAATTATCTGCAGTCAGTGAACTTTTGAGTAGAAATGTACCTTTTATAAAAATCTTATGCAAGTAGGTAATTTAAATAACCAGCAGCAAGCTGTTTGTGGTTTTAAATAAAGATGACTGTTTATTTAGGCACTCACTCAAAAATATAATGCTTTCCCAACTCACCCAAGGAAAGTCCAACTGAAGAGAATAGTGCACTTTTACAATTATAAGCAAAGGAACAGTTTTGTAATTTATTTGTTGGCAAAAGCACATGGGGCAGGATTTTACAGCGTTGCTTGGGTGAGACAGGAAATTCCCGAAAATTTCCATTGTTGGATCCTCACCCACATCGATTCCACGGCAGGCGAGGTGACAGAGTTACAGCCATGATGAGAATAGCTTTGCTGAATTCAACCACTGATATCATACGTCCAAGTCATTTCAGCATTCTCTTGAAGAGATGGGCTTTCTGAAGGTCATGAAGTTAATTGCTTGTGGTCTTATTTGTAGGAGATCATTTACTGTTTGGTAGACCCATAAAGAAATAGCCTTGGAGACTCTTATAATGAAACAGCCTCCAGTTCTTCAGGCACAGATTTAAGGAAGGAACAGTAGTTTCAAGTGATTTATAATTGTATTCTTGAATATTAGAAAAAAATATAGATTTAAGTGAATTTAATTCAGTAGTTTTTGTGTAAGAAAGGATTAAAACTTTAATTAGTTTCATGTTAAAGTGTTTTCATGCTTAGAGATTTTGGTTTCATTTATAACTATGGAGGTGTTTTTCTCACTATGCTCGCTGGAAATCCTGCTATGTCAGGTAAATTCAGCGAGAGGATTAAGATGGGATTTGCACTGGGCTAAAGCAATTTTGATGTGGAAATGCTGGCGTTGGACTGGTGTAAACAGTAAGAAGTCTGACAACACCAGGTTAAAGTCCAACAGGTTTATTTGGCAGCAAATGCTACTAGCTTTCGGAGCAGCACTTGACAAAGGGGCAGAACTCTGGAAACTAGTGGCGTTTGTTACCAGATAAACCTGTTGGACTTTAACCTGGTGTTATGAGACTTCTTACTGTGTTTACTCTAGTCCAACACCGGCATCTCCACATCATGCCTACTATCGGTCAAAGAAGATAGAGGGTAGCAGTGGAAGATGCATTTCTGAATGGATGGCTGTGACAAGTGGCATTCTTTAGGGATCAATGCTGGGACTTTTGCTGTTTGTAATATATATAAATAATTTGGAGGAAAATGTAACTGGTTTGATTAGTAAGTTTGCAGACAACAAGTTGGTGGATTTGTGGATAGCTATGAGGACCATCAGAGGTTACAGATATAGATCAGTTGGAGATTTGGGCGGAGAGGTGGCAGATGGAGTTTAATCTGGACAAATGTAAAGTAAAGCATTTTGGAAGGTCTAATACAGATAGGAAATATACAGCAAATGGTAGAATCCTTAAAAGTATTGATAGGCAGAGAGATCTGGGTGTACAGGTACACAGGTCACTGAAAGTGGAAATACAGCTGGAGAAGTTAGTCAAGAAGGCATACAGCATGCTTGCCTTCATCAGCCAGGGCATTGAGTTTAAAAATTGGCAAGTCATGTTGCAGCTATATAGAACCTTAGTTAGGCTGCACTTGTTCAATTCTGGTCACCACACTACCAGAAAAATGTGGAGACTTTAGAGAGGGTACAGAAAAGATCTACCAGGATGTTGCTTGTTATGGAAGGCATTAGCTATGAGGAGAGGTTGGAAAAAGTTTGTTTGTTCTCACTGGAATGATGGAGGTTGAGGGGCAACCTGATAGAAAGCTACGAGATTATGAGATGCATGGACAGAATGGATAGAAGCTTTTTCCCAGGATGGAAGAGTCAATTACCAGGGGACACAGATTTAAGGTGCGAGGGGCAAGGTTTAAAGGAGATGTAGGAGGCAGATATTTTAGACAAATAGCAGTGGGTGCCTGGAACTTATTGTTGGGGGAGATAATGGAAGCAGATACAGTAGTGGCTTTTAAGGGGCAGCTTTGCAAATACATGAATAGGATGGGTATAGAAAGATATGGCCTCCGGAAGAGTAAGCGGTTTCAGTTCAGTTTGGCAACATGTTTGGTGCAGACTTGGAGAGCCAAAGGACCTGTTCCTGTGCTGTAATTTTCTTTGTTCTAAATAAAATAAGGTTCCAAGTGTTTATTGCAGACTTCATTCGATACAAGTTTTGGGAAAAGTCTGAAAGAGGCAGAAATAATATTAAGGCAAATGAAGCAGAATCCAAGTTGTATGCCATCAGTGAAGAGGTAATGACTCCATATTGGCATCTGATGTCATCAAGGGACAGTATGTAGACAAGGATCTTAAACTGGAATTCTACTGCCTCGTCCGCCATGGAATTGGAGAGTATGACTGGCTGACAACAGAAATATTTGTTAACCTCAGGTGGGCTTTTCCTTGAGCAAGGCAGTAAAATCCGGCCCATAGAATCATAGAAGTCATGTCATGCAGAAAAGGCCCTTCGGCCCATCGAAATGAAGGAAGATGAAAGACTAAAGGTCAAACCATTGAAGTACTCCAAAGGTTGGGGTAAATAGTCTCTGGTGGTGATGTTCTGATAGTTCCAATTAGATACATAAGAGTTAAAACAAAAACTCTCATTTAAGAAGGTGCAAGTGGTTAGCACTGCTGCCTCACAGTGCCAGAGACCGGGTTCAATTTCCAGCTTGGGTCTGTGTGGAGTTTGTATGTTCTCCATATATCTGCCTGGGTTTCCTCCATGTGCTCTGGTTTCTTCCCAAAGATGTGCTGATTAGGTGCATTGGCCATGCTAAATTCTCCCTCAGTTACCTGAACAGGTGCCGAAGTGTGGTGACTAGGGGATTTTCACAGTAACTTCATTTCAATATGAATATAAGCCTACTTGTGACACTAATAAATAAACTTTAAACTTTATGATTGTAGGTTTTATTTCTTTGGAATCTCCGATAGTTGATGATGCTTACTTACTGTGTGAGTGATTTAATATGAGATCATTCAGTCAGTGACGTAAATTGATGGCTGACTATGTCAGCAACAGTGATGGAGCACTTATAACACAGATGAAAAGTTTCTTGGTTTTCAAGAAATCTTGAAAGTGACAGTGGCAGAAAGAAAAATATCTGCCGTTATTTCAACTTCTCTGAAATGCATTTCACATTAAAATAAAAAGATACCTCTGTTATCATCAGTTACTATTGCTCGCTCCTTTTACCCACCGCTGCATTTTGAACAGGGAAACGGTATCAACTGGAAGTGTATGCTGTGAAAGTGAATTCTGTTACATTTTCATCACGATACAAATGCCTGTCTATTGTATTTTGTGGCACAAATGGGTTTTTGAGTCAGACAAATCTTTCAAGCAATTTAAGTGCTTACTAGAGGGAGGAATTTTCTATGCCGGTAAATGGAATAGCCTTGCAATTTTTAACTCTCGTGTCACTCACAGGTCATGAAGGGTTTGCATTAAATGAAGCTCCTTTGGCACTGTCCTGTCCATGTTCCTCAATTTGAAGCTCAGAGTAAATTTTTCATTTGTCGTGTACATACTGGTACAAAGGAAAATTCACTGAAACTTATTCCCAGTCACTGTGATGGAGTGTCATCTCACCTTGGGTATGCCCTACAGAGTGCCCAGTATACATCAGGATCACCTCCGACTCCCCACTACCCTGAGTTGGACTAAATGGTTAAGTGGAAGTGAAATGAATGTTCCCTGTCAGAAACCCTGCTCAAAAGAAGGCCTTAGATTTACGTAGAACCTTTCGCTATCTCAGGACATCAGGAAGTACTTTATAGTCAATGAATTGTAGTCACCTTTTTAATGTAAGAAATGTGGCAGTAAAATTGTATACAGGAAAGTCCCACAGATAGTGATGTGATAATGATATTCAATGGCATGACCATAACTGACTTCCCCAGTAGCAGCAAAATGGAAGTTACCATTGACCAGAACCTGAACTAGCCATATAAATACTGTGGCTACCAGAGCAAGTCAAAGGCTAGCAATCCTTCAGTGAGTAACTTGTCTCCTGACATCCACCTCCCCCCCTCCCAAATTCTGTCCACAATCTATAAGGCATAAGTCAGGATTGTAATGGAATACTCTCCGCTTGTCTGAATGAGTGGAGATCCAACAGCACTCAAGAAGTTCAACACCATCCAGGACAAAGCAGCTTGATTGCTACTGCAACAAACATTCACTCCCTGCACCATTGACAAATATCAGTAGCAGATGCACTGCAGGAATTCAAAGATCTCTTCGGCTGCACCTTGCAAAACTATAACCACTGCTATCTAGAAGAACAAGAGTAGCAGATACCTGGGAACACCGCCACCTGGAAGTTTCCCTCCAACTTATTCACCATCTTGACTTGGAAATACATCACCGTTCCTTTACTGTTGCTGGGTCAACATTCTCCTTATTCTCCCTATTAGCACTGTGGATATACCTGCACCTCAAGGACTGCAAAAGTTGAAGAAAGCAACTCACTCCTGAAGGGCAATTAAGGATGGGCAATAAATATTGGGCTTGCCAGTGGTGCCTGTATCTCATAAATGCAATTTATAAAAGACCAGCTCATCAGTTTTAAAGGTGTTGAGTGAAGGTTACATATTGGCCAGAATATAGGGAGGCCTCCAGTGCTTTTCTTTGAATAGTGTCACAGGATGTTTCTTGGCCATCTGAAAGGACAGATTAGGCTTATCTTTTAACATCCAATCCAAGAAGCAGAACCTCTGACAGTGGCAGCATTCCCTCAGTAGTGCAAAGGTCATGTCAACTTTGATTGTCTGTTATAGTTCAGTTGGTAGAATTGTCACCTCTGAGAGTGGTCAATTCCTATTCCAGTGAAGTTCTGCACTGCTGGAGGTACTATTGCTCAAATGAGATGTTAAACTGAGCCCTATGTACCTCTGAGATGCAGGTAAAAGACCCCTTGCTGATGTTTTGAAGAAGAATAAAGGAGCTATGCTCAGTGTTGGGACAAATTAGTGTAAAACCACTGTAGATTTATTTTATTTATTTAAGTTTATTTATTTATTAGTCACAAATAGGCTTACATTCACACTCCAATGAAATTACTGTGAAAATGCCATACTCCGGTGCCTGTTTGTGTACACTAAGGGGCAATTTAGCATGGTTAATCAATCATCTTTGGACTGTTGGAGGAAACTGGAGCACCCAGAGGAAACCCATGCAGACTTGGGGAGAATGTACAAACTCCACACAGATAGTGACCCAAACCAGGAATTGAACCCACGTCCCTAAGGCAGCAGAAAGGTATAGTTCCGCTGTGACGAGATCAAAGTTATTCTCCAGTTGGTTCATGAGAAGTTATAATTCAAATGTTCTAATTTACTGACCTTTCATGCCTTATGTACGGAATACAAACTCTAACACCCTCGTGGCATTCTTTGTACCTTACTGCTACCTTAGTGATTGTGAAGTACCAGGTGAGCCTTGATGAATGTATCCCAACAATGCTTCTCTGGTATTTTTCATTTCACAAATGTTCTTCAAATGTTCTTTAAGAAATCAAGCCTGTAATTCTTGACCAGCCTGGCCTACATGGGATTCAGATCCCGTACAGTGAAGCTTAATTGCTCTCAAAGTGGCAGCATAATGGCACAGTGGTTATCTCTGCTGCCTGACAATGCCAGGGACCTGAGTTCGATTCCCAGCTTGGGGTCACTGCTTGTGTGGAATTTGTGCACTCTCCATTTGTCTGCGTGGGTTTCCTTCGTGTTCTCCGGTTTTTACCCACAGTCCAAAGATGTGCATGTTAGGTGGATCAGCCATTTAAATTACCTCTTATTGTCAGGGCATCTCGCTAGGGTACATGGAATTATGGGGATAGGGCCTGGGTGGGATTGTGGTCAGTGCAGACCCGATGGGCCAAATGGCCTCCTTCTGCACTGTAGGATTCTAAAGTGGCCAAACAAGGCACTCAAGTGTATTGACAGTTCAATAGAGTGCCATCCTACATGGAGTGCAGTGGTTTGAAAGAATGGGCAGAACTGAAGAGGGGAAAGAGCAGCTCTGATATAAAGGAAGTCCATCATAAGAAATTCTGGAGTTCAGATGTATCATTGGGGATTAGGATCAGAAAATGCCAGTGAGAGTACCTTATCAACTTTGCTCCTTCCAGTAGTAATAAGTCTGGATACAGCAATAAACAAGACATAATTAGAGTTTGTACACTAAGAAAGAAATAATGATGGGGGATTTTAATCTTCATATTGACAAGAGAGATCAAACTGGCAAAGGTAATCTAGAAGATAAGCTTCTGGAATGCTTCCATGACAGGTTCCTGGAACAATGCATTGTGGGACCAAAAGAGATAAAGCTAATTTGGAATTGATATTATGTAATTAGGCATGTTTAAATTAATAATTTCATAACCATTGCTCCCCTAGGGCAAGGTGCTTATAGTAGAGTTGAAATCCATGTTAAGTTTGAGAGCAGCGGGTCTTGAATTGAAAAACATGAATCTTAAACTTAAACAAAGCTAATTAGATAGATATAACGGGATAGTGAGCTGGCTAAAGTTAATTGACTATATAGAGTAAAAGGTAATAAATAAAGGGCTGGAAACATTGAAAGAAATTGAATCATATCTTTCAAATTGCTATCTTTCCTTCACAAACAGGGAAGCATAGGATAGGATGCCGCCTGAGCTGTGGTGCTGATAAGAAACACCAGGACAGAGGAGGGGGAGGTGGGGTCATTCTTTATCTTGTTCTCCGTTTCTGTGACCCTAGTTAGTGTCAAAATGTATTGAGGGGGTCACTGCTTTCGAGGCAGAGACAGGAAAAATTATGTCAATTGAGGAAATGATAGAGACCTTGAATAAATATTTCGGGCGGAATTCCCCACCTGCACCAGAAATTCCCACTCGACCATCAATGGTGTTCCACATTCTCCGCAACTCGCTCACTATAATTCCAGTGGTGGGTGGGATGGAAGAGTTCTTGCCTTTGCGTCCTCAAGTCTTTCAAGCGAGATTAGAAATTCCTGCCCAAAGGAATCAGACATTTCCATTGTCTGCCCCTCACCCATTCCGATTCTGTGGCAGATGAGGCGGTAGAATTCCGGCGAAGGAGTCACCAAAGACTGAGGAAACTTAAACTTAATATTCCAAGAGAAAATATATTTGAGAAACTCAAAGGGCTAAAAGCAGATAAGTTCCTGAGACCTTATGACCTTTGTAAATGCCTTCTCAAAGAAGTAGCTGCAGTGATAGTGGATGCATTGGTTGTGAAATCCCAGAATTCCTTAGATTCTGGCATGGTCCCAGTGGATTCAAAGTTAGCAAATGTAAGATCACTGTTCAAGAAAGGAGGGTAAGGGAAGACAAGATACTATGCACTTGTTAGCCTGATATCAGTCATCAGGAAAGTACTGGATTTACTAGTAAGAAAATTCTAACAGAGTCAACAGAGTTTTAGCAAAGGGAAATTGTATTTGACAAATTTACTAACATCTTTTTGAGAATTTTACTAAAGAGGAGCTGGGAAATGAAGTATCCACCATCAGTGGAGCTGATGGCCTAGTGGTACGATTGTAGACTTTTAATCCAGAAACTTAACTAATGTTTTGAGGGACCTGGGTTCGAATCCCTCAATAACAGGTGGTGGAATTTGAATTCAATAAAAAAAATCTTGAAGTAAGAATTTACTGCTGACCATGAAACAATTTTCGAAAAAACCCACCTGGTCCACTGATGCTCCTTTAAGGAAGGAAACTTTGCTGTCCTTATCCAGTCTGGCCTACATGTAATTCCAGAGCCACAGCAATGTGGTTGACTCTCAACTGCTCTCTAAGGGCAACTAGGGATGGGCAATAAATGCTGGCCAACCAATGGCACTCTCATATTCCACAAATAAAAGAAACTAAGATTTTTAAAAGGCATTTGACAAAGCATAACACAAAGTTTAACATGTCAGATGACAATTCATGGAGCTGGGGGCAATACATTGACATGGATGGGCAATTGGTTAATGATCAGAGTAAGATTAAATGGGGCATTCAAATTTAGCAGATTGTAATTAGTAGAATGCCACAGGGATCAGTGCTGAGCTTTCAGCTACTTAGTCTTGATAATAATGACTTGGTGGGGAGATGCCAGTGTAGGTTTGGAGTAAACACAGTAACAAGTCTCATAACAACACATTAAAGTCCAACATTTTATTTGGTAGTAAATGCCACTAGCTTTCGGAACGCTGTTCCTTCTACCAAATAAATCTGTTGGACTTTAACCTGGTGTGGACTTATTAATGACTTAGACAGACAAACTGAGAGTAACGTATCCAAGTTTTCTAAAGATATGAAGCTAGGCATTAATGTAAGCTGTGAGGAGGACACAAAGAGGCAACAAAAAGTATGAATACATACAATAGACAATAAGATGGCAGATGATTATATCGTGATGTAATTCAGTTTGGTTCTAAGAATAGAATGATAATATTTTTAGAAAGCATAAAATTTATAAATATTGATATTCAGAACTTGGATGCATTTATTTGAGGTGCACCGAAATTTAGCAAGCAGATACAGAAGGCAAGTAGGAAAACAAATAGCATGTTGGAACTTGTGATAGGGAGATGTGAATATGAGAATAAGGAAGTCATACTACAATTATATAGAACTTTGCTGAGATGATACCGGCAGTGTTGCATGCAGTTTTAGAATATATCTATACCTAAGGAAGTGTGTACTTGAGATGGAGGCTGTGCAATGAAAGCTCACTGGATTGATAATTGGATGAAGAGCTGTCTACAATGAGAGGCAGGGTAACCTATCCTTACATTCTTTAGAGTTTAGAGGAGTGAGAGATGATTTCATTTACGTTTATGAAGGGACTTGTCAGGATAAACACAGGTTGGATCCTCTTGTTGGGGAATGGGCAACACAGAAGCACAGTCTCAGGGTAATTTGCTGATCATTCAGGTTTGATGTGGAGACATCGGCTTTGGACTGGGATGGGCACACAATAAGAAGTCTTGCAACACCTGGTTAAAGCCCAACAGGTTTATTTGGAATTACGAGCTTTTGGAGTGCTGCTCCTTCATCAGGTGAGTTTGAGATGGTTTGAGATTAGGTTTGAGTTTTGAAATGAGAAGAGACACCCTCACTCAAAGTGCTGTGAATCCTTGGGATTCTGTACTTTGGAGATTTATAAATATTCCATCATTAAGAACACTAAAGGATTGGAGAGATTTATAGGCTGGGATTTTCCAGCCCCCCAGCAAGGTATTGTTTGGCAGCAGAGGCAGCTCGCTATTGGCCATGGATGGGATCTTCTAAGATCTGCCAAGATCTATGAGAATGGTTTGCCCACCCTGCCAGCAGAGAACCAGTTGCAAGTGCTTGTGGAGTGGGTGAGGGAGAGGGGATTTGGTGGGGTGGGGCGGATGGCTTGCATGACAGTCGCCTTTGGTGGGACTGGAAGATACCGCTAGTGAGAAGGGCCAGATAACTCTGCCCTTCATTTTGAGCCTGATCTTACCAGCCGTTCATGCCATGCTCATGCTGCAATGAGGTCAGAGAACTTGTTGCATGTGCTTTGCACTGTTAGCCTCCCAATTACTGACCAGCTTAATCACTGGCCAGCTTTATGACCCCCCCTCCACAAGGCTGTCCCTCTGACTCCTCCATGTCTTGCATGAATCCCATGCATTGCACCCTCACATGATTCTCCTGTCCCACTTTGGTAAAAAATTAATGCAGTGGGATGGGAGATTCATGACCCAGGTGTTTCTCTTGTGTCAGTGCTGACTTGATGGGCCGAAGGGCTGCTTTTGCACTGTATGATTCTATGACCCTAGTTGTCACCTGAGTCACATTGCAAACTTTCATTTCAAGATCTGGAGTTAAATCCAACTTAATTGATGGAATAAACATCATTGCTACTTTGCGTGCTAAAGATACTCCCCAACTGGAGTTTGCCCAGGTCTCAACCCAGTTTCCAGTGAATGTGAGCCTGCGATGAAAGCTCCTTGTAGTTTGTATTGAATTACCAATCACATTACAGTTTCGATCCACTTTACCCATTTTACAACAATAACTGCACTTCAAAAAAACTAATTTATCAACTATAAAGTGCTTTGGGATGTCAAGAGCCTGTAAAAATGAAGGAAATAAGGGAAAAAAGGATGAAGGAAAGTCTTTAATTTCATTTGCACAGTCAGCATTTTATAAGCTGCATTCATTGGAAGATTTTACTCCATTCAAAGTGCTAAAAAAAAAATGCAAGTTGTTATTGAGTGGCAGGTAGGAAGAATTCCTGATAGAGCCGGGTATGTTTTGCGGCTGAATCCTGAGGGAAAGGTTGCTATTGCCACCTCCATGATCGAATTAGAATGACTGATGCTCCTATTCAGAGCAAAGTGAGGAGGTACTTTCATTACCTCTGTTTTTGCTATCTCTTACCCTGACGATCAAAAGGACCGAATTAACCAAGACAAAATAAGGCTATTTCAAATTGAGATTTATAAGCCCTGAGAAGGAAATTTTCCGAGAGGAAGACTAATTAGGTTAGAGGAGAGAGATTTAGAGATTCTGTGCACGTGAAAGAGAGAGAGAGAGGAAGGCTGGTGAAGGCCTTTTTATAAGAACCATTAATTGAAAGATGATGTATGGCTTATAGCCTTGTCTTGGGAGTTCTGTTATGAAAACTGCTGCCTGTGGTGTATCTAAGGACAAAAGCTGATTAGGAGACATTTATCCTGAAAGAGCCATTATGCTCTTTCTCGCACACACAGCAACCCACTGCAATGGCATGGTTTTGGGCTTTAATGACAGAGTAAAACAGTTGATCATGAATTTACAACCTGCTTTGCATCCTTCCCAGGTCTTATTTACACTGAAGTCAATTGGGAAAGATTAAATGATTGGTTGTGCACAATTGCTCAAATTCAAGAGATGGAATTCTCCGGCCATTCACATCAGCGGGATTCTCCAGTTCCACCGGCAGCGTAATCATGCCTAGCACGGACTGAGGTCAATGGGAATTCCCATTGGCAGCAGTGGGACTAGAGAATTCTGTCACTAGCAAACAATGCAGGAAGCACGTAGCTGGGAGACCATAGAATCTCACCCAAGATCTAATCTCTTGTGCCATAATTGCCCTAGTGCCATACTCAACTTGAAGAATATAATCAGAATACGTTGAGAAATATGTTAGTAATATAATCAGTCCTGGTTCACATAATTTGCCCATGATCTCCAAATTTACATTTCTTTTACTTAATGAGACAGAAAGGGAGATGCAAAATTGGATACTCTCTGAAATCAAGTGTATTGACTGCAGTGCATAATTACCCTGTGCCTGCTCACTGGCTTGTAGGCAGCAGGTAAACTTCATGACTGCTATCACCCTGACAGAGGACAGAATATTTCTACACCACAGAGCCATGGTCACTTTCTGAAGACGCTTGGGGGAGGGGGGCGGCTGTGGCAGGGTGGGGAATTTAATTTGATTTATTATTATCACATGTATTAATATATAGTGAAAAGTATTGTTTCTTGCATGCTGTACAGACAAGGCATACCGCTCATGGATAAGGAAAGGAGAGAATGCAGAGTGTAGTGTTACAATCATAGCTCGGGTGCAGAGAAAAATCAACGTATTGCAAGGCAAGTCCATTCAAAAGCTTGATGGCAGCAGGGAAGAAGCTGTTCTGAGTTGGTTGGTACATGACCCTTCTATCTTTTTCCTGATGGAAGAAGGTAGAAGACAGTATGCCCAGGGTGCATGGGATCCTTATTTATGCCGGCTGCTTTTCCGAGGCAGCAGGAAGTGTAGACAGAGTTAATGGATGGGAAGCTGGTTTGAATGGTAGACTGGGCTTCATTCATAACCTTTTGTAGTTTCTTTCAGTCTTGGACAGAGCAGGAGTAATGCTAAGCTGTGATACAACCAGAAAGAATGCTTTCTCTGGTGCATCTGGTGAGAATCGTAGCTGACATGCCAAATTTCCTTAGTCTTCTGAGAAAATAGAGGCGTTGGTGGGTTTTCTTAACTATAGTGTCAGCATGGGGTGTGGGGGGTGGGGGGAACCAGGGCAGTTTGTTGGTGATCTGGACATCTAAAAACTTGAAGCTTTGACGCTTTCTATTTTGTCCCCATGAGGAGGCATGTGGATGGATATGGGGGAGTGGGAGGATTGCAGTTTTGGAATTAACCAAGAAGCTGCTGAAGAATGGATTATTGAACTGCTATGAAAACCACAACGTCCCTTTGAGAATCAGTTTCCGCAACAATGCTGGCTGCACTCTGAGCGTGCATTGGCAACAAGCAGCGATCTCCTGACCTCATTGCAGCACTGAGATATTGGGTGACTTCCGATTGTGTTGCAATGGAAGCTGAATCATCAGCTGTCAGACGTGACGGGATTGGTTATCGTGTCCACCTTCGGAAAATGGGCTCCAAACTTTCCGCAGTGCTTTGTGCCAAATTGGAGCCGGACTCCTCCACGCTGAGTGGCAGTGACAGCAGGTTTACTGGCCTGCCAATGTGCAAAACATGCTATCAACCTTTTTTCATAAGCTTCTCTATAATCCTCATCCGCGACCTCTGTAGCAGAACTTGTGTGAAACCTTGTCACTCATGGAGTTGGCACCTATTGCATCCTTTTCCCCTACTCACTCCTGCCTGGTCACTCACAATGGGCAGCTTATCTCACTGCCCTTCTGTGTGATGGGCCAAATGGCCTACTCCTATTCCTCCTATTATTATGTTTAACTGGAGTGAAGAAGTCCGAAATACCTTTGGTGCAGACAGTTAACACCCTCACAAAAGTAGTGTTCAGACTAGGCCTATTTCAAATGTGAGCAAAGAATTCTCACAAACCTCAATTTGTCACTAAACTGCCACCTATGGTATCAAAACGATGTGAGCCATGGGATCACATTTCACAACCAGGTGCTTCTTATTTGTAAAATATAAATGAATTTTAAGTTGACTGACGAAAGAGTATCGTCCTAGTTTCTGTTCAAGCACAGGAGGCATGGTAGCACAATGGTTAGCACTACTGCTTCACAGCTCCAGTGACCTGGGTCCAATTCCTGGCTTGGGTCACTGTCTATGTGGAATTTGTACATTCTCCTTGTGCCTGCCTGGGTTTCTTCACAGAGTCCAAAGATGTGTGGGTTAGGTTGATTGGCCATGCTAGAATTGCCCTTTAGGGTCCTGATATGTATAGGTTAGAAGTATTAGTGGGTAAGTATGTGGGGTTAGGACTGGATGGGATTGTGGTTGGTGCAGGCTCAATGGACCTAATGCCTCTTTCTGCATTGTAGGGTTTCTATGAATTTCAGATAAGTATGTATCCATTTTGGCTCTTTATCACCTAGCTCTACCTGGCAATTCAAAGAGGAACACTCCATGGTTTAAGACAAATAAATGTATGAGGGCAATTCAAGTCCTTGCAGTGAACTAAAAGACACATGTTTAATGTTTTAAATTTCTCCTAGGTGCAATTAATATCAAACCTACCATTAATCATAACTGGAGGTTAACAGGACTGACTCAATGAGATTTAAATTAATACAGCGATTCAATAGAGCTTAGCGCTTAGTCTGTGTATGTGATTCAAGGAAAGCAGATTATTTTTGAGGCAATTAATCATTCCAAGTTTTGGGAAAAGTTCCTTAAAAGGGGACAACCGGCAAAGAACAACATTTTAGCCACAGTGTTACTGAAGTTATGCATCGGGACATAAGTCATAGGAATTGTCAGATGAAGGAAAATCAGGGTCCATTTGGTTCACTTCCTACCATCGTGATAGTTGGATAAGACAGAGCTGGAGAAGCCTATTCGTCCCTTCAGATTTACACCAATTCTCTGACAGAGTATCTTATCTGGGCTCTTCCCCTGCCCTATCCCCATAAGCCCTCACATTTACCATGCCTAATCCATCTAACCGACACATTGTGGACACTAAGGGGGCAATTTAACATGGTCAATCCATCTAAAGCTGCATATCTTTAGACTGTGAGAGGAAAGCAGAGCACCCGGAGGAAACCTATGCAGATACAGGGGCCGGAATTTTACTGCCTCACCTGCTCTGGAATCTGGGCAGACAAGACTCGCAGAATGGAATTCTTCATTGCCCTTGGGCGGGATTTTATGAGCCTCGGCCAAGTGAGGTCATAAAAATCCTGCCCAGGGAGAATGTGCAAACTCTAGACAGACAGAAATCTAAGGCTGGAATTGAACCTGGGTTCCTGCTGCTGTGAGACAACAGAGTTAATGACACAGTGATAAATAGCAATGAATCAATTGATCTAAAACAGACCCAGTATAGTTGCAATGTAACTGACCATTAGATTTAGGAGTGTGGAATCAAACTCATCTGTTCCTCCTTGGTGTGTTATACATGTCATATCTCAGGTTAGTGTATCCTAGAATGTTATTTTTGTGGAAGAAATCTATTTAACTTGTACCATCTCATCTTGGACTCTCTTCAATAAACTGAGCACTTGCTCCATGATATTTATGGTTCTTGAATATCAATGTCTCATTGGTGGTAAACTGAAGTAGCTGTCATTCATTTGCCAGTATAGATAGTGAGCATCAGTTGGCAAAGTTGAGACAATTTTCACTTGTTCAACTCGGACGTATAGACTTTGTGTCAGGGGCACAAAGGGAAGGTATCTCTACTCAAGTATTCATTTGGCTTAGTGTTAATCCATTCAACTTTGTGTCTGAAGATTTTGGTTTGGCTGCAGGACGCATGATCAAAGCAAACACTTCAGAGCAGAAATGTTGCAGTGTCAGAAGTAACTCTCTTCCAGATGGGAACTGTGAAGTAATAAGAACTAGGAGCAGTAGTAGACAATTGAGCCCCCTGGAGCCACTTCTGCCATACAAATGTATAAGATAATCCAGCTAAAAATAAGGAGTTAGAAGATTAACAAGATTCCCCTGTAAAGCAGGCATCAAAAATTGAAGTATAGTTTATCTGTTGGAATATCCTTTAACATAAGGCAGTTCTGAAAAAAAGCAGGAATTGGCCTCTCATCATTTCGACATCATCAAAGCATGGATAAATTGAAAGATACTATAATCCCAATGACAGATAGCCTTAAGGATGATTCTAAATAACTTGTGAACTGAGTCCTGGAATCTGGATGCTGCAAGGGTGACCACTGCCTTAATATCCTATTGGATTGTTGACTAGAAATGAAGAAATTGGATAGATACATCTTGTTGGACATTGTAAATTTCTACTCAGGGATTTAAGATATATGCTACATTAAATATTGAAGGATAGCTTAAATATCTCTTTGTGACATGAAGAACAATTGACTTTTCTGTTAAAAACAAGATGATATTTATTTTTCCTAGAGTTATCAATGTGGTGATTACCATCAAAGGTGTTGGCTCCTTAATGGACATTTATATCATTTCAAAAATAGATTTAGTAGCGCAAAGGCCATTTATCCAGCTTCGTGCTGGGCACAATGGCCTCCATTGTCTCTGGCCACTGGATTTCTGATGTTATCAGCTCCATGCTGGAAATCAGGGTGGAGATGACTTGAAAATTAAAATTCTGTATTAAATCTTATTAGCAAGTCCAAGACTGAAGCTAATGGGTCCGCCAGCCTCTCCCCCTTCCCCCTACCAGGAGTGGTTCATTCCAATGGGCTTTACAACAACTTCCCACTAATGGGGCTAATGGCAGAACTCTGCTGGAATAAAGGGAGGTCGTGGAGGCCACCCCCCACTTCAGGAGGTCAGGGGTAAGAGGGGTGCCCCTGGACATTGCCAGTCTGGCAGTGCCAAGCTGGCACTCTGGCACTCTTCAAGGGGCAAAGTGGCAATGCCCAAGGGACACTTTGATATGGCCAAGCAGGCACTGGATAGTGCTAGTGGGGGAATTGGGAGATCAGGATTGGTGGAGGGAGGCAGATTGAGGTGAGCTGAGGGAGGCGGGGTTGAATTCGGGGCTGGCCCAGAGATCTCCAGCGACCAATGGATGCAGGGATCAGAGACGCAGCAATGGGGAGGAGGCTTTCTTTGTTGGCCAGTAATCAAGTTGACCAGTGATCAGGAGCTGGCAATGTGAGAATACTCCACTCTGACAAATCAGCATATGCGCAGTGGCCCACTCAATACTATGCTTCTGGCCTCTCCAGCGGGAATAGGCCCTGCCGAATTTTCATTTTGAATCTCACTAGGGCACTTTGTAGTGCTCAGATTGTGGAAGATTTATTTCGAAAACCCCACTGAAATAAAGCAACGATATTTACTCCAGTTTTTATAGCAGTTGAAATTTTTTGGGAGAATCCCATCCATCATCTCTTATAGTCTTTTGTGTCCAAATCAAAAGCCCATCACGGCACACTCTTCACTAGAGAGGGACATTGTTGAAAGAGATGTCTAGACATTATAATATCTGAATTATTATAATCGAATTAAAGCTTATTATCAGGAGGAGGATATCTATAAAAAAAGCCATTTATTGACATAATTTGTCTACCATGTTTGCTTAGATAACAGCACTTGACGAATTCATTGAATTATTCTGGAATACCCTAAGGATGTGAAAGGCACCATGCAAATCTGAGTGCAATGTTACAGGTTCTTCATTCACTGTAACATTCTTTCTCAAATCCAGTTGATTTAGCACAGACTAGTGATTGAATTTCAAATCTTTCCTCCCAATGCCACATTAAAGGTGAATTGTAAATTCAAGGGATTCTACTTGTTCTCATTCAAGCTCTCTTTCTTAAAATTGACCGGGAGGGCAGGATTTTCCAGCCAAACGCTTGTCCCTAAACTGGAAAATCACGCGCAAGGTCAACAGACCATTCCACCGTGTGCCCTTCATCTGCTACCATCCCCGTGGCAGGTGGAATGGGAAAATTCACTCTGTAATATGAGGAATTTGCGGTAATAGAATCATTGCATCCCTACAGTGCAGAAAGAGGCCATTTGGCCCATCGAGACTGTACCGGCAACCATCCCACCCACCTGCCTATTCCCATATTTACCCTACTAATTTCCCTAAGCTATACATCTTGGGACACTAGGGGCAATTTAGAATGGATAATGAACATAACCTGCCCATCTTTGTACAATGGAAGGAAATCGGAGCACCCAAAGGAAACCCACATAGACATGGAGAGAATGCACAAACCCCACACCAACAGTCAACTGAGGCCAGGATTGAATGCAGGTCCCTGGCGCTGTGAGGCAGCAGTGCTAACTGTTATGCCACCATTACTACCGTGAGGGGGTGAGAATTTGGAGGAGATTACACCTCAGCATGTGCCTCCATTTGCAAATATCCTTGTGAACCACAGAAAAAACAGAGCAGTTGGTGCACACCACAAGATACCAGAGTATAAATGCGTAATGAATTGATCTGAGATTTGTTACTTTTCTGTGATAGTGGAAGGTTAATTTACTGAAAGCAAACTAATGAGCACTTCTAATGAAATAACAGAGGGGAATTCTTAACCTAAAGTTCGGTGCTGGTATTCTAAGATGCAATTTCAAGGTTGAATGTTTTAATTGGTTGCGGAATGATCTTAAAATTCATGTAACCATGTAATCAGCAGACCCTGAGGTATGATAAACAAAATCAGAAATGATCATCACAAAAGCAACAGTTCACATGAACCATTGACATGAATTGTTACTTCTAAAATTATAGATTAAAGCTGCCTGCCTTTTGGAATAGTTTTCCCTCTTTTCCAGCCAATGTCCCAACTTTCACCCTTCCCCACAACTGGTTTACAGATGAAAGGACACCAGATCCTTCTGCTTCATTAACCACAACAACATACATTTATATAAAGTCTTTAATGTCGTAAAGCATCCCAAGGCACTTCACAGGATCTTAAAAAAAACAAGCATCATCACCGAGTTACCAATGAAGCAGTCAGACAATGCTCAGTCAAAGAACTAGATGTCAAGGAGCATCTTAGAGTGAGGGAAAGAGGAGGAGACGTTGAGGCAGAAAAATCCAGGTGTTGGGGCCTAACCAGCTGAAGACATGGCCCCTAATTGAGGGGTGAAGGGAAGGGTGGATGCTCAAGTGCTTACTGCATACTTAGAATCCTGCAGTGCAGAAGGAGCCATTCAGCCCATTGGATCTGCACTGACCATAATCCCACCCAGACCTTATCCCCATTACCCCATGCATTTATCCTCGCTAGTCCCCTTGACTCTAAGTGGCAATTTAGCATGGCCAATCCACCTAATCCACACATCTTTGGAGTGTGGGAGGAAACCGGAGCACCTCAGAGGAAACCCACATAGAAACAGGGAGAATGTGCAAACTCCACACAGACATGACCCAAGCCAGGATTCGAACCTGAATCCCTGATGCTATGAGGCAGCAATGCGAACCACTATGCCACCGTATTTCCCATAATACCAATTGCTCATTTGATGATGAGCTACCTAGTGCAGTGGCAGAGCAGTTAGCACTGCTGCCTCACACAGACATGGATTCAATTCCAGTCTTCTTGTGAACTTTGAACACTCTCCCTGTGTCTGCATGAGTTTCCTCCAGCTCCTCCGGTTTCTTCTCGCACTCTAAAGATGTGTGGGTTAAGTTGATTGGTCATGCCAATTTCTCTCTCAGTGTTCCAAGGTGTGTAGCTTATTGGGATTAGTATAGTAAACGCATCAGGTTACAGGAGTGAAAGAGAAAGGTAAGTTGATGCAGACTTGATGGGCTAAATGCATCCTTCTGCACTGAAGAGATTCTACGAAAATAGGGATTATTATAGGTGAATTTCGTTCTGTCCTTACATTATACCCAAATGTCACTCGATGCCCATCGGGCGGACCTTACTTTAATGATTTTCCTCTTACTACAGTTAACAACCTTGAACGTCCCAATTGCCCTGGTTCGGATATGCGAAATAAGCAGAAACTGGGGGCAGCAAACTGACTTGTAGAATTCAGCTATCTGAACAAACATTAAAGTTGAATTTCGGAATGTGTTACAAAATGCAGTAATATTCCTCTTCACATGACAACCTGCAATGAAGGTTTTTCTCCAGCACTGCAATTATTAAAAGATGTATATCTTCTGTGCCTTTTAATCTCCTGAAATTAATGTTTTAAACCTCGTAATGAACAGGAATGTGCCTTGTGTGCAAGTCTTTAATATTTGATGTACTGTAGTTATTCCTCACGTAATTATGGATTATGTCATTTGTTAAATACATTATGCATGTGCTTCCTACGAAAAGAAATGCTTGAATAATGAGAAAAATAAATTATCTTCTTGTCGCTAATAATGGGGGCTATATCTTGGGGTCCCACTGAATGGATATTAATCAAATATACTACTAAAGCTAAATAATGTGCTCTAATCACAGGGCAAAGAGAAGGGCTACATTCAATAGTCGCTGGAAATGGGTGTAACTATCATGATGAATAATTATCCTGCTCCTGTTCATTAAAATGTGGACAGTATGCCCGACTTCTAGCTGCCTGCTGACTTGAATGATTTGAGAGTCTAGCCAACACTAACAGCCTTGTGGATTGGACAGGCATTCTGAGTCCACTTAAAACTAGCCTGCACTGCTTGAAGGGGAAGTACGGTGTGGCAGGAACAAACCTAACCTGGGAAACATTGAAGAATGCCACAACATAGGTGTGCAAGTCCTCCAAGCTTTTCGATCTCTGTACTGAAGGCCTTGTTGGAAGGGCTGTGAAGGAGAGGAGATGTCCCATCCCCAAAGGGGGATTGAAGGTCCTCCAGACACTGATTGGCTAGCCATAGAGATCTATACCATCCATACCAGATATCAAGACTGAGAATCTGGCTGCAGTGCAGCAAAAAGTTTTATGACCTCACAAAAATAGCCAAGGTCACTTAACACATTTTCAAAACTCATATTTTACTAACTGCACAGTTAGATGTAGAAACCTCTCAACTGACCATAACGCCATTCGTCACTTCCATAAAATCTCAATCAGCAATCAGTCACATCTATGTAGAGGAATTACTCCCTTGAGCATCCTGGGATGTTATTGCCTCTTCTTGCGTGCCCATCAGCCCTTTCACCTCTTCCCTTTTCCAGCATGTTGCCCTGCTCTGCATAATCTCTGTTCATTCAGCAAGCCTCCAAGGAGATTGTCTGTTGGATCACTAGGGCGCTGCTTTATCTAATTGGAGTGCTTAAGTTGGAGTTTGATGAGTGAAGGAATTTGGTGAACAGGAGAAAGGGGAGGACTCCTTTCCCTTTTTATCTTTTCATTAAAAAGAAGAGCAGCAGCCTTGATACGTAGGGCTGCAGGGGAGGGGGGGGGAGGTATGGTGTGGGGACGCGGTGTTATTTCTATTGTCGTTAATATTCTTACCTGGTCTAATCTAGAGGATAAAGAATATAACTTAAGGATAAGTCATGAAAAGGCAGTTGGAGTGCTCCTCCTGTGCAATGTGGGAAGTTGGGGGTTGCTGTTTAAGATCTCCCAGCCACAGTGTACTGAGTGGTGAGGAATTGGATGGAACCCCTCAGACTGTATGACTTACATGGAAGGTATTGTTATGCAGTAAATATTACATGTATCACAATTTCATTGTAGCATCTCAGTGCACAATGTAATCTGTGCAGACAACTTTAAGGACATTGCTCTTTTTGTAATGACTATTTTGAAATGTCTGAAGCACATCGGAGGCAACATGATCTATGTCGAAAATCTGAATACTATTGCACTTCATGCAATGGACATTTTGAAATCTTTGCATTTTTTTAAAATTTTACAAATGAGGTATATTTTTTGCAAAACAAAATGATTTGTGGCTACAGTTGGGATAACTCTGAAAGTGAATCATCAATACAGAAGGCACACGCTCATAGGGTTAGATAATCCACTCGCATACTCATTGGAAGGGCTGAAGTTAAGAGTAAGGCATCTTTTCCCAACCCATTCACTTTTATTTTAATTGTTGTCCCACTCCGTTTCCACCACGTGGGATGAATTAAAATTGCTGCCAGCATTATGTTGATTGCTGCACTCCTTTTTCACTGCCCCCCCCCACCACTTCTCTTTCTCTTGGTTTGCTCTCTTTCTCTCGTAAATACATGATGAGGGCACACTTGAAATAGTTTTGTTTCAAAGTAATAGCTTTTAGAACTCAAAATGAGTTTGGAACAACTCTCAGGAGCTTTGGAAAAACGAGTAAGGGAAGATGACTTCTATCAATGATAGCATTTCATGAATTCCCTCTGATAAGCAAACTCAATTTGTGGCTTTGCTGTGATTCAGTTGACACACTTTGCTTCATTGACACAATGCCATCAATTTTATTTATCTCGGCTGAACAGTTAATACAGCTTGAAGTAGAAATCACTCTCCTGTGCCAACTTAGATTGTTGCAAATTTAGAATGAAGTGGGACTTGATGATTGTATAAGATTGTGCCTGAACAACATTTGGCAGTGCTTACTGAATTGTAATACAGTGCAATATCAACTGAGTATTAAACAGGTCAAAGGCTATAATAACCGTAATTACAGCAACAACTACTGGAACCAATTTGCTAACAATGCAAAATGTTGGTAGATATGGGACTCACTCCCATTGTTCTAACTGATGCAATTCCCACATGGTACAAAGCACTGTGCAGAAGTGTCAGATGCATACGTTTAACATAAATTGGAACAAAATATCAGAATAACCTCACTAAGCCTAATCTGCATCTGGTTGATCAGCCCATCTGCTGCTCAAATCCTTATCTGTGCTATTGCCACTTCCAGTCTCAAGGGCCGGATGGAATGCAAGATAGAGACAGCAGTTTTTTGCCAGCAGATTAACACGTGCTTAATTCAGCAGCACCTTTTACTCAAGTTTCTTTTCCTTTTTTTCATTCATTCGTGGGACATTGGTGTCGCTAGCTGGCCAGCATTTATTGCCCGTCCCTATTTGCCCTTGTTCAGAGGACAGTTGAGAGTCAACCACACTACTGTGGTTCTGGAATCACATGTAGGCCAGACCAGGTAAGGATGGTAGATTTCCTTCCCTAAAGGACATTAGTGAACAAGATGGGTTTTTCCGACAATTGACAATGGTTTCGATGTCATCAGTAAATTCTTAGTTTCAGATTTTTTTTTATTGACTTCAAATTCCACCATCAGCCATGGTGGGATTCGAACTTGGGTCCCCACAACTTTAGTTGATTAACATTCTAGCGATAATACCACTAGGTCATTGACTCTGCTTTGGCATGGTCAAGGGAAGCATTAGAATAATTTGGGAGCAAAATTGTCCTGCGCCAATTGTGTAACATTAGCTCATAGAAAATCCCCCATATGTTTTTCATTTATTACTGTCACAAGTAGGCTTTCATTAACATTGCAATGAAGTTACTTTGAAAATCCTCTAATCACTACACTTCAGCATCTGTTCGGGTACACTGAGGGAGAATTTAACATGGTCAATGTACCTAACCAACATGTCTTTCGGACTGTGAGAGGAAACTGACGCACCCAGAGGAAACCCTAGCAGACACGGGCAGAACATGCAGACTTTGCACAGCCAGTGACCCAAGCTGGGAATTAAACCCATGTCCCCGGCACTGTGAGGCAGCAGTGCTAACCACCATACCATTAGAGCGGTGTTGCCATGTTATTCCTCCATTTCTGTAAACTTAATCTCTGCCAAAACTGTTGCTGATATCCTATCCTGCTCACAAATTATCCCTACTGTTGTTAGTCTTCCACTATCTTTAAATTTAAAATTTTCAGCCTCACGTGCAAATATAAATTGAAAGCCATGACATTCTCTATCTCTTTCATCTCTTCCAGTACTTTTGGCTTTTCAATTCTTAACCCAGGGTAAATTCCGTCTCAAATTTGGCTACACAGAGTGAATCATATGCTCTGAAGAAACTCAGAAAGAAATAACTTCTGCGGGCCAACAGGACCAGTTCAGATCGACTCAGGCAGCATTATTGAAAAGAGCTGAGTGAGACTGCATAATGGTTTTACGACTGCCATGAATATTTTTCTGTCTGGGGATCTGAAAGATAGTTAGTGCTACAGAGCGAGACATGGTACAGACTTGGTAACTTAATATTAGCCTTGAGGAGAACACTCTGCACCATTTTGTCAGAGCCCTCATCGTTCACCTAAAACTTCTCAATGTTAGGGTGAGTTATTTAACATGAACTGACAGGGCCCTTCTCCAGGTGAGTTAAATTGAAGGATCGGGCCTCTGCAGGGTACAATTTATTGGAATTTTTAGAAGGTTTCTTTTGGGCTGGTGTTTTTTTTTAGAAAGGCAAACTGACTCATGGAAATAATAACAAATTAAATTACTGCGTTTAAAATTGTTCAGAATTTACAGCACCGAAGCAGGCCATTGAACTCAACTTGTTACACTCCAGGCAAACCTTCTCTTATCATCAAATCTATACAGTGCTGAAAAGGCCATTTGGTCCATCGAGTCTGCACCAACCACAATCCCACCCAGGCTTATCCCCTTAACTCTATGCATTTACCCTGCTAGCCCCCTGACACTAAGGGGCAATTTAACATGGCCAGCCCACCTAACCTGCACATCTTTGGACTGTGGGAGGAAACCAGAGCTCCTGCAGGAAACTGGCACAGAAACAGAGAGAATTTGCAACTTCCACGCAGACCTGAGGCAGAATTGAACCTGGGTCCCTGGCACTGTGAGGCAGCGGTGCTAACCACTGTGTCACTTGTGTAATCTGTCATACCCTGCATCAATATCAACAGCATCTTTCTATTTATTTTTCCCCTTGTACTTATTCAACTTTCCCTTAAATGCACTTAAGCTATACACCTCAACTACTCCATGTGATGGCAAGTTCCACATTCCAGTCTTGTTTTGTGTGAAGCAATTCATTAGTGACTATTTTACATTTATGACCCCTAGTTTTGACCTCCCTACAAGTGGAAACATCTTCTCTATGCCAATCCTACCAAATTCCTTTGTCATTTGAAAAACTTACCAGTCCATGCCTTCATTTTCTAGAGAAATAAACCCCAGTCCAGTCAGTGTTTCCCAGTCTTAATACTGGAAACTGGAACGTGCAAGTGGGTGGAAGTGATCCTTAAAGAAAAGGGTAGCTCAGTGCTCTGTTGAAACCCTGCAGAACCCAAACAAACACTTGCAAACTCTTGTCATATAGTCACAACATAGAAGGTGGCCATTCAGCCCATTGTGTTCATGCTGGCTCTCTACAAGAGCAACTTAGCTGACTCGCATCTTTCCCTGTAAACCTGCAATTTTTTTTTTCTTTTTGGGTAATTATCCAATTCTTTTTTGAAATTCAGAATCAAATTTGTCTCCTCCACATTTTCGAGCAGTGTATTCCAGGTCCTAACCGTTGCTGTGTACAAAAGGTTTTTGTCATTTTTTGTAGTTCTTTTGCCATTCACCTTAAACCTATCACCTCTGGTCCTCGATCCTTATGCCAGTGAAAATAGTTAAGTAGTTACCGAGATATTAGATGCATTCGTTGCAATTTTCGTGTCCCATTAGATTGGAAGATTTTGCATACAAATCCTCTGTTCAAGAAAGAAGGCAGGCAGAAAGCAGCAAACTACAATCCAGTCAGTTATGGGAAAAGTCGAGAATCTGTTACTAGGGAGATTGTAGCAGAGCATTTAGAACATGCGACCAGACATGTTTTATTAAAGGAAAATCATTTTTGACTATTTTTAGAGATCTTTGAAGAAGTAACAGCAAATGTGGATAAAGGGTAACTTGTAGATGTGTATACCTAAATTTCCAAAAGGCATTTGAAAAGGTGTCACAATATCAAAAGTACATACAAGATCTGTATCAAAGGTACATATAAAATAAGAACTCATGACGTAGGGGATGCATATTAGCATGGATAAATGATTGTTTTGCTAACAGAAAGCAGGGATAAATGGATCAATTTTGGGTTGGCGGGCAGTAACTAGTGAAATGTGCAACAACATCAGCAGCAAACAATGGATGGATCAAAAATGTTGTTGTTATTTTCTTCTGCCTGCAACTAATGGTGCTTGATAGCAAGGCTGTCCCTGGAATACACCACTGGAGGCTGATTTTTCTATTCTAGGCCGGCACAGCGGCACAACAGTTAGCACTGCTGCCTCATTGCATCAGGGACCTGTGTTCAATTTCCGGTTTGGGTGATTGTCTGTGTGGATCTTGCATGTTCTCCCCGTGTCTGTGTGGGTTTCCCCTGGGTGCTCTAGTTTTCCTCCTACACTCCAAAGGTTTGCGGGTTAGGTAGATTGGCCACGCTAAATTGATTCTTAGTGTCAGGGAGCACTGGCTAGGGTGAATGCATGGGGTGATAGGGATGAAGCCTAGGTATGATTGTGGTTGGTACAGACTTGATGGGCTGAATGGCCTCCTTATGCACAGTAGAACTCTGTGATTGCCTGAGGGGGACTCTCCACATCAAATGTGGCTGAGCAGTTGTCTCTCCTGTTCTTACTGCCCGCCTTTGACATTTTGGAAGGAATTTGCACTGCCTAATCACGTCCCTGTCCCCTCTGGGCTATACTCATCTTTATGTCCCTAGGGAGAGACCCCACGACAAGTCCACATCCGGATGTATGCTATGTTTGAAAATACTTGTGAGGCTCAATATATATTGAGGGCTATCTTTAATTGTATGTTAATATATTGAAATGTATTCAAATCAGGTTCAGACCACAATAGAAAAGGGGCAGAAAAAATTGTAAATTGCAATCTCGCTGGTGAGATTCACGACTTCCTGGTTATGCAAATCCTGAGTCCCTGCCATCATTCCCAGTGAAGTGAATGTAAGCACAAATTGTCTCCAAGTGTCTTTGAATACTGGATAGTTTCTTGAATAACAAGGGGATAAATGGTTATTGGGAGTAGGCAGGAATGTGGGATTGAGGTTACAATCATATCAGCCACGACCTTATTGAAAAGTGAAACAGGTTTGAGAGACCTACTTCATCTCTTATTTCATATACAAAGAACAAAGAAAATTACAGCGCAGGAACACACCCTTCAGCCCTCCAAGTCTGCATGGACCATACTGCCCACCTAAGGTAAAACTCCCTACCATTCTGGGGACCATACCCCGCTATTCCCATCCTATTCAAGTATTTATCAAGACCTTCCTTAAAAGTCACCATTGTATCTGCTTCCACTCCCTTTCACGGGCAGTTTTTGGAGATCTTTGAAGCAGTAACAACAAATGACAATACTTCTTCTGTGTAAAAAAACTTGTCTTGTTCATCTCCTTTAAATCTTGCCCCTTAAACCTGTGCCCACTAGTAATTGATTCTTCCACCCTGAAAAAAAGCTTCTGACTATCCACTCTGGCCCTCATAATTTTGTATGCTTCTATCAGGTCACCCCTCAACCTTCATTGCTCCAGTGAGAACAAGCCAAGTTTCCCCAATTCCTCCTCATAGCTAATGCCCTCCATACCAATCTTTTCTGTACCCTTTCCAAAGCCTCTACATCCTTTTGGTAGTGTGGCGACCAGAATTGAACACTATATTCCAAGTGTGGCCTAACTAAGGTTCTATGTTTGTATGTATCTTCAAAATCTATTAATCTTTTGCCTTCGACTGTCAAAAAAATCTCCACATCAAATAATCTATGAGGCAGAGATGCACTGCTCTCTTCATTTTCACTGCACACTCACAAATCTTTCTCAAAGCAAATAGACTGTGATCACAGCACAAGAAAACATGATTATCAAATTAATGAATCTAGAGTTAGTGGAGAGCTTTTCTTGCCCTTCAGCATATAGATTCGCAGAACAGATTCCCAAGAACATAATAATTAACTCCTTTTACAAATACACGATAAATATTTCACTAAGACTGATAATTATATAATTTTCATTGAAAATAATCAAAAGAATTGGAAGACAATTGGAGTAATATTTAAAGAAAAGCATTTACTAATTAAAAATGAATGGCTGTGTTCTTTATGAAAAGGGAGGTGGGGGGGGGGGAACACGGTGGTACAGTGGTTAGTATTGCTGCCTCACAATGCCAGGGACCCGGATTCCATTCCCAGCTTGGGTCACTGTCTGTGCAGAATCTGTGCATTCCCCCTCTTTCTGTGTGCCTCTTTCTGTGTGGGCTTCCTCGGAGTGCTCCAGTTTCATCCCACAGCCCAAAAGATGTGTTGGGTAGGTGATGCTTAATTCTCTCTCAACAGAGAGAATTTACCCAAACAGGCACCAGAATATGGTGATTAGGCGATTTTCACGGTAACTTCATTGCAGCGTTATGATAAGCTGACTTGTGACACCAATAAATAATCGATAAATAAAATGGCAAACAAGGGGATGAATCACAGGAATAATTTTATTTGCTGATTTAACACAGTGCGGTTTCACTCGAAGCAGATATCAGACTTTTGCAAGATTACATTGGATGTTGAGGAGAATTCACCAAGCTCTTATTTTGTTGAGAGCTTTGTACGTGTGCAAGTACTTTCTTCAAGAAACTATGGGAGTGGATATTCTCCAGTGTCTCCATTCAGCGGTATTTTGAACACCATGCTAGGCTGGTTGTGTGTCCAGATGATACTGTTTATTTCAGAACTCGACTGTCCCTTCAATTAGTCCTCAAATGTTTTAAAGTTTATTTATTAGCATCACAAGTTGGCTTACATTCACACTGCAATGAAATGGCTGTAAAAATCCCCTCATCGCCTCATTTGGAGCCTGTTTGGGTACACTGAGGGAGAATTTAGCAAGGCTAATGCACCTAACCAGCACATCTTTTGGATTGTGGGAGGAAACCAGAGCATCTGGAGGAAACCCACGCAGATACAGGAAGGATATGCACTGTCTGCCCACAGACCCAAGACGGGAATGGAAACAGGTCCCTGGTGCCGAGAGGCAGCAGTGCTAACCACTGTGCCACTATGCTGTCCTAGTGGATGGAATCTTGGTCCTGCAATACATCAACTCTGAGACATATATACCTCACCATAGCTACAACTCAAGAGAGAATGGAGAGAAGATACAAAACTATGCAGGTGAAATTTGTTTATAGTAATAGTGAATCTGTATAATGTGCAATGCTGTGTCTGATTTTCTATTCTGCTGAAGGCATTGAATGAATTGTAAAATAGGTTCCTGATTTGCAATCACTCATCGCATACATTCACTTTGGACACCCATTTATCTATCCTATTCAATTTTCATCCAATAGGGAAAAAATAAATATGGACCAGTCATCTTACTTCTAAGGTTTCACTGGCATTCCATTTTAAGATATACAAGACCAGTTTTTTTTTTTAATTTCATTCTTACAGGATGGGCGTTGCTGGCTGGGGGAGCATTTATTGCCCATCCCTAATTATCCTCCACTTCAGAAGACATTTGAGAGTCAACCACATTACTGTGGATCTGAAGTCACATGTAGGCCAGACTAGAAAGGATGGCAAATTTCCTTCTCTAAAGGACATTAGGGAACCAGATGGCTTTTTATGACAATGGATATTGGTCATCGTTAGATTTTTCATTCATATTTTTATTGAATTAAAATTTCACCATCTGCCATGGTGGGATTTGAACCCAGATCTTGTCTCTGGGTCACTAGTCCAGTGACAATACCATTGCATCATTACCTGCCCTTCAGAGTGATCTTCCTTTTTATTGCTTTTTTCCCCTGTCTGGGTAGATAGGACCTTAACTGAGTTTATTTATTCCAAACAGCTTGAAGCACCTGACAGATAAAAGCTGGGGTCATATGATCAGTTATAGATGGCACAGTGACACAGTGGTTAACACTGCTGCTTTACAGTGCTAGGAACCTGAGTTCATTTCTGGTCTCGCGTTACTGTCTACATGGAGTTTGTACATTCTCCCCATGTATGCGCGGGTTTGCTGCAAGTGCTCCAGTTTCCTCCCATATCCAAACCATTGACTTGACTCTGTCTACACTTCCTGCTGCCTTGGTAAAGCAGCCAGCATAACTGAAGACCCCATGCACCCCGGATATTCTCTCTCCTATTGTCTTTTGTCGGGAAAAAGATACAAAAGTCTGAGGTCACGTACCTACCGATTCAAGAATAGCTTCTCCTCTGTTGCCATCAGACATTTGAATGGACCTACCTTGCATTAAGTTGATCTTTTTCTACACTCTAGCTATGAGTGTGACACTATATTCTGCTCTCTCTAGTTTCCTTCCCTATGAATGATAGTTTTGTCTGTATAATCTGCAAGAAATAAGACTTTTCACTGTATGCTAATACATGTGACAATGATAAATCAAGTCAAATCAAAAAGATGTGCAGGTTAGTTGGATTAGCCATGCTAAATTGACCCTAGTATCAGGGGGACAAACTAGATAAATACATGGGGTTTTGGGCATAAGGACTGGGTGAGATTGTGGTGAGTGCCGACTCAATGGGTCGAATGGCCTCCTCCTGCATTGTTCTATAATTCTATAAATATGTGACATTGATTGTAACTTTGATGCACAAAAAGGAATAGCTGATTTGTCCATGTTTGATCGGCACTGCTTGGACTAACAAAAGGGTCTTAAAAGTGACTGCTGGAAGATGTCCAAAATACAGTTTTTTTTTATTTAAAGATTTCAGTCCTCACTTGACTAGACCAGTGCCATCGGCTGTGCAGTATTTTGACAGTGATGAGTAAAGCTACATTTGAATCCTGCAAACAAGACCATCTGTCTTCCCATTTGAACACTGGTGATCTAAGGGAGATGGCAACAAGCACACAAAGCTGCATTCGGGGCATTTGAAATTTCAATGATTGTCAGTGTTGGCGGGGACAATGACAACAATTATGGTTCACTGATAGCCCCATTTTATGGATCCACTGAAACTACTTATGGGGTGAAGTTATAGGCAGTAAATTATCATTGCGATGCCTTGCCATGTTCAAATTGTCATAATGTTTCCATTATTTAATACAATGAGTGGGTTACACAACCTTGAGCCTAATTGTGCTCTAAGTTTTTACAAGCTCTGCAATTTGATGAGAAAAATCATTATTCACATGGCAGGTGCTGCTTTGTATTTTTGTTGGTGGGGTCCCCTTGCTTCCTTGCTTCAATCATGGCACAGACTTTCCTGAGAGCACAATACAAAAAGGGAAAAAACACATGTCACAATTAGAGCACATAATCTAACGGTGACAAATATATCTCTATTCTCTCTCCAGAAGCACAATATCTTGGATGAGACATGAGGGCTAGAATGATGTGCTAAATGCAGAGCTGTCTTCCCCGATCTTGCTGCATCAATTGTCTACTGTTGAGGATACCTCTGTTTGGTGGGTTCTGCTCTTGTGTCTACTTGCTCCGAGAGGCTTTGTTTCAGCTCCTTTGGTGTGTCAACAGTGAAAAGACAAGAAAATGTGCCAGCCTCCTAAATAGAACAGAAAGATTCCCCACTAGTTTGGCAAAGGAGGACCCCCCTCCCCACGCCCCCACTCCACCAAGATATGTCTTCTGATGCTGTCAGAATCCAACAACTCAGCATACACTTGAGGGAGTTCAAAAGAATGAACTTGAAGACGTGCTTCATCTGTCCCTTTTTTTGTGCCATGCTCTAAATGTTAGTTACACTGCTCCTTTGAAATCAGAGATCTGCATGTTGTATAGGATGGTACTGGCATTATGTTAATTAAACATCAGATAGACCCAAGATGGACCTAAGTATACCATAACATTTCGTACAGCAAAACTTCTTGTGCATTGATTTTGTTTGTTCTTTGATGGAATGTTCTAGAGAGGGTCTGAATGCACAAGCAGCTGCGTATTACCTCACCAATTTGTCTGTCTGTTCAGGCCTAACACTTGGGAGCAGTCATGGTGTGACCATCATGGCTCCTTCCAGCTGATGCTTATGTTTGCCAATCCCTGTAGTGACAGACTCGTGGAAACCAGAACTTGAGGCCTAAGCTATGCCAGTTACAGAATTTGTCATTCCCTCTGTGCTTTGAGGGCTCCCTTGCAGATGGTCTTACAGATGGCACTCACTCCATGGCACTCTGCATCTGACCAAATCCCTCATGATGTTGAAGAATGTTATATAACGCTGTCCAGAGTTTCTTTCACAAGCTTTTGTGGGAAACTTAGAAAGATGTTGTGAATTTACTTCGACCTGTAGGATACAACCTGAGATGGGCCTTTCCTATTGTCCTACTTTCTGAGCAATCAACTTCCTTGAATGAATTATCCACATTTTAGTGCGTAATAGGTACAATGCCAGAGCTTTGGAACAGGCTTGAAGAGAGTTCTTGTTATATGCCAACATCCACAATGCCACTTGTTGTGCCCCAGTAATCTACAGGAGGAAGGATTATTGGATCCTGTATTTTTATTGACGCGATGAATACAAAATATCAGTGCACCAATGATCTTTATAAGCAGAGCTAACGATGCCACATGCTTGTACTCAACTTCACAGTACTTCCAACACTTTCATGCCTAAAAAAGACTCAAGGCCATCTCCACATATGCTAAACATATTAAGAGTGGCAAGGTGCACATTGATTAGCACTGCTGCCTCACAGCGCCAGGGATCCAGGTTCAATTCCAGCCTTGAGTCACTGTTTGCATGGACATTGTATGTTCTCCCTGTACCTGCATGGGTTTCCTCTGGGTGCTCCAGATTCCTCCCACAGTGCAAAAATGTATGGATGGGATTGGCCATATTAAATTGACTCTAGTGCCAAGGGGAATAGCAGGCTAAGTATACAAGAATAGGATCCAGGTGGGATTGTGGGCAGAATGGCCTCCTTCTGACTGTAGGAATTCTATGATCTGTTTGGTCCAACATTCTGTTCCTTTTTTCATGGTTCCATGCTGCTTAACATATTTTTGGAGATATACAAGGCTCCTCGGATGCCCGAAAGACTACGTAATTCCCATTATAACAGCACTTCACTGTAACATTCATGTGCATGAGCTGAACTTTAAATTTTCAAGATATTAGTGTCCCCAGCCAGTATTCTATCAAACATGTCAGTGGAAAGTGTATCAGGGAAATGGCGGAGAATCACTTAAATGTTACCTAGGAGAAATAAATTAGAGTATAAGAGGAGGTTGGTTAGAAATGTAAAAACAGACAGCACGAATTTCTACAGGTATTTAAAATAAACACTAATGCATCTTTAACCTAATAAGCCACCTCTTTTAAGACTCTGGAATGAAGCCTATCAATGTAAGATGTGAAAGATAATATACATAGGAGAAACAGGCAACACACTTAGGGAAAGATGTTCCAGACACCTCAGTGGGATTAGGACAATAAAGGAAAACAAGGCCATTAGCAGACATTTCATGCAACATGGCATGGAAGCCTTAACTATTATTGGACGAAACACAGATGTTCATTAGACCACTGCTGAAAGAAAATGAGCAGAGAAGGAGTGGATCTATAAAATGAAAATCTCATTTCCCTAATGACCTAAACCCAAACACGGGAGCCACACAAACCACACAAGAACAGGGATAGATGAGAACTCAACAAGTTAACACCCAAAACAGAATCCAATAACGTACCCAAGCAAACACCATTGGAAGGAATAAGGGAATCTAACACAATTGGGAAACCAAAACAAACATGAGTGACATGTCAAGAGGGAACCACATACTATTGGGTCACAAAGTACAATGTTCCCCTGAGCACTAGCACTGGCAAAGGCCAAGCAACCCACAACAAGAAAATCCCCAAATAGACCCAACGGTGAATCAAACATCCCCAAAACAACCCCCTCCACCACCCCCTCTCTCCGCACCCCAGACTTTTCCCAAACAAATGCCGATGAGGGAGCCAACAGAGTAAGAGAAGGAGGATACAAGGATCCACAGCAAGGAGTAGAAGGTATAGAACAAAATCAACTTGAGGACACAGGCAAACAAGTAAGGAAGTAATGATAAGAAACAAGTAATGATAAACAGCAGAAGGGACAACATTGTGAGAAGACAGATATGTAAGGCAAAGATGTGAAGTCATTCATTCGTGGGCAGCACAATGGCAAAATAGTTAGTAGTTTAGCCTTACAAAGCCAAAGACCTGGGCTGGACTCCCAACTTAGAGCTCTATCTGTGCGGAGTCTGCATGATCTCCCTGTGTCTGCCTGTTTCCTTTGGGTGCTTTGGAATCTTCCCACACTCCAACGTTGTGCTGGTTAGATGAATTGGCTGTACTAAAGTTCCCCTTGGTACACTCTTCCACAGTAAATCCATTACATTGTTAATGTGAGCCGACTTGGAACACTAATAAATGAATAAGTAAATTATCAATGAAGTAATTTTTATACTGCCAACAAAAGGTCTGGCCTTGTGCTAAACATATAAACCATCCAGATAAACGAAGATGTCACTACACTAACTTGCTCTGCCAATTAGTGCCCACACACCAATTTGATACATACTACCTAAATTCACATTACATCATCCAGTCCACCACAGCATAAAGCACTCACAAATAAAAAGTCACTCCATTCCACCAGCTCCAGAAGCCCTTCAAACTCCAGCCACCCTAACAGACACTCATGGGAGGCAAAAGTGCCAAGGCACGGGAAAACAAGGAACCACCCTTCAACCCATAACTTACCCACCAGTGTGAGCTGGATGGTGTAGATGGTCTCCTTCTGCACCCCCCCATTCACCTATCCTCACAAGAAAAGCCTAACAGAAATAACAGAACACAAGGAAAAGGAAAAGGCCCAGGAAACAAGAATACAACAAGTTACAAGATAAAGGTAAGGCATCACAGGGGGCAACAAGAGTTGGCCAAAAGAAAAAATAGCAGAGCATGAAGACAAGGGACAAGTCCTCTCTCTGTCCTACCCCAAAAACCAAACATCCAGCTGCTTACATTCTTTCATTAATGAATGTACTATCGGTCAAATAGAGCTTAAACAATGGAATTTCCTTCCCAAGCTGCTTCACCTCTCCCCCTCCTTTAAGATGCTACTTAATACCTATTTCTTTGACCGAGCACTGCCCTAACTGTTGGAATTTTACTGGCTCGCTTGCCCCGGAATCAAGGCAGACAAAGCTCGCAGAGTAGCATTCTCTGTTGCCTCGGGCAAGGTCTTGTGAGCCTCGAACAGGTAAATGTGTCCATTTTTGTCTCTGTATCAATGTTAGGCTGACTACACTTCTGTGAAGCACTCTGTGATATTTTACAGTTTAAACGTAAGTTATTAGGTACGTTGTTGCATCGAACTCATGACTTTGCTGCTAGCAGATTTCCGAAGGTTTCTTCTCACTGTGTAAAGTTCAGGGAATGAAATTCTAAATTATGTACAGACCCTGCTGGATCCTTATAAGATCATCATAGTTCAAGTCACATCCTGTAGCCAGTCACCAAGATAGAACTGGCACCAACAATAGTGCAGGCAGCCTCCCGTTAACAAATAGCAATTCATTTTCTTCAACAGTTATCATCAGGAACAGAATGGTAGAGTTCACTTCAACTCAATATATCAATGATTCACTTCATCACACAAATTATTAATGAATAGAGAGAAAGTGTAGTCAGGGGCGTTTGAAGGCAGCTTAGACATCATGTTTGGAAATGGAAAAAAGAACAGTAAAGCTCCTGGTTTCAGACTATTACCAATGTTTCCTTAGAAATGACAGTCAAGAAATTGGACTCGGTGGTGTTCATGTCCTGAAGACCGCAAGTTCATAATTTCCTCATAGAAACAGAGAAGATTGAAGCAGGAGGAGGCCATTTGGCCCTTTGAGCCTGCTCCACCATTCATTACGACCACGGCTGATTATCCAACTCAATAGTCTAATCCTACTTTCTCCCATTGAACTTTTAATCTCAGTGCGTGCTGAATGGTAAAGAGATCGGTGTATGTGCTGTTAATCTCCACTGGAGATAATGTAGTCCAAGCAGATAATGACATTTTGTTCAGTCCCACAATCCTGATTTAGGGGTACCTGATGCGGAGGGGGGACGGGGAAGGGGGAGATCCTCCTCATGAATCTACTCCTGGGCCTGCCCAAGCTTGCCATAAACAGGTCCAGGCAGCAGGTGACCAAAGGATGGTCCAATCATCAGAAGCAGAAATCCTCACTGCACGGTGGCATCGTGCATAGCATTGCTGCCTCACAGTGCCAGGGACCCGGGTTCAATTCTGGCCTTGGGTCACTATCTGTGTGGAGTTTGCATGTCCTCCCCTTGTCTGCATGGGTTTCCTCCGGGTGCTCCGGTTTCCTCCCACAGTCCAAAGGTATGCTAGGTAAAGTGATTGGCCATGTTAAATTGACCCTCATGTCAGGGGATTAGCAGGGTAAATATGTGGGGTTACAGAAATAGGGTTTGGGTGGGATTGTGCCCTGTTTCTGATCAGAGCTCTCCACTCACCTGATGAAGGAGCAGTGTTCCGAAAGCTTGTGGTGTTTACTATCAAATAAATCTATTGGACTTTATAACCTGGTGTTGTGAGACATGTTACTGTTTTAACCCAACCATGGTGCAGCGTCTGATGACAAGAGCCTGAAGAGTTAGGCATATAGGAAAGTCCATTTATTCTTAGCCCTGTGATTTTTGCATAGAACTGAAGGCTGTTGCTTTTCCATCATGAAAGAACAGTGAAAAAAATGGGAGCACACTCCACAGTGGTCCCATGTCTACGTAGATCAAAGTCTGCCAGGTTTTCCTCATCATAAATAGAGAATAACACTCGCTCTGAATTCGGCCAAATCTATGTATTTGCAAACAAAGATAAAAGGCAACAATTTGAGCCACTTTGGGCTGTTCCCTGATTTTGGCACTCCGCCGCAGTGTTTGCACCTGTGCTCTGAATGATGTCGGTTCGAATGTTGAGCCATCGCCATTTGGCTGAAAGTAGTCATTAAATAATGATTAGAAAATTCCTGTGTTTGGTTTAACGTTGGGCCATCACATTATGCCCTTACATTATTAATAAACACAAAATAAGAAAGAAAATCAATGTTGAGCGATGAGGCTCTTTGTTAGGCTCTTATCTCAGGGGCAGCCAATCTTCTGACGTAGCACATTGGAAAACCTGTAATCAGCCCTCGATTTTCTGTCCACTGAAATGAGTGAGCAGAAAACGGGGTTTTATGACTGTCAGGTTCCCCTATCCACCTGACTACCCTCGATATCCTCCACATGATCCTTTATTCACAGGGAGAGAATTCCCAGGTCAGTTCTCATCTTGGCAAAATTACCTGGAAAGTGTAAGAGTAGAAAGATTGGGGGGGGGGGGGCGGTGTGTGACAGGGAAGTATGTAATCTCAGTACCAAAATGCTGTTGAACAACTAGTGAGAATTATTACAGGTCTAAATGCAGGTCAATCTATTATCATAGAGTCATAGAACCTTGACTGCGCAGAATGAGTCATGATGTAGAGATCACAGCGTTGGATTGGAGTAAATACAGTAAAAAGTCTGACAACTCCAGGTTAAATCCAACAAGTTTATTTGGTAGCAAATGCCACTAGCTTTCAGGGCTTTGCCCCTTTGTCAGGTGAGTGGGGTGTTCTGAGCACTTTATACGCTCTGTTTGTGATCAAAACTCCCCACTCACCCTGACAAAGGGGCAAAGCCCCGAAAGCTAGTAGCGTTTGCTACCAAGTAAACCTGTTGGACTTTAAACTGGTGTTGTGAGACTTCTTACTGTGCAGAAGGAGGCCATTGGCTCATAAAGTCTGCATCGACCACCAACGTCCTATCTGTGTAACCTAGCGTGTTTAAGCTGCTATCCCCCCAACACTAAGGGACAATTTCGCATAGCTAATCCACCTGACCCACGTATCTTTGGAGTGTAGGAGGAAACTGGAGCACACAGAGGAAACCCACACAGACTTGCTGAGAGCGGGCAACTTTGCACAGACAGACACTTGAGGCCAGAATTGAACCTGGGTCTCTGATGCTCTGAGGCAGCAGCGATACCCACTGTGCCACTTGTGCCACCCAAGTCATTAATATATTTTGTAAACAATTGTGGCCCCAGCACACGTCCATGTGGCACCCCACTACCACCCCAGAAATGTCCCTCTTATTCCAACTCTCTATCTTCTGTTAGTCAGTCAATCCTCTATCCATGCCAATATACCAACCCCAAAACCATGGGCTCTTATCTTATTAAGTAGCTTTTTCTGTGGTCTAAATGTATGTTCAGGGACACTAGCAAATTGATTTGTAACTGAACTAGTAACCCTGGCAACCTGGGTTCGAAATTTGGATTCAATAAAAATCTGAAAAGAATTACAAAGGAAAAAGGAATGAAACTGACCCAGACAACAAATCAATATTCCAAAGTAAAATTCGGAAGGGCGTATTTTCTGATTGGAATGCCTATGGGTTGTGCACACTGCACACTCTGCTAGCTAGCCTTAGAAACTGGGCTGAAATACTCTTGAAACTCCACAGAGCAAAGAGCTCAAGTTAAGCATAAAAATGCATTTCAATGGATGTAAATAAGGCTCAGCGTCCCATCTGGAGTTGGCAGAGAAGGAAGATTTGGAGCACTTAAAGTGGTGGACATTTCTTTTAAGGGGAAAAAAAAAACTCTGGGAAAACAACTGTCTCATTGCAATTTTCAAAGTTAAATGGATAGGAACAAATGAACAAGGTGTTGTGGCTGTTCGGAAACTGAAAGCACCCCCCAGAAAATGCTGGCAATTTTCAGCAGGCCTGGTAGCACCTATGGGGAAAAAAAAGGAAGATGCCTGGGTTTCCCGGGTAGATAATGTGGTGGCTGGCTCACTATAAGGAAACTCTGTTGATGCAGCCAATCCGCATTGTTAAACCAAATCCTGATCTGATTATAATGTTGAGAAAAAGTTAAATTTGATGGGAAACAAGGAAAATTCAAATGCATGTACATTAACAACATCCAGCTGTAACACATCACCATTTCTGGGTGACACAATGGTGATCTCTGCTGCCCCACAGTGCTAGAGACCCCAGTTCAATTCAAGCCTTGAATATCAGTATGGAGTTTGCACTTTCTCCCTGTGGGTTTACTCTTGGTGCTCTGGTTTCCTCCCGCCATGCAAAGGTGTGCAGGTTAGATGGATTGATCATGCTAAATTGCCCTTTAGTGTTCCAAGATCTGCAGGTTAGGGGGATTAATGGGGTAAATACATGAGGTTACCCTGATGGGACCTGGATTAAATGTTCTGTTGGAGAGTCGGTGGAGACTTGATGGTCAAATGGTTTCCTTCTGTAGGGATTCTATGATTCTCTCTTCATCCCTCCACTGATCTGAATGCTTGTCCAACGTCTGGTGGTGGAAGAGCAAAAACTTTGTTTGAATTAAATATTGAGAAGATTTAAAACCATTGGCTGTAATTCTCTGGTCATTCACACCTCCAGAATTCTGGTCCTGCAGCAGTGAATGGAGAATTGATCAAGCAGCAAATTTTCCATCCTCGCTTGCAGGGGCATGATTGGTTGGAGGGTTCTAGCCAATGTCTGCAGTCCCCACCATAAACTGTGCTCATTGACCACTTGTTCTATACTGCTCCCTAGCAATTGTCTGAGACGGAATCAGACTGAGCACATTTCCTGCTTCTGCTGATTATTTAATGGTCTCTACTGGAATTTGGTGAGGATTTCTACTTCTGATGGTAATTATAGAATGATTTCTGCAGGAATTTGGTTAGAGTTCCTGCTTCGAGTGGCATCATGTGTGACCCACATATCCACTTCACTGTAATCAATTATTTCCATCTAATTTTAACCAACTTCGCCCATCTCCTGTTGAAACCCTTTGTTACTGCCAGATTTGATTATTCATTTTGTACAGATTTGAGATTTGTTGTCCATGGCCTTACTGGCACCAAGCCTCATTCCTCCGTCATTGAATCCCTGCAGTGCAAAAGGAGGCTATTTGGCCCATTGAGTCTACATTGACTATCTTACAGAGCATCTTACCCTGGCCCACCACCCGCCCTATGCCTGTAACCCCATGCATTTACCCTACTAATTTCCCTAAACCTACACACCTTTGGACAGTAAGGGGCAATTTGGCATGGCTATCCATCTAATCTGCACACCTTTGGACATTAAGGGGAAATTTACTGTGGCCAATCTACCTAACCCGCACATCTTTAGACTGTGGGAGGAAGCCAGAACACCTAGAGGAAATCCAAGTAGACACTGGGAGAACATACAAACTCCACACAGATCGTGACCCAAGATTGAAATCGACCCCAGGTCCCTGGCACTCTGAGGCAGTTGTGTTAACCAGAGAACCACAATACTGCCCATCATCTCTGTATTATTAATTCCCAGTTAAGTAATACCTCAATTTCAAAGTTATCACTGCAATTGTCAAATCCTTTCTTTGCCTCACCTCTCTGTATCTCTGAAATCTGCACCAGCCTTTCAACTCTGTGATATCTGTGCTCCTCCAATTCTGATCTCTTGAGCATTCCTGATTTTAACCACTCCACAATTGCTGCCTATGCCTTTAGCCCTGGGATTTCTTTCCCTATGCTTCTCTGCTTCTTTTCTTTGTCTTCCTTTAAGACCTTCCTCAAAACCTATGTCCTTGACCAAGATTTGATCATCTGTCCTAAGACAGTTTCATGTCAGTCTCTGGTAATACCCATAGAAACCCAACAGTGCAGAAGGGGACCCTTTGGCCCTTCAAGTCTGCATTGACTTTTTGAAAGAGCACCTTACCAAGAAACCATCACCACTCCCTCTCCCCTGCACTATCTCCGACAACACATACATTTACCATGGCTAATACACCTACCCTACACACCTTTGGACATTAAGGGACATTTTTTTTAAGCATGGTAAATCCACCTAATCTATGGGAGGAAACCAGAGCACCTGAGAAAACCCATGCAGGCACTGCTCCCCTGAAGCACCAAGGGGTAATTTTCCACCTTAATGTTGTATTAATACAATGTGTAATCATTGAGAAATTGGACTCCACCAATGTCTCGGTGCCGGTTGCACATTAATACAGTGATTAGCACTGCTGCCTCACAGAGCCAAGGACCTGGGCTCGATTCCCTCCCTGAGTCACTGTCTGTTCTGTTTGGGTTTCCTCCAGGTGTTCCTGTTTCCTCCCACAGTCCAAAGAAGTGTGGGCTAGGTTGACTGGCCATGCTAAATTGACCCTAATGTCAGGGGATTAACAGGGTAAATATGTGGGACTGCAGGGATAGGGCATGTGTAGGATTGTGGACGCAATGGGCTGATGGCACTGTAAAGATTCTATGAGATCAAATAATTCATCAGAGATTTACCTGGGCAGAAAGGATCAAAGTTGCACTGCTCCCCTGAACCATTTAGTCGGATGCTTGAGATTACTTTTGGATAAGCAACATAACACAGTACATTAAATCTATTCACTGTCCAAGAGCGTACAAGAGGGATGAGGTTTGGCAGTCGCAGGGTTTATTATCCTTAAACCTGCCTTCCTCCCAATAACCGGCTCAATAAAGTTGATATTCGTAGACTCAGATGGATATTTTTTTTGCGGTTGGACATAATCTCAGCTAGCAGCTCATGTGGTAATGTATTTGGGTTATGCTTATTAAAAGCTGTTAAATGGAATAAGTTGCTTTATTTTCCCATTTTGTCCATTACTTTGGCAAACAATGTCCGCTCCGAGGACAAAGTATCCTCGGAATTGCTGTGCAAGCGCCTATCATGAATGAATAGTCCCCTCCTTCTTGGAGAAATTCCCAGTTACTAAGTATCTCACAGCTGTTCATTTTTATTTTATGGGAAACCTTCTGTTGTTTAATTCCCACATTGTCCCTTTTCATTCTGCTGCAGTAGGATTCATGTGCCAACTGTATTTTACTTACTAGGTGTACTCTGCCTGTCATTTCAATTAAACCAGGCACGAGCAGCATTTCGCAAACAGTTTGGGTACTTTTCGGCATTAAAAAGAAACTAATGGCCAATTTATTTCAATTAGAATATGCATCTGCAGGGGCGAATTGCTACAGATAAACCCAATGTCTCTCTCATTTCACCCTTCATGCTGAGGTAAAGCATCAGAACACAAGCTCTTCCCAACTCGACATTGAGTCTATTCTTTGCATTTGGAGGCTGGACGCGAGTCAGCAGATTATTCGGCTATAAAGAATGGGCTAATTATCGAGGGACTGCATCATTGAGTTTCTGAAATGGAGTTGGGGGTTGGTTGATCGACTGTAGATTTGCATAATTGCTTAATAGGAACCTGTGAGGCGAATGCACTTATTCTGAGGATAAAGTCAGGAGTCAGTGGGCAGGTTGGGAAAGAGAAGTATTTATATTTTAGCTGCAAATGTTGGATGAGATTGAGTGTGGGACGGGGGAAGTATTCTCTTGTGAAAGAAGGAAATAAAATTTGGTTTATTACAACAATATATTAGAGTATATAGCGAGTATGAATTATTAAGGTTTTGCTTTATAAGGTTAGGTTGATTGGCCGTGCTAAATTGACCCCCGTGTCAGGAGAGTTAGTAGGTAAATATGTTGTGGGAATATGGCCTGGATGGGATTGTAGTTGGTGCAGAATCGATGGGCTGAATACTTCTGCACTGTATGGGTTTAATGCTTCTATGTTAAGGATCAAATAATTCATCAAAAGGCACTGAGGGATCTATGCCAAACAGGTAAAAAGTTTAAGCAAAATTCTACAATAGGGGAAAAGAACATGTTGATTTAAACAAAGACTGCTTACATGACTGAGCAGCTAGCTGGTATGCCGAGTGACTTCTGTATCATCTTAAAGCTGGCAGTGTAAGGCCAAGCTTGGCAGCAGCAAGAGATTAGGAAGACTGATAATTCTTGGAGCAACAGACACAATGCTTTGTCGTGTCTGCAAATTATTAACTGTGAATCTAAAACAGGCAATGTTGGAATTTAAAACAATATATTGCCTGTGTGATTTTCACTCTATATGTATGTGTCATTGTTTTCCAACAGGGTAGAGTCTGCTTCAGAGGCCTTTCTCTGAAGTAATGCTCTCCCTGTATATGTTTGAATAAATGAACATAACCCTGTTCCGAGTCTCCTGTGATTAGCTCATAAGAAGTCAATGATAACAAATGTGTTGTCAGAAATCAGCATTCCCTTTATTCTCATTTTACCTTGCCTCCTGCTGCCTTCCTCTTAAACATCTTTTTTAAGAAAATGAATTTTACAGTGCCTTTTATACTCCTGAGATATCACAAAGCATTTCACACTCAATAATCTACCTTTGAGGCATTAGTATTGCTATAATTCTTTTCACAGAAGAATACGTTATTCGTAAAATAGCTGGATGAACATTTCAAAATAACCATCGAACAAAGTGCAATCATGTTCATCATATTGTATTCTGAGGTGCTTCATTTCAGACAAGGAAACATTTCAAAGCGGTCATTGCAAATGGTGCAAAATTATTTAATCTTTGTACAAAGACCAAGTTGCACTCAGGTATTTGCATTCATCACTGTAGGTAAATGCAGTAGGCATTTTGCACACAGCAAGATTCAATGAACCAATACAATCAATGAACAAGGCTTGCAATCTCATTAAGCTCTCTGAAACTGCACTACCATAACTTTGCAGGAAATAACTTTGCTGGTAGCACAGTGATTAGCATTGCTGCTTCACAGTTCCAGGGACCTGGGTTCAATTCCTGACTCATGTCACTGTCTGTGTGGAGTTTGTGTGTTCTCCTCGTGTCTGCATGGGTTTCCTCCCACCGTCCAAAGATGTGCGGGTTAGGTTGATTGGCCATGCTAAAATTGCCCCTTAGTGTCCTAAAATGCTTAGGTTAGAGGGATTAGCAAGTAATAAATAATATGTAGGGATATAGGGATAGGGCCTGGTGGATTGGTGCAGACTCGATGGGCCAAAGGGCTTCATTCTGCACTGTAGGACTCTATGAAATGCAGGAGAATCTTCATTGAGGATGCCAAAAATCTGTCATACTGAAGGATGATTATTGAGCAGAACACCATGGCAAACTCCCCTGCTCTTCTTTGGATAGGATCACAGGATCTTTGTCATCTAAACTAGAAGGCAAATTGTATATACTGCATTTCCTACATCACCATGGCAATTGCATTTTCCAAAGTACTTTATTGGTAGAGAAATGCTTTGGGTTGACCTGGGTGCAAAAGGAATGGGATACATGGCAAGTATTTTCTTTGCAAAAGACAAAGGGCGCAATCTTACCTATCATTCACACCGCGCTCCCCCCTGCAGTGAGGTCAGAGAATCTGGCGGGCAGCAAACAGTGATAAGGTTTTGGCCAACACCTTGAACAGTGCAGCATTCCTTCAGCACCATCTCAAAGCGTCAGCCAAACTGTGTGATCAGAAATTCTGTTTTGGAATGAATCCCACAACCCTGGTGAGGATGGGACAGCTGAGGCCTGTCCCCAGTTGAGAAGTCAATGCCTGTCTTCTACTGTTTCGTCAATTGTTGAATCAGTAGACTTTCCTGACGCAAGGATGTTCTCAGATTAGCCCATTTTAATTGAAAGCAGATTCATTATCCTCTGCTTGATTTTGCAGTGGGGAATCTGCTTTAATTGCAACCTCTCCTAGATTTCCCACCTGGAAGTAATGAATTGCTTAGTCACTGGGTAGTAGTTTATATGACAGCTTGACAGCGTAAAGATAAGCAGAGGCCCGTGATTTGACAGCACAGTGTTTACATTCTGAAATAAAACATTTGAGGGATTCAAAGCTGCTGCATTTGCGGAAATAAAAATAAAAAGACAGAGTGGTAATGTATTAAAACGATCAAGTTAAATCCAGTTAAAATAAAGCTTCAGTCTAATTATGGAGGCTTGACTGTGCTACTGTATTCAAAGAAAAATACAGGTTTGTGTTGTGGGAATTGTTGACAAGGCCACGCACCTATTGTCTAGTTGCCTTTGAGAAGGCAATGCCTGGATTTTCTATTTGAGCTGCTGCAGACCATATAATGAATCTACTGTAGTGCTTGTTGTGTTTTTTAAAATTCATTCATGGGACGTGGGCCTCGTTAGTTCAGCCTACATTTATTGCCCATTCCCAAAGATGTTTAAGAATCATCTGCGTTGCTGTGGACCTGGAATCACATGTAGGTCAGCAAAGGACAACAGATTTTCTTCCTTAAAGGTCGTGAGTGATCTTCACGACAATCGGCAATGATTTCATGGTCGTCATTAGACTTTTTAATTAAATTCAAATTTTACCATCTGCCATGGTGGGATTTGAACTCAGATCGTTACCCCAGATCGTTGGATTGCTAGTCCAACTACAATACCACTGCATCACTACCTCCCCATAGGAGTCCTGAGATTTTGACACAACAATGATGAAGGAATGGACGGTTGCAGAGGCTGTGTGAATCAGGATGGTGTGTGACTGAGAGGGGAGCTTTGATGTGACGGTGCTCTCATGCTGCTCTTGTCCTCCTTGGTTGCAGGGGTCACAAGTTTTGGAGGTTCTGCCAAGAAGCTTTGACAAGATGCTCTAGTACTTGCTGATCATAGTATGCAATGCAATGTCAGGATAACAGAGGAAACAAATGTTTAAGGTATTGGATTCCTGTGTATCAAGATTATCTATATTTCATAACATTCTTTGTAACTCTGCCTCATGCTTTTATGGATATCACTTTACATTTCTGAATTGAGAGATTATTTGACATGGTTGACCTCACTATCCTCTTCTAATACTTCCCCACCATTGGGACTGCACATGCCTCACGACCCTGTTTTTATCAGTCTAAGTATAGCCAAAGGCATGGTGTTACTAATCATGGGACAGTACAGTGGCACAATGGTTAGCACTACTGCCTCACAATACCAGGGACCTGGCTTCAATCCCCAACTTGAGTCACTATCTGTGCAGAACCTGCATATTCTCCCTGTGTCTGTGTGTGTTTCTTCTGGATGCCCCAATTTCCTCCTACAGCCTGAAAGATGTACTGGTTACGTGCATTGGCCATGCTAAATTCTCCCTTGGTGTACCAAACAGGGGCTGAAATGTGGGCCCCAGGGGAGTTTCACAGATAAGTTTAAACTTCAAAGGAACATAGACATATAGACTGATTGGGCAGACAAGTGGCAGATGGAGTTTGATGCAGAGAAGTGGAAAGTGACTCATTTTGGCAGGAAAAATATGGAGAGACAATATAAAATATAGGGAGAAACTCTAAAGGAAGTGTAGGGTCAAATGAATCTCCCTGCATATATAAATAAGTCATGGAACATGGCAGGGCATGTTGAGAGACTTGTAAGAAATCATATGGTCTCCTAGGTTTTATTAATAGGAACATTGAGTACAAGAGTAAAGTGATGATATTAAGCTTGTACAACACATTAGTTAGGCCTCATATAGAATACTGCATTCTGCGCTAGGTGCCATACTTGAGAAAGGATGTGAAGGCATTAGAAAATACAGAGGAACTTGACAGAAATGATTCTAGAAATGGAGAACTGTAGCTATGAGACAGATTAAAGAGTTTGGGCCTGTTTTCCTTGAAGAAAAGAAGGCTGAGAGTAGACATATTAGAGGTATTCAAGATCCTTAGCGGTAAGGGCAAGATAAATAGTGAGGGACTGTTCCTTGCCAAGAGTACATAAAGAACTAGAGAGCAGTTATTCAAAATAATGGCCAAAAGGAACAGAAGTGATGTGAGGGGAGAAATTTCATTTAGAGAGTCAGAAATAAACTCCTTGGGAGGGTGCTGGAGATAGGTCTGCTCGAGTTATTCAGAAGGGACTTGGATTGCTATCTGGGGAAAAAAAAGGTTATGCAATGTCATGAGAATAAGACAGGATAGTGGGATGAGGTAGAACGCTTTTTCAGAGAGCCAGTGCTGACTCGATGTGTGGTGGATGTGGTGTTTTTGGATTTCCAAAAGGCGTTTGATAAGGTGCCTCACAAAAGATTGCTGCAGGAGTTAAAGGTGCAGGGAGTCGGGGGTAGGTTGTTAGACTGGATAGAAGATTGGTTGTCTAATAGGAAGCAGAGGGTAGGTATTAATGGGTGGTATTCTGATTGGCAGCTGGTGACTAGTGGAGTGCCCCAGGGATCAGTGCTGGGCAGCAACTATTTACTATTTACATAGATGATCTGGAGGAAGGGGCTGAGTGTAGAGTGACAAAATTTGCTGATGATACGAAGATGAGTGGAAAAGCAAACTGCAGAGGGATCTGGATAGGTTGAGTGAGTAGACGAGGACCTGGCAGATGGAGTATAATGTCAGCAAGTGTGAGGTTATTCACTTTGATAGGAATAATGGTAGGAAGGATTACTATTTAAATGGTGAAAAGCTGCAGCAAGCGACAGTGCAGAGGGACCTGGGGGTCCTTGTGCACGAAGCGCAAAAGCACAGTGTGCAGGTGCAGCAGGTGATTAAGAAGGCAAATGCAATGTTGGCCTTTATAGCTAGGGGGGGATAGAATATAAAAATAGGGAGGTACTTTTGCAGCTCATTAGGGTACTGGTGAGGCTGCAGTTAGAGTACTTTGTGCAGTTTTGGTCGCCGCATTCGGGAAAGGATATATTGGCCTTGGAGGGGGTGCAGAGAAGGTTTACTAGGCTGATACCAGAGATGAGGATGTTGGATTATGAGGAGAGATTGAATAGGCTAGGTTTGTACTCATTGGAGTTTAGAAGGCTGAGAGGGGATCTTATAGAGGCATATAAGATAATTAAAGGATGGAAAGGGTAGAGGTTGAGAGACTCTTCCCGCTTAGCAAAGATAGCAAGATTAGAGGGCACAGCATCAAGATTAGGTGGAGGGGGAGCCGTTCAGATCAGAGTTGCAGATGAGTTTCTTCACGCAAAGGGTGGTGAATCTTTGGAATTCTCTGCCTGATGAAATGGTGGAGGCTTCCTCGCTGAATATGTTCAAGTCAAGAGTGAATAGGTTTTTGATTGACAAGGGAATTAAAGGTTATGAGGAGAAAATGGGAAAGAAAGTGGTACTGAACCACTACAGATCAGCCATGATCTTACTGAATGGTGGGGCAGGCTCGAGGGGCTGTATGGCCTACTCCTGCTCCTATTTCTTATGTTCTTATGTTATATTCAATGGGCCAAATGTCTTCCTTCTGCTCTGTAAAGATTGTGTGATTCTGAGAAGCGAGATGTCAGTGTTGGCCGTGAGTCCTGCAGATAATTTATGAGTGCTGTCCAAATCTTTCAGGCTCTCTCACCATGAGGACACTGGTTTTTGGCTGGTAGACATGGTGCTGGATTATTGGTTTGAGTAGCTGCCCTGTCTTTCTCTCTCATAGCTGCTCTTGCAGCTATGCTTATCAGTTTGTCAAGTTGTTTTATAATACTCCTGTGAAGAGCCTTGGCATGTTTTATTACATTATAGGTAAATACTGTTATGATTCAAGTGAGAAACTCTAAAGCCCACCTGGGTAAAGAACAAAGAACAATATAGCACAGGAAACAGGCCCTTCGGCCCGCCAAGCCTGAGCTGCTCATTGATCCAACTAGACCATTCGTTTGTATCCCTCCATCCCTAGTCTGTTCACATGGCTATCCAGATAAGTCTTAAACGATCCCAGCGTGTCTGCCCCCACCACCCTACTTGGCAATGCATTCCAGGCCCCCATAACCCTCTGTATAAATACGTCCCTCTGATATCGAAGTTAAAGCTCACCTCCTTCACCTTGAACTTGTGACACCTTGTGATCATCACCTCTGACCTGGGAAAAAGTTTCTCACTGTTCACTATATCGATGCCCTTCACAATTTTGTACACCGCTATTAGGTGTCTCCTCATTCTCTGTCTTTCCTGGAAGAACAACCCCAGTTTATCTAATCTCTCCTCATAGCTAAGACCCTCCAAACCAGGGCAACATCCTGGTAAACCTTTTCTGTACTCTCTCCAAAGCCTCCATGTCCTTCTGGTAGTGTGGCGACCAGAACTGGACGTGGTATTCCAAATGTGGTCTAACCAATGTTCTATACAGCTGTAACATCAGACGCCAATTTTCATACTCTATGCCTATCCTGTAAAGGCAATCATGCCATATGCCTTCTTCACTACCTTCTCCACCTGTGACGCCACCCTCAAGGATCTGTGGACCCGCACACCCAGGTCCCTCTGTGTGTTTGTACTCTTGATTGTTCTGCCATCCGCCCTACATTGCTCTGCCCTACATTAGTTATACCAAAATGCATCACTTCACATTTATCTGGATTAAATTCCACCTGCCATTTCTCCCCCCAATTCTCCAGCCTATCTATATCCTGCTGTATTCTCTGACCATGATCATCACTGTCCGCAAGTCCAGCGATCTTTGTATCGTCCGCAAACTTACTGATCACACCAGTTACATCATCTTCCAAATCATTTATGTATAAATCACAAACAGCAGAGGTCCCTGTGGAACACCACTAGTGACAGACCTCCAGCCAGAAAAAGACCCTTCCACTGCTACCCTCTAAGTTTTGCATCTTGAATTTGGCTACAGTAAGCATGATATGTTTCACTTCAGGTATGATTCAAATGACCCACTAGGGAGCTTTTATCAAACAAAGATAATTGAAGAATATAGTTAACATGTATAGTAAGAAAAATAGCAAGAACTGTTACCAATTACAAACAAGAAACAAAGCAACTATAATGTATAACTCTTAACAAATATATCTAATGTGTTCCAATCAAAACCCAAACTTTCCATAGATTAAAACTTTAAACAAATTCAACACAGCAAAAACTGAAGTTCATGTGATAGTAGAGTTGAATCCTTTGGTTGAAGTTTGCAGTCTTTTGGATTCACTCAAAACAAGTTGAAATCAAAACAGCTTCTTAGAACCCCAGAGTGAGACTTTCTGGTCAAGCTATCAACTTAGAATCTTTACTGCAGAAAGATAAGACCTTTCTATCAGTTAACCAGCAGCATTTCCAAAACAACAGGGAGAGAGGAAAAACACTTCTATTTAGTTTGCTGTCCCTTCTAATACTAAATCTGATCTGCAACCAGCTTTTTGTCCCCCAAACAATTCAGGACCATAAACCTGAACATAAACAACCCCCATTTAAACCACTTAAGAAGCAATAAAAGGATTCATCATAGTCAGCCTGGCAACAATGAGGCAAACAAACAGAGACTGTGAGTTGAGAAACATGAAAGCTGTGACAATCGCAGAGATCATGATTTAAAAAAAGTCTCTTAACGGTACATTATTGTCATGATACAAGGTATTGTTATTGCATCAACAGCTGAAATTACATGTTTCTTGAATGAAGGCCCAAATGATACACCACGATCAAAATTTCTCCACAAGCATCAACTTGTCTATTGAACAGAAGTGATGGTTCACCTCTTTTTCAATGGAAGCACATATACAAAACATACAGTAATGGGTTACCATCAGGAGAACATTTATTAAAACATAATAGCCCTTATGGCCAGTTAGTAGGATTTGTGATTACATAGATTAGCTCAGGCGGCTGCTGTTATTTGAAAGGTTAAACACACTGGACAGAATTTTACTACCTCACCCTGCCCCAGAATTGGGGAGGGCGAGGCTTACAAAACGGAATTCCAATTGACCTTGGGTAGGTTTTTATGAGCCTCGCTTGAGTGAGCACATAAAATTCCATCCATTAAAAGCAATAACATCTTGCATTTGAATAGCATTTTTGATGTTGCTGAATCAGAGAATCGTCATAGAATCATAGAATCCCTACATTACAGAAGGAGGCCATTTGGCCCATTGATCCTGCATGGACAACAGTCCCCACCCCATGTATTTACTCTGCTGGTCTCCCTGGCACTAAGGTCAATTTAGCATGGCCAATCAACCTAACCAACACATCTTTGGATTGTAGGATGAAACCAGAGCACCTGGAGGAAATCCACGCAGACACGGGGAGAATGTGCAGACTCCACACAGGCAATGACCCCAGCTGGGATTTGAACCTGGTCCCTGGCGCTGTGAGGCAGCAGTGCTAGCCACTTCCCTAACATGTCATCTCCACAATGTGCCAGCTGGCTGTCGCAAGGAGTTTCAAAGGAACATTATCGAACAAAATTTCAAACTGAGCCACATGTGGAGAGGTAGGACAGGTGAACAGAAGCTTGGTTGAAGAGGTGGAGGGAGGGGTGGGATTCTGTGGTGAATGTGACACCCCAAGGCAAGTTCTCTGGCGGCGTGCCTGGCAAGCAACAAATAGCTATTGACTTCAGTGGGACTGGAAGATCCTGCTGTTGGCTTCCGACGGTGGAAATCCAAGTGCGGAAGGGCTGGAAAGTCCAAATTGTAAACCTTAGCAATTTAATAGAGAGAGAGAGGCAGAGAGTGGTAGAGGTTTTGAAATGGAGTTCAGAATGTCAGGCTAGGTGGCTATACGTTCAGCTAGAGGAAGTGAAAGACTAGTGATACTATTGGTAGGCTATTAATCCAGAAACTCAGCTAATGTTCTGGGGACCCAGGTTTGAATCCTGCCACAGCAGATGAAAGAATTTGAATTCAATAAAAAATATCTGGAGCTAAGAATCTACTGTTGATCAAGAAACCATTGTCGATTGTCGAAAAAATCCATCTGGTTTACTAATGTCCTTTAGGGAAGGAAATCTGTGTCCTTACCTGGTCTGGCCTACATGTGACTCTAGAGCCACAGCAATGTGATTAATTCTCAACTGCCCTCCAAAAGCAATTAGGGATGGGCAATAAATGTGGGCCAGCCAGCGATGCCCATTACACTCAAATGAGTAAAATAAATGCTGCTAAATGATGGGCTGAATGGCTGTAACTGTTCCATGATTCCAATAGTTTTAAAATGCAATCCAATTGAATTAATTACATCTTCACTGTGTTTGCAAAGGTAAAATCATCTTCTGTATCAGCTCTCCGGCGAGTTAGTGTCCCTGGTTCACACAGACAAGGCTTTCTATTGATGCCTCTGAGTTCCTAACTATTATCATTTAATCCCTGAATCAGTTAATCACAAAATTGTCTACAGCCGTGTCCAAGCATTGCTTCCCATCAATAACTTCTCCGTAAATAGATTATGTCGATGGACGGCAACTGCTGAGAGTTTACTCTGTAAATTATCTCCTAAATCCATCCCTTTCGTCACAGAAGAATGGACTACCTCAATAACCACAAAAAGGAGTATGTTATCTTTAATATTATCTTAATATTAAAGCTCGGCCTGTTAGGAATGAAGTCAGAAAATATTTATTTCATGCAAAGGAGATCGGCAAATTTCTGTGTTTATTTATTAGTGTCACAAGTAGGCTCGCATTAACACTGCAATGAAGTTGCTATGAAAATCCCCTAGTCACCAAACTCTGCTGCCTGTCTGGGTACACTAAAGGAAGAATTTAGCATGGCTAATGCACATCTCCCAAATAAAAGGGTTGTGAATGCCAGGAGTGAATTTATAAGTTTTAGATTGAGATAAATGGAATTTTTTTGGCTAAGGCTATTGAGGGACTTATGGGGCTAAAGCCGGTCATTGGATTTCAGGAAGGATCAGCCATGATCCAACTGGATGATGGAACAGACTCGAGGGGCAGAATGGTCATTCTCCCCTTTCTGGCATTTTAGGTTCATAGCACACATTTTACTGGCAATCATAAGGCATGAAGAAGCTGACGAAAATCTCAATTGTTTTCATACCAACTGAGCCTCTCCGATGAATAAGGGTCTGGTAATAAGGGGGACTTAAATACTTAAAGATCTCTTTTATTTGATCTGCTATTATTGGTTGAACTGTGGACTTGCAGGTAATGTGTGAAAAGTGGTGAAATCCTAACTAACAGCATCGAAGTTCTGGCATGCCAAGGCGCACAGTAACATTCTGATAGTGTGTCATCCCACTGCAGTTTACATGGATCTGTTAAAAAATAAATTAGCAATACCTCTGTGAAAAAGAGCCTTGGTGATAATTAGAACTGTTGCGCTATAGAAATGAAAGGTAGGTGGCACTGTGGAGCTACTTTTTTTTCCAAGTCTCCTCTTTCATGAAGTTGATTTTTAGAGCCAATCGCTTCTTGTAGAATCATGACAAACAAGAGCCGGAGTAGACCATTCAGCTCTTTGAGCCTGCTGTGCCATTCATTATGATCTTGACTGATCTTTTATCCCAACATCACTCTCCGCTCTCTCTCCCCCGCCCCATGAAATCTCAGAAGTCTAGAGATCTATTTCCTTCTTAAATATATTCAGTGATTTATAACGGGATTCTCTGGCCATGCTCGCCTATAAACCAGAGATTCCCCCCCTCACTTCAATTACCTTTACATGGTCCCCCCGCCCGTTCAAATTCCAATGGTGGGTGGGATTTGAAAATTCCCACTGTTAACCAATTGTACCCGCAAAGAACAACATGAACTAAGAAGAATGCACTTACCACACAAAGTTATCTCAAATTCTGGCAGGGTTGGATTCTTCAGAATGTTGCTTAGTCTGGCTGGGGGCGGGGGGTTGGAGGGAAGGGGTGCAAGGCCACAGGCTCTGGATATTGGATAGGTCATACAGGACTGAGTTGAGAAGATGTTAAGGCCAGCTTGGGCACTGCCTAAGGGGCAAAGTGATAATGGGAAAGGGGCATCTTGGCACTGCTCACTGGGCAGTGCCAAAGGGAAGGGGCTTAAGAGGGGCATAGCTTCTTGGGAGGAAGATTGGTGGGAGTGAGGGGTCTGCTGCCACTCTGCACTCTGGTTCATTGACAGAAGGAAGGAGGTCAGCGATCGGGCTGATCATCAGGATGGGTTTTGTGAGGGGGAGGGAGGGGGTGGTCAACTTGCTTGGGGGATGGGGCTTTGGTGGGAGGGATCAAGGCTGCCAGTGGAGGAGGGGAAGAGAAGATTGAGACGGACTAGTGGGGGTCAAGGCTGGCCCAGATATGACAGGGAGACCAGCGATCGGATGGTGGGAGTGTCACACAGACAGCAAGGCAAGGTCGGGGGACTGGCCAACAATTGGGCTGGCCAGTGATCGGGAGATCGGCAGTGTGGGGCTACTGCGCATATGCCAATCTCCGCTCTGACAAATTGGCACGTGCGCAATGGCCCACTCAGCATTATGCTGCCTACCTGTTCAGAGGGAATAGTCCCCAGCTTTTTAATAAGATTCATGCTAGTGCACTCTATGAAAAAAATCAATGTAGTCAATGCCAGTTTTTAGGTGAATTCAGCACTTAGAATTTTTTTGGGAGAATCCCATTCCATATATTGGTTGTGTGGTTAACAGTGAGGTAGAATATCTTTGACTACAAGAAGACATTGATACGATGGTCAAACGGGCAGATAAGTGGCAGATGGAAGTTAATCCTGAAAAGTGTGAGGCGATACTTTTTGGAAGGAGTCATTTGATTAAGAAAGTATTCAATTAACAGTAGGACAGTAGAAAGTTCTGCAGAACAAAGAGACTTTGATGTGTTTGTCCACACATTTCTGAAAGTGGAAGGGCATGTTAGGGTGGTGAAAAAGGCATATGGAACACTTGCCTTGATCAATAGAGGCGTAGATTACGAAAGCAAGAAAGTCATGTTGAAGTTGTGTCGAACTCTGGTGAGGCCACAGCTGGTGTAATGCACGTGGTTCTGGTTGCTCCAGAATCAGAAAGATGTGATTGAACTGGAGGGGATGCAGAGGACATTCATCAAGATGTTGTCTGGGATGGAACATTTAAGTTACGAAGACAGGTTGGATAGCCTTGGATTGTTTTCGTTGGAGCAGAGAGGACTGAGGGGTGACCTGATCAAGGTATACAAGGTTACGAGAGACATGAACACAGTGAATAAAGAGCTGTTCCTCTTAGATGAAGGGTCAGTCATGAGGGGACATAGGTTGATGATGAGGGGCAGGAGGTTTAGGGAGATGTGAGGAAAAAGATACAAAAGTCTGAGATTGCATACCAACCGACTCAAGAACATTTTTTCCTGCTGCCATCAGAGTTTTGAATGTTCCGATCATATACTAAGCTGGTCATTCTCTACACTCTAATTATGATGAAAACACTACTTTCTGTACTCCCTCCTTTCCTTCTCCCCTATGAACTCAATGAAAGCTAAGTTTTGTCTGTCTGACATGCAAGAAACAACACTTTTCACTGTATCCCAATAATAAATCAAATCAAATCAAAAACCTTGCCCATTTGCTAAGTGCTCAGCACCACAGATGCTAGCCTTCATCCATTTTGATTTACTCCATTTGACATGAAAGAAATGGTTGAAGGTCTTCCTGATAGCGGCACTGAAGAGTGATGCTCCACAACCAGCCATAACCCAAGTCAAGTTGTTCAAGTATAACTAAAACACTGGCATCAACCCAACAATTTAGAAAATTGGCCAGGTATGGCCTATACACAAAAAGCATGACACATCCAATCTAGCCATCCCATTAATCTGCATTCAACAATCAATGGCAAATGCTTTTGACAGTGCTATCAAGTGGCACTTACAAAACAATAACTTGCTCACTAGTGCTCAGTTTGGCTTTAGTCATAGCCAGTCAGTCTAGACCACTTTATGTTTTGGCCCTAACATAGATTAGAGAGCTGAATTCCAGAGGCGGGGGTGAGAGTAACTGACATTGATATTAAGGCAGCATCGGACAAGAGAGTGAAGCCTTGGAAACATTGAGGTTGATGGGAATCGAGGGCGGGGGCGGGAGCATGGTGGAATTCTTCAAACATTGGGGCCACAACTAGCATAAAGTAAATGGCTATGATAGAATTCTACAGTGCAAAAGGAAATCATTTGGCCCATCGAGTCTTCTCCGATCACAATCCCACCCAGGCTGTGTCCCCACAAACCCATTCATTTACCCTAGCAAGTCCCCCAATACTAAGAGACATTTTTTTTAGCATGGCCAATCCATCTAATCCCACATTCTTCGGAGTGTAGGAGGAAAGTGGAGCACCTAGAGGAAACCTACAGAAACACAGGAAGAATGTGCAAACTCCACACAGACAGTGACACAAGCTGGGAATCGAACCCAGGCCCCCGGCGCTGTGAGGCAGCAGTGCTAATCACTGTGCCACCGTGCTGCCATTGTGCCTTCCCTGTGCCCCAGTGCCACCCTTCATATCAAATGGAGTGAATCTCCTAAGTGAAGGCACTTAGGAGAAGGGCCAGGTTTTTGATTGGATTTGATTTATAATTGGGCTAGAGTAAAAAGCATTGATTGTTGGATGCCCTCAACTCTTGCCAGATATCACTGCAGACATTCATTAGGGTTGTGCTCGAGGCAAAGCTGTCTTCAGCCGCTGCACCTTTACTCCATCAAAAGATCAGAAGTATGCGGCGATCAGAGAGCATCCTCATTGTTCAGTACCATTTGCAACTCCTCAGATGCTGAACCAGTCCTGACCTCAATGAAGCAAGACCTGGACAATAGCCTTGGGCCTTTAAGCCATGGAACAAAAACAGGTGACAGCTTTGGCTTTAGTGGGTTGCACTCTGGGTGATGAGGGCAGAAGTTTCTGGATCCAATCCCTTCAACTCTCATCTGTGCCCCAATACTTCTTCTACAGAGTGCTACCACACACGTGCAGACAAGATTATCGGTGCCAATTTGTGTGTCACACTTTCCAGAAAGCTATTCTTCATAGGTACCCCTCTGGGCAGGGTGTGTATCTGTTACACATTAGACCCTTACACTTCTCTGTGAAGTTAATATAGATAAAGTATAACCAGACAATATAAAAATACCAACTTTTTTAATCTTTGTACTGAGTCCTGTAAAAGTATAAAAAGTAAAATTTAATTGCTTCGGCTATCAGACTGTTTTTCTATAATGGGAAAAAAAACAGTTTCAACATAAAATACAAATCCAGCACTGGCTGTGCTTTGATTCTACATAAAATAGAATGGTATAAAAATAAAAAGATCATGCCTCGACCCATGATTTTCAATTTTCTTTCATTCTCCATTTCTTCCTGGCGGCCTGTTACAACAATCATGTCACACTCAGAGTCTGTTGCAGTTATTGGTGTATTCAATATTCATAGGTATAGAAATGGAGCTGGAATATTAAGGAATGGGATACGTGGGCTTGTGAGGAGTAAGGAATGGAATAGATTGGGAGCAGTGAAGAATGGGATATTGGTTTGGGGGCAGTGGAAGTATAATGCCAGGGCATAGGTACAAGAAGGTGGGCAGTAACAAAGATCTGGCAGCATCAATTGAGTGACCATTGTCCGGTATTGTAGGTAGGAGTGAAAAAGGCCCAGGAAATTGGGAGCTTCCTTGCCTCAGTCTATTCTGGTCCATCAGTTTACCTTTACACTGCGTTCCCTCAACTTTGGATCAATTCCCAAGGCTGTCTTAATGCTGCACTAACAGTCTGTACATTGATTCCATAACTAACAGAACCTTAATGAATTGTTTACATAAGTGATGTAATTATCTCCTAAAAGAGATATGGCTAAATATAACCAAACATAAAGGATCCAGGTAGTTTGCTCTGCTTAACTGTAAAATTGAACTGACTTGAAGGAAGTAATCCCCTCAGAATTAAGCATAATAACTAGAGGAAGTGCATATTTTCTGAATACATAATTAAATCAATTGTTTTCCACTCTTCCAATAAATAACATGGCTATTCTCTTTTACCTCTCTGTTTCTGTCTATCTACACTGTCTACATTGGGGTTTTGAGACCTCCTGTTTCCTGGAAATAAACCATTAAGTGGAGTGCAGCTCGCAGTTCAGATTCTGGTGTCAATATTTTTGATATTTCCAAGGATAACTCATGCCCTCCACCACTCCATCCCCACATCCCCAATCAGAAAAGAGCCCTTTTAAGTCTGCAAATCAGCAAATCAAATGGTTGGTGCTGCTACCTCATAGTGCCAGGAGCCTGGCCTGCATCACTGTCTGTGCGGAGCCTGCACATTCTTCCCGTGTCAGCATGGGTTTCTTCCAGGTGCTCTGGTTTCCTCCACTTTCTGAAAGATGTGCTGGTTCGGTGCAGTGGCCATGCTAAATTTTTTCTTAGTGTCCAAACAGCGCTGGAGTGTGGCGATCAGGGGATTTTCACAGTAACTTCATTGCAGTGTTAATGTAAGCCTACTTGTGACAAATAAATAAACTTTACTTCGACTTAAATTGGGATCTTATGATGCACATTGCACCTTGATTGCCATTGATGGACTCAACAGAATTCCAAGCTGTGGAAATAGTAAGGGACAACATTCTTTTCATTTATGGGCTGAAATATTTGGAGTAGAAATATTCCATTGAACTGCTGCTGTCATCAAAAGAAAATGACAATGAAAACTCTTCAAAATGTTGTAGTTTAGTCGTTTCTCCAAATTGCCCTCAAAGACTAGTGGATGATGTTGCCGTCCGTTAAAAAATCCAAAACTACAGTTAATACATTGCCAAATGATACAGAATCCTAGAGTGCAGAATGAGGCCATTCGGCCCATCAAGTCTGTGCTGAACATAATCCCACCCAGACCCCATCTCCACAACCACATGCATTTTCCCTAGCACCGCCCCTGACACTAAGGGGCAAACTAGCATGGCCAATCCACCTAATCAGCACATTTTTGGACTCTGAGAGGGAACCCATGGGAGAATGTACAAACTCCACACAGACCATGACTCGAGACGGGAATCGAATTCAGGTTCCTGGCGTTGTGAGGCAGCCGTGCTAACCGCTGTGCCACTATGGCTAAGGCATTGAGTTATTGGTAAAACAGTCGGGGAACAATTTTTGCTGTGCTGATTGGAGAAAACATCAGTAGTTTTGACTCAGAGAAAGGCCTTTTGTAGTTTGTGGGTATGGAACAAAAATAGGTGGATGGAGCTAATGTCCAAAGATGTGTAGTTAAATGGATTATCCATGATGAATATGTGGGGTTAGAGGAATAGCCACAGTAAGATGTCTCACAACACCAGGTTAAATTCCAATAGGCTTATTTGTAGTGAACACCACTAGCTTTCGGAACTGGCTGTGCCTTCGTCAGGTGAGTGGGAGTTCTGATAACAAACAGGGCGTATAAAGACACAAACTCAATTTACATGAATGATGATTGGAATTGGAGTCTTTACAGCTAATCAAGTCTTAAAGATACAGACAATGTGAGTGGAGAGAGTATTCAGCACAGGTTAAAAAGATGTGTATTGTTTCCAGACAGGAAAGTTAGGGAGATTTTGTAAGTCCAGGCAAATTGTGGGGGTTACAGATACTGTGACATGAACGCAAAATGACGTTTGCTACAAATAAACCTGATGGACTTTAACCTGGTGTTGTGAGACTTCTTACTGTGTTTATCCCAGTCCAATGTCGGCATCTCCACCTTAAAGGAGTAGGGCAGGGGAGAGGGACTGGGTACGATATTCTGTCAGAGAATCAGTGCAGACTCAAAGGGCCAAAAGGCTTCCTTTAGCACTGTAAGGATTCTATGATACAGATAAGCCACAATTTAACTATACAGCAGAGCAGCAGTGAATGGTTTTCTCCTGTTTCTGAGCTGTCTTTCTCTTGCTGGTGATTTGACGGTTGAGTAAAACAGTAAAACTCATTCCTCTCGTTTCATTGCATTTTTTCTGCCAATCTTCCCCCGTAACCTTTCTAGATTAGGAATGTTGAATATATCAGCCTTTGGGCTCATTATCTATAACAACTAGTCTGACTTTTGTATTCATCAATACTACTCAAACTGTAGTCCACTCTCAGCCTCTCGTTGACAGGAGTCAGATAGAAATACTGACAATAGTTTAACAGTGAAGGTGGAGAAAATTCACAACCCTGTCAGTAGTTATTGATTAGATGTTTAAAGACTCAACTGGGAAGTTCAACTTCAATTGGACGTGACGAGATGTTAGCTGAAATCAAACACATTGACGGAATAATGACTACACTGACAAATGAATTCTGGAAGATTATGGGCTCCAATACTTTGAGATGCAGCGTGAAGAGTACCCATGAAGATAGGTGCACTTTGCACTGGTACTAGACTCAAACTACAAGAGGTCTTTTCCTCAGTCAGAACTGCTGAGGCTTCCTCCGAAAAGCACAGTAAAAATTACTCCCCAACTGTCTTACCCAAAGCTCAATTTCTTAGTCACAATGGCGCAGTGGTTAGCACTGTTGCCTCACAGCAAGGACCCAGATTCCAATGCCAGCCTTGGGTAATTGTCTGTGTGGAGTTTACTCATTCTCTCCGTGTCTGCATGGGTTTCCTCCAGATGGTCCAGTTTCCTCCCACAGTCCAAAGATGTGTGGATTAGGTTGATTAGCCAGTGCCAAGTGTGTGCAGGGCTTTGACACTTTGCCCCTTGTGTAGTGGCAGAGGGCACTGGCTGTGCCGGGCTGTGCCAAGGTGCCAGGGGCACCTCCAGTGCCCAACCCTCTGGGGTGCCCCGATCATTGCCCTTCACTCCAGTGGGATTGAGCCACTAGTTCCCCATGAGGGGAGAGCTAGTGTAATCCCCACTGGAATGAACCACTCTAGAGGGTGGGGGAAGATGCTAGCGGGCCCAAAGACTTCAGTCCCAGTCCCACTAATGATATTTAAAATATATGGAAATACTTATTTAAATGATCTTTGTGCTGATTTCTGGTGCAGAGCTGCTGCTGTCAGAATTGCGGCATGGAGCATGCTATTGGCATGCAGAATGCGTCTGCGAACCTCGCTCATCGACCACCACAAGATTCTCTTGGCCTGCTGCACTAAAACAGTGCAATGGGATGGGATAATTGCCCCCGTGAACTGTGGGTGGTGGTCAGCAACATGGGGAACGTTTGATGGTGAGGATAAAGTTGCAAATTTCCAGAGTCTGGGGAATATGGGATAGCGCATACTTATGATCCATAACCAGCCTTTGTCTCCCTTAAACAGAGATGCCTGTTCATCCCTGGATTAGCTCAAAATGTGGAGATGCTGGCATTGGACTGGGGTAAACACAGTAAGAAGTCTGACAACACCAGGTTTAAGTCCAACCGATTTATTTGATAGTAAACTCACAAGCTTTGAAGATTTCTCTCTTCATTAGGTGAATGGAGAGTTCTGGCCTCAGACAGTACATATAACAACACAGACAGTTTACAGATTACTGATTAGAATGCAAATCTTTACACCTAACTTGCTATTCAAGTCTTAAAGTGGCTAACAATATGAATGGAAGGAGCACTGAGCACAGGTTAGAGAGATGTGTATTGTCTCCAGACAGCACAGTAAGTGAGGTTTTGCAAATCGAGGCAAGTCATGGGGGTTACAGATAGTGCGACATGAACCCAAGACCATTGTTGAGACCGTCCTCACGTGTGTGGAACTTGGCTATCAGTCTGTGCTCAGCGACCCTGCACTGTCTTGTGTCGTGAAGGCTGCCTTGGAGAATGCTTACCCGAAGGTCAAAATGGCCTCCTGGTTCAAATGGCAGGAGAGGCAAAAACTGTTGTTAATGAATCAGAATACAAGTTGCCGAATACTCAAACAAAAAAGAATATCTTGACTAGGATTTCAGCTCTGAACTTTCTTCAGTCTTTGCAGAGCAGGTTTGTCCAATCTTATTACAGACCAGCTGTTCAGCCAGGAGGTAACAACACCTCCTGTAGACGGTATAAAATAGAGTGATCAACAGACTGATGGGCCTTGTCCTTGACCAAGAGAAGGAGCCAAACGAGTAAAAAATTCATCTTTACAACTACTGATGATGAGGATCTTGACTTGCCCTCAGGTTACAGTCGTGACTAGGTCAGATGTCAGGTTTCAATGAAAAGTAAAGTTCTAGTTTACTCGTTGGTCACAAGTAGGCTTACATTAACACTGCAATGAAGTTACTGTGAAAATCCTCTAGTCACCATACTCTAGCGCCCGTTTGGGTACATTGAAAGACAATTTAGCATATCCAATGCACATAATCAGCATGTCTTTCGGACTATGAGAGAAAACAGAGCACCTAGGGGAAACCCACACAGACACGGGGAGAATATGCAAACTCCACACCCGATGGTGGAATTGAACCCAGGTCCCCGGCACTGTGAGGCAGTAGTGCTACCCATTATGCCACCATGCCGCCCTCCCTGTTGAACAGGTATCCTGGTGAAGTTTCAGTCACTGTTTCTCACTGAGAACCATGTGGCCCAGCAGGTCAACATACCTTGCAACATCAAGAACGCCAGAACCCGGTAGCAGCTGTCCATTGCTGTCAGAGAAACATAGAGGTGAGCATATCTCTAAACAACATTCAAGCCACAGGAAAGCTCATCCTCCACCACATACCCAGATACCAGAATTAATCTCCAAAACTACAGAAAGAACCAGCAGTAAAAATTGACCTTCACAATCAAATGATCCTTAACCTGTTTTCAAGTTATAGTTGTGACTGTGATGGATGACAGGTTTCAGTGAAGATGTCCTACTGAAGTGCCAATGTTTCATTTATTGTTACTCGTTGAGGGTCACGTAGGAGAAGTGCACCCTGAAGGTGCTGGCCAGACATGGTCTATTGGTTAGACACTTTCCCCACTTCCTCCTGCTCCCTCTCACAGCAATTTGTCCTGCTCTTTACATAGCCTTCTGCTCATTCTCCCAGGTGTGATGTATTCCCAGCGGAATAGTGTATCCAATGTGTAGGAACATCTGGTTTCTGCAGAAGCCTCAAAGTCAGCAAAAGTCTTTTAGTACCTAACTCACCACTCCTTGCAAAGTTTCGCAACACTAAACACTTAAAGAAAGTAGCAAAGATTTACAGCAAACTCAAAAAGAAATTAACATGCAATGTGATCCCTTTAAATAGTGCTGATTGAAGCTGGAGAGTCTTTCCTGCTACTTCTTTAATTATTTTATGGGACATGAATGCTGTTGTCTGGCTAGCATTTTTTATTGCCCATCCTTTGTTCCCCAAGGGCTGTTGAGAGTCAATCACATTGCTGTGGCTCTGGGATCACACGTAGGCCAAACCAGATAAGGACAACAAATTTCCTTCCCATAAAGGACATTTTGTAAACTAGATGAGCTTTTCCAACAATGGTTTCATGATTATCCATAGATTCTTAATTCCAGACATTTTTTATTGAATTCAAATTCCACCATCCGTTGTGATGGGATTCAAACCCAGGTTCCCAGAACATTAACTGACTTTCTGGATTAATAGCCTAGTGATAATACCACGAGGCCATTGCACACGCATTCAGCTGTGAAAGGCGCAGAGAGGGCATTAGGTGGTGCATTGAGCTCTGAAATTACACTGGAGTCAAATCGATGTTACCTACTGCTTCACTTTATAATCTGCCTGCTCTGCGTACCTCTGGCAGTCATTCAGCACATAGTTAAAGACCTCACCAATATGAATTTGGTCATCATTTTATCCACAAGTGCACGCTCTGCGATCTTGGAACTTAAAAGAGGACTTCTGGCTCACAACGAATGGATACTAACAAGCCTTATTTCTTGCCCAATCATTTCTCATGTACAGAAAACCCTGGCAGATGATTCATTGGAAGGACAGATTTGACTTGGATTTAATAATTGATTGCCCTTAGCCTGACACACATTGTTCAGCAAGTGATGGTCCATAATGCAATTTCAGGCTTGGCATGCAAAGACATTCAATTCTAGATGCCAAGCTGTGTCTGTGAAAGACAGCAGATATATGAAGTTTTAGTATCATGCACACAACCTTTTGAAATGTAGGTTTTGCTCATTGGAAATGCTTGAGGGATCATTCTGGTTCTTGCAATATCTGCATAGTAGCATTACTGAATGCCTGGCTGGTTCGCCTGCCTGAACAATGTTTCAAAATTAAACGAAAGGGTCAGTCTCCCTACTTAATGTGAACAATCATAAATTATTTAACTGCCGTTCCTAAACACAGCTAGTTATTATCTAATTAAATTACCACATTGGATTTAGATAAATTCAGGTACCTTGCCATTTTCTCACTCCTCCTTTGCAAAATCATCTCAACAACATCCGATAAAAATACCCTTTTCATCCAGTACTGTTGTCATGATCTCCACTGATTGTTGTTTAGTCCTGGGATGTTAGGTATCATTACTCATAGGCAGCACTAAATTATTAACCATTAGTCGCTGACTTTGCAATAAGTCCTCCTCTAAATCTCTTTCTCTCAACCCTTCTGCAGCTGATGGTGCATAGGTCAGACTTGTGTCTGTTTCTGTACTACTCCTGGTACAGGTCACTAGTCTGTTGCGAGGAGCTTGAGGGACACATCACTTCAAATATAGTTTCTCACATACACAGACCCACTAAGGGATAATTTAGCTTGGCCAACCCACCTAACCCACACATGTTTGGACTCCTGGGAGGAAACCGGAATACCTGGAGGAAAGCCATGCAGACATGGGGAGAACATGCAAATGCCACACAGACAGTCACCCGGCGCCAGAATTGAACCTGGGTCCCTGGCACTGTGAGACAGCAGTGATAGTCATTGTGCTATCTTGCTGCTTTGTCCTCTAAATAATTGAGGTGAAATATTGAAATATTAAAATCAATTTTGCCAAGTGCAATTTTAACAATATGAAGATTAATCATTTCTTTTGGATAAAAATAAGAAATGCATATTGAAATTGGCAATGACAGTGAGCGTAAATTCCAAACCCCATGTATGGGCTTGAAAGTGGGGAGGGCATCAAATCCAGCAGATGGCCTTCTCATCGGCTGCTCACTCACGGATGCCATCTGACAACCTACCTGTGCATTTGAGTTCCTCATTACATTGCTGCTGGAGTCTAACCAGCAATGGAAAACACCCATACCAAACAGTCAGGCATTGCCCTGTGATGGGCAAGAGGTGGAACCTCCTTAAATGGACTCCCAAATCCATTGGCAGTACCTCCACAAGATGGTCAACTGCCTCCCACCCCTACAGCATGGCCCCAGCAGGACTCCAGCTTCAACTGCATTGTGGACACAGCATTTAATGTGCCTTCAAATCCTTCAAAGTGCCAGACTGGCAGTGGCCACCATTCCCAATGGCTCTGCCAGGACTGGAAAGTTGGCTTTTAACTGGTCAGTGGTTCTCTAAGATGGACTTCTCTCTCCATAGGGGCTTAAATACAACCTCCAATCTATTAATAGCCTGTGGCAGTGCTGGTCCTCCCTCAGGAAGGCTCCCTCTTGACTTTTTAGTCAGAGGAGGGGCAGACGTCATGATGCCTTGTAAAATCCAGTCCAAAAATACCCCAATCTGCATATTGCCCTCAAAACACATACCATCCTGACTTGGAAATATATTGTTATTCCTGCATTTTTGCTGGGTATAAGTTCAAAACCTCTCTAATTAACAGGACGGTAGGAGTATTTTCACTGTCCAGACTGGACCAGTTCAAGAAAACAATTCACCACAACCTTCTCAAACTACGGACTGCACGGTAGCACAGTGGTTAGCATTGTTGCTTCACAGTTCCAGGGACCTGGGTTCGATTCCTGGCTTGGGTGGTTGTCTGCATGGAGTTTGCACATTCTCCTTGTATCTGCATGGGCTTCTCCAGGTGCCCTGATTTCCTCCCACAGTTCAAAGATGTGCAGGTTAGGCTGATTGGCCATGCTAAAATTGGCCTTAGTGTCCTGAGATGCATAGGTTAGAGGGAATAGTGGACAAATATGTGGGAGTAGGGCCTGAGTGGGATTGCAGTTGATGCAGACTTGATGGGCCAAATGGCCTCTTCCTCTACTGTAGAGTTTCTTTGATTTTTCTATGGGCAATAAAGACTGGCTTATCAGTGATCCCTATATCTGTGAATGAATAAAAAAAAATAGAGGACTGTTACCGGCATGGTTCAAAATACCACAATTCACAGGGTATCACAGCAATCCAGCAATCTGTTTTCCAATATCTCAGTAGAATTACTGAGGCAGTGCCCCAAGCCAGTAGTAGTGGCTACGTGAAACATCAACCCACACTTCTCTTTCGGGGTGATAGCATTTAATAAGAAGGCATTTGGTGTAGCCCACTTCACAAGTGCGCACATGTATCTTAGACCAACCTAAAGAGCCATTGACCACATAGACCTGAAAGAATTAGCATTACATAGCTTAATTTAGCCCCCAAGGGCAGCATGGTGGCACACTGGTTAGTGCTGCTGCCTCACAGTGCCAGGAACCTGGGTTAGACTCCTGGCTTGAGCCATTATCAGTGTGTAGTTTGCACATTCTCCCCATGTCTATGTGGGTTTCCTCCTGGTGCTCTGGTTTCTTCCCGGTGCTCTGGTTTCCTCCCACAGTTCAAGAGACATACTGGTTAGGTGGATTGGCCATACTAAAATTCTCCCTCAGTGCACCTGAACAAGTGTCAGAGTGTGGCAACTGGGGAATTGTCACAGTAACTTCATTGCAGTGTTCATGTAAGTCTACTTGGGACACTCATAAACAAACTTAAACTTAAATGCAGTGGTTTTAGGTCCAGACGCAATATCCATTGCTAAAAAATTAAGAGAGTTGAGAGCAGAAAAAAGGGGAGAAAATAATCGAGAGGCAAGAATAAGTGGAGAGAAGTCCCAAGTTCAAAAGAATTTGGAAAGAAACATAACGAGAAAGGACCTTGTGGAAAAGAGAAATGAATGAGAAGGAGGGAGTGAGGAAATGAAGCAAACAAGACCTGGACCACAAGCAAATGCATCATAAATCATTTTTTGCCCAGAATCTTAGTGACAGGGGCTTTACGGATGACAGATATTTTGTCAGACTTTGGCTTGGAAGTTAAAGAAGCATGGATGGAACCAATGGCTGAATTTCAGCTGCAAACAAGAAAAAAGTTTAGCCATAGAGATGGGACACAATCTTACTCTCTGTTCATGGCACCTTCCTGCTCCTCAGAGTAGGAGAAGTTGAGGCCAAACCAAATCTCCTTTTACTGCCTGGGATGGGAAAATCCCACTAGTGCGATCATTGGTAAGATTCCAGCCATAGAGTTTTACAGTATGGAAAGAGACCATTCGGCCCATCATGCCTGCACTGGCCATCAAGCACCTATCTATTCCAATCCCATTTTCTAGCACTTGGTCCTTGGCCTTGTGTACTATAGCATTTCATGCGCTCACCTAAATACTTAAATGTTCCTGTCTCGACCGCCCTTTCAGGTTGTGAGTTCTCCGTTCCCGCCACCCCGAGTGAAAATGTTTTTCCTCACATCTCTTGTAAATCTCCTTCCCTTTAACTTAAATCTATATTCCCATGTTACTGAACTCTCTGTCATGCTAAATTGCCCCTTAGAGTCCAAAAACATGTAGGTTAAGTGGATTGGCCATGGTAAACATGCAGGAATATGAGGAGAGGGTGGGAGAGTTTTGGGCATGGGGGAGATGCTCATTTAGAGAGAGATTTGATGGGTTGAATGGCCTCCTTCTGCACTGTCAGGATTCTATTATTCAACCCCAGCCCATCCAGTCTCTCTTGATAGCTGTGATGCTATCAAGAATTCTCCTTCAAGAGAATTCTTCTATCAAGAAGGTTAATCCCCTCTGCACCTTCTCTAGTGCGACCATCTCCTTTCTGTAGGATAGTGATCAGAACTGCACACGGTACTCCAGCAGTAGCCTAAGCAGCCACTTAACAGCTACAGTGTTTGAAAAAGAAATTGCACTTATCCAAGATTATCTACTCAGCACGTTCATTTTCCACCCCCTCAGTAAACCGTCTGCCATCAGTAACGCAAATTATATGATCTTTTCTCATATCTGTCAGACCAGAACAATGTCTCAAGGAAGACATAAGGGAAAGTGCTTCATCAACCAGTGTAGATGATGACTGTGCAGCATACATATGTTGGAAGTCATGGTATGGCCACTGGAGTGCGAGATTCAGATTTAATCAAGATGCTGGTGTAGTTTTAAAAGGGATGAATTCAAATTGTTTGGAAATAATAAAATCAGGAAATGTTGGTAGCATTCATGGGAACATAGGAATCAGCATTGGCAATTCAGTTCTTCAAACTGTACTATTCAATTAGATCATGACTGATTTATACCATTTACCCATTTTGGTTTCATATGCCTTGATACCTTTCCCTAAAAAGATTCTATCAATCCCAATTTTTTTATTTTTTTTAAATTTAAGTTTATTTATTAGTGTCACAAGTAGGCTTAAATTCACAGTGCAATGAATTTACTGTGAAAATCTCCCAGCCGCCACACTCTGAGGGTACACTGAGGGAGAATGTTTTTAGCATGGCCTACGCACCAACTGGCACATCTTTCAGAATATGAGGGGAAAACCGGGGCACCCAGAGGAAACCCACGCAGACACAGGGAGAACATGTAGACTCCGCATAGTGACCCAAGCTAGGAATCAAATCCAGCTCTCTGGTGATGTGAAGCAGCAAGTGCTAACCACTAATTGACCTCTAACCTCAAAAGGTTTTAAGGGGAGAAAGTTTCAGATTTATGCTATCTATGTGTGTGAACAAATGTTTCCTGACAACGTCTTAGTGGAACTTTAAGTTTCTTTCCCCTCATTCTGGGGAAATAACATCGTTGTAACTACTCTATCGACTCCTATTATTGTCACCTCCATGAAATCAGCCTTATATATGTTCTGCATCCAAGAGACTCGAGGCCCACCTTGTGCAACCTATCCTCGTAGTTTAACTTGTTAGAACAGAAGAACTAGAAGCAGGAGTAGGCCATTCAGCCTGTCTAGCCTGCTCCGTCATTCAATACAATTATGGCTGATCACATCTGTGCCTCATCTCCATTTACCACCCACTCTCCATAACCCTTCACCCAGTTACTAATTAAAAACCTGGCCATCTCCTCCTTAAATTTGTTTGGTGTTCTGGTGTGCACTGCACTCTGGGATAGAGAATTCCACAGATTTATGACTCTGAGTGAAATAATTCTGTTTTAAATCTGTCACTTCTTAGCCTAGAGTATTGGCCTCTCGATCGAGAATGTCCAACCAGGGGAAGTGTCTATTCTACATATACTCTGTCAATCCCCTTTCTCATCTTACAAACCACAACGAGACATTCTTATAAAGTTCAGCAACTATAGATCTAAACTGTTCAATCTTTGTTCATAAGATGAGTCCTTCACCCTTGTAATCAATCTAGTGAACATTCTCTGAACCATCTCTCATGCAGTTACACCTTTCCTCAAGTTACAAGCCCAAAATAGTGTGCAGTGCTCCAGATATATACAGTAGCAGTAGCAGCGCCCACCCTCCCCCCCCATTTAAATACTGTATTAGCAATTTTGCTTCCCTCATTACCTGCTGCATCAGCATGCTAACTTTCTGCGATTTGTGCTCAAGGACATCCAGATCCCTCTACACCAAAGCATTCTGAAGTTTCTCTCCATTTAGATAAGAAGCTCCTTTTTTTTATTCTTTTAACCAAAATGGATAACCTCACGCTTATTCATGTTAAATTCCATCTGCCAAAATTTGGTCCACTTAACCTAACCTATCCATGTTCATTTGTAAATGTCTTGGGGGTGACTCTCCCATCCAACTTGGCTAATTTTTTTAGAACAGCGGGCTGGGAGATTCAAGCAGTGGCTGGTGCATGGGATCCGCGCTGAGTGTCCCACCTCGAGAGTGTCTCCCAGTGCCGGATTTCCTGCAGCGTCAGCTCCGTACCGGAAATCGGTGGGATCTGAATATATTATTCGAATGCTGATTTAAATATGTTTTAAATACAATTAGCGGGCCCAGAACTGAACTCCCACTGAAAAAAATCAACATGATTTACTCCAGATTTCACACAAATTCAACATTTTGAATTTTTTTTGGGGAGAATTCTGCCCCTTGTTTCCTCATTTCAACATGCTTTTCCATCTATTTTAGTGCCTGTCTGCAAATTTGGCATTATAATCTCCCTCCTCACCAGAGTTAAATTATTAACTTAAGTTAAATTATTTTCACTCCTTAACTTCAGTGAGCTCGTGGCTGGGCCCTGCTGGAGTGAAGAGGGGCTAATTGAGCCCCCCCCCCCCCCAAAGGTTTGGGTGCCAGGAGGGTAGTGCCCCCAGGCATTGCCAGCTTGGAAGTGTCAACATAATACACTGGCACTTCCCAATGTACCAGTGTCCACCAGGCATGGGGCTATGTCAAGGAAATGGGCCTAGTAGGGATGGAGCCTGATGGGGTGGGATCTAATAGGGGCAGTTGGTTAGAGTGGGAGGTCCTGTTGTCACTCAGTGGAGGAGAGAGGGAGGCCAGTGATTGGGGCTAGCCATCTAGAGGGTTTGTGGGGGGAGGGGCAGCTGGCTGGGAGGGAGGGAGTCGGGACTGCAGGGACAGTGATTCAGGACTGCCGGTGGGGGATAGGGACTGCCAGTTGATAGGGGCTTTGGTGGGGAGGTGGTGGCAAGAAATTGGAGTGGTGGAAGGAGTTGAGTTTGGCCTGGGCATGTTTGGGGAGGGCAGTGATCAGGTTGTGGGAAGAAAGAAAGGACAGCATTGTGGGGATCATGGGGCTGGCCAGTAACTGAGGAGACCAGCATATATGAGCCACTGCAAATATGCCGATCCCTGCACTAATAGATCGATGCATGCGCAGTGGCGCACTCAGTGTTGTGCTGCCGGCTTCTCCAATGGGAAAAGGCCCTGCCCACAGATTTTTAATGTGATCCATGCAAGTGCAGTCTGCAGTGCCCAGAGTTGTGGGAGATTCTTTTCTGAACTCCCATTGAAAAAACCAACATGATTTACTCCAGTTTTCACACAAATTCAACATCTTGAATTTTTTTGGGAGAATTCTGCCCCTTGTTTTCTCATTGCAACATGCTTTTCCATCTATTTTAGGGTCGGTCTGCAAATTTGACATTATAGTATATTCTACTCCTGCATCCAAATTCTGTTCATCCCTGTAACAATCTGGCAAATTTGTATAGTGTCCCCCACAAGTTAAATATATCCTTCCTGAGGTGTGGTGTCTAGAACAGAATGGAGTACTCTATGACAGCAAATTAAACCTTTACACAGCTGAAACATATAACTCACATTCTTTTGGCCTCCTTGAGGTAAAGGTCAACATTCCATTAGTTTTTTAAATTATTTTTTGTCCCGGCCTATTAGTTTTTAATGATTTCTGGACACAATCCCTAAATCTCTGCTCCTTCGCAGTTCCTTGCCATTTAGCTAATACTCTGACTCATCTCAGGTCTAAAATGGATGACCTCTCGCTTCCTACCACTGAGCAACATCTGTCACTGTTTTGCCCACTCACTCAATCCATCAACGTCCCTTTGCAACTTTCTGCTGCCATCTACACCATTCAACCTACTGCCTAACTTAGTGCCGTCAGCAAACTTAGATTTACGGCCGTCTATTTCTTCATCCAAGTCATTTGTAAATATAATGAAAAGCTGAGGCTCCTGTACAGATCCCTGTGGGAAACCTCTCAGCAAGTCAGGCAGCATGTGTGGAGAGAGAAAAAGTGTCAATGTTGCAAGTCAATGACCTTTTGTCAAAATTGATTAGGGAGTGATAATTCACTGGTGTCGGTTAGGCAGCAGCCTAAATCCAATTCTATTCTCTTTGTCCTCCAGATACATTTGTCTTTATATTTGCATCTTTGTGAAGTACTTTTGGACTTTAATACATTGAAAGTAGGAGCCATCCTATTCAGTTGTATCACAGCTTTGGTACAGTTCAAACTCTGACCAAGACTGCAAGAAACTACAAAGAGTGGTGAATGTAATCCAGTCTATCACTCAAACCAGCCTCCCATCCATTGATTCCACTTACTGTCTCTGCTGCCTCAGGAAAGCAGCCAGCATAATCAGGGACTCCACATATTCCGGATATACGCTTTTCCACCTTCTTCCATCAGGGAGAAGACACATAAGTCTAAAAACACGTACCGATTAACTCAAAAACAGTTTCTTCCCTGCTGTCATCACACTTATAAATGGTCCTATCATATATTAAGCTGATCTTTCACTTCACCCTACCTGTAGCTGCAACACTGTATTCTGCATCCTCTCCTTTTTCTTTTCCCCTATGTGCTTCAGGAATGGTATGTTTTGCCCCTATAGTCAAGAAACAATACTTTTCACTGGTTCCCAGGACATGTGATGATAATTCAAATCAAATTAGGTGCCACATCAATGCAAATTTGTGTTGTTGAGTGCATTCAATGGTAGGGAAACAACTGTGGAATATCTTTAAAACTTGTGGAGGTTTCACCTATCTCCTAATGGAAGTGGAAAAGACAACTTGTTTTCATGGGGCTTCCATTGTTTCTGGGGTTTTCTGACATGCCCTAGTTGGAACTTGCTTCCTTGCTCAAAGGCAGGTCCAATCTTCAGAGCTGTACCCTCCACCAAGATAGGGGGTTGAACCTCATGTTATTGGCAGCTGTGTTATCCACAATAGATATCTAGCCAAATTGGCCAAACAGATGTTCCCACCTCCCCCAAGGAGCTGTGGCAACATACATATTTACACACATATCGCGATGCAGTAATACGAATGGTGACGGAGCCTCCAGTATTCACTCCAATGTGTAGCTGACCAGGAGTCTTTCCTGCTCTTACCAATTGCCATTGGCATGTGCTGGAATGATTTACAATCAATCAACCATTTGGCCATGTTTTGAATGCACCTTCCTCGGCCATCAGGTCCTGGAATGGGACTTGAACCTGGACCATCTGGCTCAGAGGCAGGGACATTAACCACTGTGCCACAAGATCTCCCAGTTGGATCCTTTAGCTTTTCATTAGAAGGATAAGAAGCCAGGGTCAGAGATCCCAAGACCATGAAATTCTACTTCCCCGGAATTCAGAGTGGTGCCAGAACTTGGTCTGTCGAGTTTGATGACATGTTTTGGTGTTGCAAGTGCAGCACAAATAGGTTGGGGGTTTGGTGCTCGAGGAGCTTAGAGCCCAGGCTGTGGAAACCAGCTGAACAAAGCAAAACTCTTTTGTTATACCAAAATCTGATTGTCCCCACTATGCATGAGAGATTGGGAGACAGGATTACTCTAGAGCTTTGGTGAAAGCCTTTCCAAATGTGCTCACAGTCTTCCAACTATGCACACAGCAAGTGGTGCCAAAAACCCAATTTGGCATGGGGCCAAAAATCAGTTTCTTAACACTGGGCTATCCTGTAAGGATATTTCTCTCAGGACCTTATGGGCGAGTTGAAGTTTTCCGACAGACAGTGTGAAGGCGCCCTTCCGCATGAATTGGTATCTCATGCATGCCCATTAAGAAGCCACCCTGGCAGAGTTAAGTACACCCTCCAAATTAAGCTCCCCATCAATTAGACGGTTCTCTTTCAGGATGCAAGTCAATGCAGTGTAGCCAGTGAGGTAAGCTCCTTTGCTCATTAACAGTGAGTTGCTGCTGTGCTGTGCTCTTTGTCCAGCGCTGGAAATATCAGCCTTTGCTTGAGAGCGGGTAGCAGCGGTGCAGATTACGTGGAGGATGACCAATGAAGGGTTAGCAGGGAAAGGTGGAGCAGTGGCTCCACATAGGTGGAAGGGATAGTGCAGACTGCCCGTGCTTTAAATATGGTGCCAGTTCCTTTGACCCCATGAGGTAATTTCAGAGGCAACAACTTCCTGTTGGCCCTCGCCACCCGATTTGCAATGCTCTGTACAGATGCATTGGTTACGAGCTGACCAACACAAGATTGCATGTGGACAACTATCCTGTCACCCCACCCCACCACCTCTTTCCCTTGTAGTGGAAATCACTCCAACTTCTTTCCCACTGCAAACTTAGGCTTTAAAATAGTACATTCCTCACCCCATCCTGAGTTGTGCCTTTCACGTGCTTTGGAAGGAAAGACAGAAAGCTGCTTACAAACAAAGACAGGTGAACGAGAGAAACCCCCAAACAGAAACTAACCACCAACACATTTAAAGGGAAAATACCAATCAAAGTGACAGAATTCCCTTTGCCGTTAAGATTATTGCATTTGATACATTGAGGAGGCAGCAGTGACTCTCCAAATGGATAAGGTGCCACAGGAATAATAGGAGTTCCAAGGCATGGTGGGATGCAGAGTTGTACATTCAGAAGCAAGTCATGAAGAGAGATGGAAATGCCATGCATCTGTGTGAAAAGATAGTTAGCATGGAATTGAATATCCCAATGAGTGTTCTGTTACAGGGCCATTAATAAACACTTGAATGTTACGTAGAAGCATTCTGATCTGACTTGTTTGCTTAGTGTAAGGCCAGCATTCGCAGAGTAGAGGAAAGGAAATGAAAATGATCCTAGGTCAATACAGTTTAAAAGTTTATTTTGTTAATGTCGCATGTAGGCTTACATTCACACTGCAATGAAGTTACTGTGAAAATCCCTTAGTTGCCACACTCCAGCCCCCATTTGGTTACAGTGAGGGAGAATTTAGCATGGCCACTACACCGAACCAACATATCTTTTGGACTGTGGGAGGAAACCGGAGCACCCAGAGGAAACATACACAGACAGGGGGAGATTATACAGACTCTGCACAGACAATGATCAAAACCAGGAATCGAACCCTGGGCCCTGGCACTGTGAGGCATCTATACTAACCACTCTGCCACAAAAATTGGGGTTGGAATCATAGAATCTCTGCATTGCAGAAGGTGACCATTTGGCCCATCGAGTCTTCACCAACCACAATCCCACCCAGGCTTTATTCCCACAACCACATGCATTTACACGAATAGCCTCCCTGACACAAAGGCACAATTTAGCATGGTTAATCCACCTAACTTGCGCGTTTTGCATTGTGGGAGGAAACGGGAGCAGATGGAGGAAATGCACAAGGACATGAGGAGAATGCGCAAACTCCATACAGATAGACACCCAAGCCTGAAATCAAACCCAGGTCCCTGGCCCTGTGAGGAGCAGGGCTAAACACCATAGTATTTGGTGTTTGTTTTTTGCTCCTCATCGTTGTGAAGGATTTTAGTACTGGGAAATTGAATTATTTTACAATTTGAACACTGGAGGAGGTAAGGGAGGGGAATGAAATCCCACTTACATTAAAATCATTCCTTCCCCACAGATGAGTTGAGATATATTCATGACAGGTTTAGAATGGGACTGGAATTATTCATTCATAGGTGTTTTGTGCAGGAGGATTCAAATTCTTTTGCTTTAATGATATGCCTCACACAGTAAAAGATGCCTCGTGTTCCAGTGGCTTGCTTGTTCCACTCATACTGATGTTTTGTGTGGTTTGAATGGATGACATTATCAATTAAAGAGCAAATTGGAGATTGGTTTGTGTTGCTGATAAATAACCACGAGAGACTGAAAGATCATCCAGAGAAAGAAGAAAGCTTTAATTCAATTGTTTTTTTTCCTTAGCATTGAAGGGGCGGGGGTGGAGGGGGCGGGGGGTGCGTTGGTGGTAGTGGTGGGTGTGTTAGTGATGCTGATTTTAACCTTATTCATTTGACAGAAACCAGGTTAAATTCTCCTTTTCTAGTTAGCCAGCAGAGTCACCTGGATCCCACTATCCAAGTTTAATCTGTTCCATCAGGAAATGGTACTGCATTGGAGGAGGGGGTCTTGTGGTGCAATGGGTGGCATCCCTGCTCTGAGCCAAAGGTTCTGGGTTTGATTCCCACCCCAATATCTCATGGCCAAGGAATGTACAGTTATAACACATTCAAACATGTTGCGTATTTATACTGCAGGGGACATAGTGTAAATGCAGCATAAATATCTCTGGGCCTTTTGGCTTTGACAAAAGGTCATCTAACTCAAAGCATCAGCTCTTTTCTCTCTTTACAATTGCTGCCAGACCTACTGAGATTTTCCAATATTTTTTCTTTTGGTTTCAGATTCCAGCATCCACAGTAATTTGCTTTTATTTAAGAGATTCCAAAGATGTGTGGGATGGTTAATTAGCCATGTAAAATTGCCCCTTAGTGTCCCAGGATGTGTAGATTAGAAGTATTAGCAGGGTAAATGTGTAAAGTTGTGAGGGTAGGGCGGGGGATGGGATTGTTCTTGATGCAGACTTGATAAGCTGAATGGCCTCCTTTTGCATTGTAGGGTTTCTATGATTCTTTGGTTCCATGATTGCACCCTTCCAAACACGCCAAAGATTGCCAATAAGAGTGGAAGAGTGGAAAGAGACTCTTGGTCAGCCATGCTTGATATGCCTCTCAAGCTATAAGCTCCTGGTGACAGACTGATGACCTGTCCTGGGAATTATTGGTGATGGAAGTGGACAGAAGTCTGCCTTGTTGGAAGGGAATTGGTATTAAATTGTACTGGTCAAGACTCTGAAGTCTTTTTGATGTCATTTTCTCACCATAGCAAAACATGTTGGAAGATGATGCAAAGTCCAAAGATATGTGGTTAGGTGGATTAGCCATGGTAAACTGCCCCTTAGCGTCAGGGGATTAGTAGGATAAATAAGTAGGGTGGGATAGAACATGGGTGGGATTGCGGTCGGGGCAGACTCGATAGGCCAAATGGCCTCCTTCTGCACTGTAGGATTCTTTGATTCTATGATTTGGGTATGAAGATTCCTGAAAGATAAAAAATGTTTACTTTATTTTGTAAGTTTAGGAGGAGTCCACCTGCTTCACAGTAAGACCACCCTGCTTCAGTATTTCCCTCTCAAAATTCTAGTCAGGAAACACCTTTTCTTTCTTAGTATCTACTATCCTTTACCGCCCCACTGCATCGCAACCGCCCCCCCCTCCACACACACACACACAAACTCCTCAAACCCTCCCCCACTGGTGTGATAAATTTATTCAGTCAAATTTATTGGCAAGTCTTAATCCTTAACCACAGGAAGCTTTAAATTGTAACAAAAGCATAGTCAGCTCTATTAGCTGGAGATTCAGTCCCAAAATAAAATGTCACCCATACCTAGACCCTTCTGAACAAATAAAAAATCTCAAAATAAAATACATTTACTGAGCACATGAAAGCAGAAATAGCTCTTCTGAATTTATCTTTTAGTACATAGAATTCCCCACTGAAAAATTCTAGAGAGGTTAGGATCCTGATGTGCAGGTTAAGTCTACACCTTTTTATAATGGTTATTTAATAACATTTTATTATTGATTTAAATCTTGGATTACATTCTAGAAATGGTTAAAATATTACTAAGTACAAGACAAGTAAACTAATTATAGAATCCCTACAGTGCAGGAGTAGGCCATTCAGCCCATCGAGTCTAAACTGGCCATAACTCCACCCAGGCCGTGTCCCCCCATAACCCCATGCATTTACCTTAGCTAATCCTCCAACACTTAGCACGGCCAATCCTCTTAACCCACACGTATTTGAACAATGGAGGAAACTGGAGCATCTGGAGGAAACCCACGCAGACACAGGGAAAATATGCACACTCCACACAGATAGTGACCTAAGCCGGGAATCGAACATGGGTCCCTGGTGCTGAGAGGCAGCACTGTGCCACCATGCCGCCCATATCCAACTAAAATACAAATGCAAAATAAACTAGTCTACCTCAAAGTAAATAAAGGATACAAATCCACCTAAAATTAATGTAGGATATTCAAACATCTAGTGTACTTAGTCTATACTCACAATCATTCAGCAGTGAGGAAATCTACAAGAGCTCTACACTCTTTTGTCAGCTATTCAGACCTGACCTAAATGTTTATGTAACACCTGAATTGAAAGGAAATATTTTTCGTTAAGAATAACATAATCATTACCAACCATATACATAGGGTGGAATATTACCAGCACGTCCGCCCGAGGCTCATATGATCCTGCCTGAGACCAACTGAAAATGCTGTTCTCCGAGCCTGGCCCACCCCCAGAATTGCGTTGGGCGTGCTGGTAAAATTCCAGCCATTTTAAATTTCTTGGAGGGTCGATTAATGCATTTTTGTATGTGCAGCTATCCTCAGTTTATTGTAAGTTATTGCCTAGCAAAGCCTTGTCAGAGTTTTCTGTGGGTTTGTATGTTGTCCTTCTCTGCCCTTGGTAAATGTTTGGATTTTTCATTGTCTGGGTCAAGTCCTTAACACCTCAAACTACCAGTCATTCTGGCCAGGCAGGGGAATGGTAGCATGGTAATAAGTCCACTGGTTAAGGCTTAATTGCCACAGCCAAGCGAGCCAGAAACAAACAAACTATCCAAAGGTTTTAACCATTTGTTACTGATTAAAATTGAGAACAAAACTCCAGAAGTTCTCAGTTGGAGGAAATTTTAACTTACTCTAAATTGTATGAAATCTTGCAGGATCAATGAAGACAATGGACAGCAATGTCAAACGATGTGCAAAACTATTGTTTCATCAGATCCCACAGGATTACCACTCAGCAAGTAATATGGGCAGCACGGTGACACAGCGGTTAGCACTGCTGCTTCACAACACTAGGGATCAGGGTTCGATTCCCGGCTTGGGTCACGGTCTGTGTTGAGTTTGCATGTTCTCCCCGTGTTTGCGTGGGTTTCCTCCAGGTGCTGCAGTTTCTTCCCACAGTCCAAAAGATGTGCAGATTAGGTGGATTGGCCATGCTAAATTGCCCCTTAGTGTCAGGGGGACTAGGTAAGATAAATACATGTTGTTACGGGGATGGGGTCTGGGTGGGACTGTGGTCGGTGCAGACTTGATGGGCTAGATGGCCTCCTTCTACACAGCAGGCTTCTATAATTACGATGCATTACGATGCAATGTTGCATTGCCCATTTCCATTGAATTGAATGCTCTTTCTTCTTGCCTTATGCAAGAGCAACATCTCTCAGTTTGTACTTAATGTCAATTTGTATCTCATTTTCATTCTCATTCAAGTCAAATTAATTTAAATACTTATTATAATGGACTATCTGAAATTGCATGCAACCCATTAATCGATTTTCTATGTACCAATCTCAAACAGCTGCCTGAATCATTTCCTGGCTGATAGCATGATTCATTTGTATCTAATTGGTTTTATGAAATAAATAGCAAGTCCAATATTCACCTGCATTGTTCCTCAGCTGGGAAATATTTGTCTCCCAAGTGTAAGGTGAGCTTGGCAATGATCAAGTGACGAGACAGAGTTTAAGTTGACTGAAACTCAGAGCAAACATCCCTTGCCTTTTGAATGGGGAATGTCTCCTGGCTGATTCCACAGATGTTCAGATTGAGGCCAATTTCCCACATGCAACATCTGAATATCAGGCCAGGCTGGAGAGGGATGAAGTTGGGAGTTGAAAGTTAGGGAATGGAGAATGCATTCCCAACTTGCAGCATGCATGTCTCCCCCAGTTAATATATAGCACGCTGTTCTGGTAGAGTGGGAATCACTCAGTAACACATACTAATTGGGCTCCCTCTATGCATTGGAAGGCTGATTTCCAGCTACAAGGCTACCATGGGTCCTCCTGTACACAGGAAATCCGTAAGTGAAATGTAAGTGAAACCAACTGTCTCACGAAGTTAAAAACTTTTTTAAAACATTTGGCTTTTAAATCTCCCCAGCTCCTCATTGTAATTTTTTCTTCTCCCTGCTGCAAATTATCAACTCTCTACCACTCTAACTGTAGTTAGTGGCTTTTTTACCTGTCAACCATTGATCTCTTTTTCCCTCTATAATGATGCACACTCAAGGACTTCATCAGGAATGCAAAAGTTATTTATTAACAAAGAGAAACTGCATAGACCCCTCTGGATGGCTCAGTGCCTACGGGGTGGCACTGTGGTACAGTTGTTCATTCTCCTGCTTCACAGTACTAGGGATCCGGGTTTGATTCTGGTCCTGGGTCGCTGTCTGTGTGGTTTTTGCATGTTCTCCCCATGTTTGCATGGGGTGCTCTGATTTCCTCCCAGTTGTCTAAAAATGTGCAGGTTAGGTGGATTGGACATGTTAACTCATCCCTTAGTGTCCCAAGACCAGTATCCCATCCGTTGATTCTGTCTATACTTCCCAATGCTTCAGTAAAGCGGCCATCATAATCAAGGAGCCCACGCACCCTGGACATTCTCTCTTCCACTTTCTTCTATTAGAAGAAAGATACAAAAGTCTGAGGTCACATACCAACTGACTCAAGAACAGCTTCTTCCCTGCTGCTGTCAGACTTTTGAATGCACTTACCTTGCACGAAGTTGATCTTTCTCTGTAATGTAACACTATGCTCTGCACACTCCCATTTCCTTCTCAATAAATGCTATGTTTTTCTGTATAGTGTGCAAGAAACAATACTTTTCACTGTATGTTAATATGAGACAATAATAAAACAAATCAATCATGGTAAAATGTGTGGGGTTATGGGTATAGGGCAGGATAGAGGGCCTGGAAAAAGCATTCCATCAGACAGGCAGTACAGATTTGATGGATTAAATGGTCTGCTTCTGCACTATAGAGACCTTTTGGCTATTCTATAACTGATGTCTTCTATATATCTTCTAGATACCTTTTGCCACCCCCGAGTGCCACTCTCATTTTCCCACTAAGTCTCAATTTCCTGTACCCTTCCACTTGTCAGCGATCTCTTTCCATTAGGCCACCAGTTGAGGCAAATTGCTACTGATTTTTCCACTAAGTATACAGACAGCCTTTTTAATTTGAATGGGAGAAAAACATCATCACGAGGCACTGCTGTTAAGTTCAGCAGGGTCTCTGTGTGCCTGATCTTGCTGAATACTTCTTGATCTGGTATATCTCCTGTCTCCACCCTGCAACTATTGAGGCCTGTGCTTTAGTCAGCCGATCAGAATTAAAATATTGCAAGACATATCTTTTCTTGTGACAGTCCTCATTATCCTCCTATTACCTTTTTCTCCAAATCAGTTTAAGATGCCATGTTCTATACAAATGAATGGAATCATTTTGAAGTATCACAGGCCACACATGTATAAGAATGACTTTTTTGACAACTGTCCGTCCAAAAATGGTTTTGAAGAGAACCATAGAATCCCTACAATGCAGAAGAGGCCAGTTGTTCCACTGAGTCTACACTGACTTTCTGACTCTTACCCATATTCTCTCCCTGTCCCCATCGCTGTAACCCTTCATATTTACCATGGCTAATCCACCTACTATAGGCACTTTGGGGCAATAAGTGACTTGTTAAATAGGGGACAGCACTAACAAAATGTACATTGTTCAAATTTTCATCTAAATGCTGCACATGATGGTGAGTATGTAACTCATTTTGCCTGTTGCTCTGATTTAAGACTAATTTGAGTAAGAAGTCTCACAAAACTAGGTTAAAGCGCAACAGGTTTATTTGGGATCACAAGCTCTCGGAGCGCTACTCCTTCATTAGGTAAGTGGACAGGTAGGTTTCACAAACACAACATATATAGACAAAGACACAATTGCAAGATAATGTTGGAATGTGAGTCTTTACAGATAATCAAGTCTTTATAGGTACAGACAGTGCAAGTGGAGAGAGGGATATTCACAGGCTAAAGAGGTATGAATTGCCTCAAGCCTGGACAGTCAGTAGGATTTTGCAAGCCCAGGTTGATTGTATTAAGACTAATAAAATGGTTCCTCCATCAAACAATCTCCACTCAGCCGAGAATCAATAATAATTTGACTTTGTATGTTGAACAGTGAAATACCATGGCACTCTATGCAGAGAAAATCTACTGAGCAGTTGTTAGGGGAGGATTTTGGGGAGATGACAAGCATGTGATCAAAAAGGTGAACGATTGCTTAGAATGGAAACAAATTATCTTAACGATGTTGGACGATAAGTTAAAGCTCAGCCCAAGAATAGCAGAAAAAGAAATGCTGTAATACTGTTGATTTATGTCACCTATCAGAATCATCCCCAAATACTTTGTGGACAGATAGTTACTTTGAATCTGGTCAGAGAATTGTTAGGGGTGGCTTCATTTAAGAAGGGCAGAATGGAAATAGTTTAGAAAGTGCAATGATTTCTATGGGAAGGTGGTGGTCAATAGCCACTGAGCACCAGGACTAGGAGATTCATTAACAGAACATTGTGACTGAATCACGAGAGACATCTTTATAGAGAAACACAAAGGTGTATCAATCACCCCGTAATTCGGTGCACCAGTATAGGATCACAAAACACCAGGCAGAAGTGTTCCAGACTGCATCCTTACCCTGTATTCCACAGATATTGTCATGACCTGGAACTCTGTTCCAAATGGAAGAAGTTCCTGATATATATTCCTAGCATGTGAAGATCTGCACTGGGAGTACCAAAAAAGAAAAGTTATCTGCCAACTGTAATATTAGAGGGGAATGAACTGCATTAAGAAGGTTTTTTTTCCAATTTGGTTTCATGTGTTCTCAAGCATGCACCACACTGAATATATTGCATTGATTCTTGCACATGATCTTCTTCAAAAGAAAAGGATCTATCGACTGATTTCCCCTTCAGATTAAAACAGTGTGGTTGAAGAATTCATTTGTCACATTAACATGTGAACCATGACGGATAGTTTCATTCATGTGTGAGCTCTAGGTTTTCAAAACAGCGAATGAGTATCCAGTTGAAATTTCCTGGCTCTATTGGTGATCTTTCAGGTCAATGTGATGAAACATCTAACTGTTCTCAGTTGCAATGCATGTTATATCATCACATAATAAATACATGTAGACAGACTTTAGTTTTATGTTGAACGTACATAACACGCATATACTTTGTATGCCTTTTACTGTATAACACTGCATGATCTGATTGTACTTTATTTACAAATACTTGAACTTCAGATTTTGACAAAATAATATTCTAGATTTTCCATCTAAAAATTGGTGAAGTTATTGATTCTTAGCACTTTTTATAATTGCCCAGCAACTGGAAGCGAGTCTAGATGTATGGTTAAATGTAGAATTCCGAATGTTGCTGCCTAGGATTGATCATTCAAATGTATTGAGTGAATCAAGGAATCAGTGCAGAAAAAGGCCATTCTGTCCATTAAGCCAGTACTGATAATAATGCTACCCAGGCTCAATCTCTATAGTGCCACACATTTACCCTGCTAATCTCCCTGACATGAAGGGACAATTGAGCATAGCCAATCAACCTAACCCAAACATCTTTGGACATTCTTTGCAATGTTCATCTCAGTTCACTGGATTTCCCCTCGTTGTTATTGTGAGGTTAGTAAGGGAAGTGTTTGTTGGGGCTGAGGGGTGGGTTGTAATTGCAGCACCCTGGTTAATAAACAGTGATACCAGCCAATCAAGCCAAAGGACAAACATACCTGATGCTTAGTTTGAGGCTGTAGGCTTTTCCTAATTGCTTCTGCCTTGTTGACAAGTGGGTGAAGTCAGGGAGACTAGCTAGGTAAATATGTGGGGTTACAAGGATAGGGCCTGGTTGGGATTGTTATCGGTGCAGACTCAGTGGAAAGAATGGTATAATACTGTAGGGATTCTATGACTGGTGAGTGAATTATTCCCTTCCCGAGCTGGTATCTCTGATAAATATTCTTCACTCATGCACATTTGATTGCATTGAGGGTCAGTTCATCTGCCTCCTTGCCTGGTCTGAATGAAAGGAATCCTTTTAACGCAGTGCCTGCAGCTCAGCCTGCTGCACTCAGGTAGTAGTGTAACTATATCTATCTATCTATATATATATATCTATATATCTATATATCTATATATATATGTTTTATATATATATATATAATGTATATATACATTATGTATGTATATATATATACATACACACACATACAAAATCGATATATATATTTATATATATATATATATTTATATATATGTGCATATGTATAGACTTGCTGAACAATTAGTGTCCGTGTTGAAATTAGGTGTTTGTAAAGCCACTTCATCTGTCAGCACACCATTTGGTGTTTTATATCACTGCTCACATTGTGTTGCTCGAGGTAAATAAATAAAGTGTTGGGATTTATTATTCTATTTGTAATAGTGCCTATGTTTCAGGGCAGGAAGTAACTTATTCATTGTGTAGCAGTGAGAGTGAGCCAGCATGCCTGGGGTCAGCTCTAACAGAATGTGTCCTGTTGCAGTTTCTTTGCCTTTCCCAGCCGTGGTCTATACAGTGTGCAGTCCTGCATACCTTCCAACAACACTGAGTGAAGCTCCCGTGGTGAGTGTGTGTTTACTCCATCCCAGCAGGTTTAACAATGTTTTTGCTCTTGTTCACTCCAGGTTTAGAGTAGGCGACACATAGGAAATGTAAAGTGGTCTCAGAAAGGGAGATGGAGGAGTGCTATGAGATTCTCCTACTGGCTGCTTACAATTCTTTCTGGTGTTCAATGAGATAGAAGTAGGAGATGGGGAGTATTTCATAGAATCATGGAATCCTAGAGACATATAGCGCAGAAGAGACCCTTCAGCTCATCGAGTCCACACTGACAGATTGTAAGAACCTAAACTCCTACTTAGGCTGGCCAAGTAGTTAGCACTGCTGTCTCACAGTGCCAGGGACTCCAGTTCGATTCACGGCTTGGATCACTGTCTATATGGAGTTGCATGTTCTCCCCGTGTCTGCATGGGTTTCTCTTTGATGCTCTGGTTTCCTCCCACAGTGTAAAAGATACGTCAGTTAGGTACATGACCATGCTAAATTCTCCCTCAATGTACCTGAATAGGTGTCGGAATGTGGCAGCTGGGGATTTTCACAATGACTTCATTGCAATGTGAATGTAAGCCTACTTGTGACACTAATAAATAAACTTTAAAACTTTAAAACCTTAAAACTTGGCCCATAGCTCTGAATGTTATGATGTGTCAAGCGTTCATCCAATTTTTAAAGGATGTGAAGTAACCCGCCTCTACCACCCTCTCAGGCAGCACATTCCAGACCACCACCACCCTCTGGGTAAAAAAGTTTTTCCTCACATCCAGCCTAAGCCTCCTGCCCCTCACCTTGAACCTATGTCCTCTTGTGACCATCTTCAACTAAAGAGAACAGCTGCCATTTATCCACTCTGTCCATGTCTCTTATAATCTTATACACCTGAATTTGGTCCCTCCTGAGTCTTCTCTGCTCCAACAAAAACAATCCAAGCCTATCCAACTTCTCTTCATAAACGTTCCATCCTGGGCAGCATCTTGGTAAATCTCCTCTGCACCCCCTCCAGTGCAAAACACATTCTTCCAATAATGTGGTGACGAGAGGTGCACTCCAGCTGCAGTCTTACTGAAGTTCTATAGAATTCCAACATGACTTCTCTGTTTTTATAATCTATGTCTTGATTGATAAACATGATGTGGAGATGCTGGTGTTGGACTGGGGTGGGCACAGTAAGAAGTCTCACAACACCAGGCTAAAGTCTAACAGGTTTATTTGGTAGCACAAGCTTTCAGAGTGTTGCTTCATCTTTAGGTGAATGAGAAGTTGTGTTCGCAAGCAAGGCATATATAGACACAAACTCAATTCACAAGATAATGATTGGTATGCGAGTTTTTACATGTAATCAAGGCTTAAAGGCAAAGACAATTCAAGTGGAGAGAGGGTTAAGCATAGGTTAAAGAGCTGTGAATTGTCTCTAGCCAGGACAGTTAGTGAGATTTTGAAAACCCAGGCAAGTCATGGGGGTTACAAGCAAGTGTCCCATATGCCTTTTTCAAAACAAAATGCCTTTTTCACCACCCGAATAACATGCCCCTCTACCTCCAGAGATCTGTGGATCTATTTGGCAGGGAGTTTGATGATGAACTGGAAGCAACTGACTGATTGACAGGAATGCCTTTGAGATGAAGTCAAGTTGTGATTAAACTCATACATTACAGGCTGAATAGGATTAAAGTTATTCCTCAGAAATGTTTAGCAAGCCTGGTACTAAAGGTAATTTAGGAGTGTGTGTCAACGTTTCATACATGTAACCTGCAATTTATGGAGTAGAGACTGAAGCAGACAGAGGCAAAAAGAAAGGGTGAGAGAATAGATCTTGAAACATAGCTTACAGTGATTAAGGATGCAAAGGAATTGAGTGTAACAGGACATGGATGCAGGGGCAGGGGGAAGGTGGTGGTGGTGGATTGGAAAGACAGTGGTAAATGGAGATAGATAATGTGGACAATTGGGAAGAGAGGGGCAGGAGCAGGGAAACAGGAAGAGGGAAAGATTCAAAGATTGAGCCTGGACAGAGACAGGGAGCGTCGGAGACAAACTGGAGCAGAGTGGGGAGGAACGAGAAAACAAAATGGGTGGAAAAACAGGAGAGAGCCAAGCATGACTTGAATGGAGGGCACAATAAGAAGTTTCACAACACCAGGTTAAAGTCCAATGGGTTCATTTGGAATCACAAACTTTTGGAGCACTGCTGGATTCATTTGAGAAAGGAGCAGCACTCCGAAAGCATTCCAAATAAGCCTATTGGACTTCAACCTGGGTGTTGTGAAACTTCTTACTCTGCCCACCACAGTACAATGCCAGCATCTCCACATCTTAAATGGAGGGGGCTCAGGGAAGAATGTGTGTGTGTGTGAGTGTGAGAGTGTGTGTGTGTGTGAGTGAGAGTGTGTGTGTGTCAGAGAGAGAGATAATAAAATTTGTAGCTGGCAGAAAGAAAGGGAGAGAGATAGAACTTCCAGTGTAGTCAGCAGTGATCAACTTGATAAAACAACATTTCATCATTTTATAACGAAACAGATTTGCTGTCACTGATCAGCGGCAATTTAGAACTACTTTATAATTTGACATTACTTACTGAACTAGACTCATGTTAGCAGTTAAGAATGTTACAATTACTTAATATGCTACCCTGTCCGAAAATACTATTAAATTTGATTGTCCATGGATGTGTTTGTAATATTATGACTAACATTTCAGTCCATCGACCAGGAAGCAAAGCAAAATAGCTTTCACTGAAACACTACTTCTATTAAAAAAAACATTTGCAATGAAGAAAAATGACAGTTCAACTCATTCCCATTTGTCTCTGGGAATTATTTATGATTACAGTGAAAGTTACCCAAAGGGGATGCGATCGTACTCGTTTCCACTGAGCTGAATAATGACAGATGTAAAAGGGAACAAAATCTATATTTCACTCTGAAGTCCAGTGAGAGGACTGATGCAGACCAATTTCCTCTCTCTCTGATGGACCCCAGAGCGTCATAAGCTGCCTCACTCGTGCCACATTAAACCCGATGAAGGATTAATTTCCTCTTAAAACGATTGCACTCAGGGAATGACCTTTAGCCCACTGATAGCCTGAATAAAACAGTTACACAGACTGGTTAACTAATAGGTTAATGGAACAGGCACCAGTCTGCAGCAGAATGATTGATCTGGTTCTCTACTGGCTCAGACAATTATCACTTTCTGGATATATTTAGACCCAAAATGAAAAGGGAGTCTTTGAAACGTTTATGTACGGATGAATGGTAATGATTGTTAATTAAACATGATGTCTTATTCTCAAGTTATTTCTTTTTATTTGTGCTAATAACTTTTTTTTGTTGCAGTTTCAAGATCTACCTCAATGTCATTCTTCTGTATTCAGACACTGTCATTAAGACAAACAATGATGGGAGTTACTTCATGACTTTTTATCATACAGTTCATAGAATATCATAGAATCCCAACAATGCGGAAGGAGGCTATTCGGCCCATCGAGTCTGCACCAACCACAATTCCACCCTGACCCAGGCAGTAGGGGGCAATTTAACATAACCAATCAATCTAACCTGCACATCTTTGGAGTGTGGGCGGAAGCTGGAGCATCCTGAGGAAACCCATGCAGATATGGAGAGAATGTGTAAACTCCACACATACACCTGAGGTTGGAATTGAACCCAGGTCTTTGGTGAGGTAGCAGTGCTAACCATTGTGCCACCAGGCTGTGCCACGGTTCTCAGTTCAGAGCTCTGAAAGAGGATACAATGATTACTGATAAGGCAAAAAACTTGATCAAGAAAGGAAAACATTGTTAAAGATATCAGACATGAAGACATTTCATCCTAAGAGGCAGTTGTTTTGTGGTTAATGAATGTAAATGACAGCTGAGGACATCTCACTGAAAAATTAAGATCCCCCAACCCTTTGCATCCAAGTCCATTGTTCAATGAGCTCCCAAACATTCAGTCGAGAACAAGACGAAATTCTGGATGCTTTCTTCAATGTTGAAGGATGACGCAATCATGGAATGCAATCATAAAAGCTGAAGGTACAAAGTAACATATTGTGCTGTAGTGCCATGAGCTCAGGATGGGGTGGAAGTGCAAATCTATAGGGATATGTCCTGTTGGCTCAACAGATGGAATATGTCAGAAAGGTGTGTTTCCCATCCTTTTGACTAAATACTATTAACTTTCCCTTGTACATTGCTGAAATCTTGTCTTAATAGTGCACCGCCAACATGGAACGAGATATCCTGGCTGGTATTTTACGACCTTGCTCGGCTGAGGCTTGTAAAATCCCACTGGAGGCCAATGGAGAATTCTGTTCCGTGAACCTTGTATCTGACATGGTGGTAAAATTCTCCTTCCTGTTTCTATCTTTATCTCACATGTGTAGGATGATAGCAGAACAAATCACGCCCTGAGACAGAGTGAATGGCTGATAATAACATGTCTAAGCCAAGAGATAAATCTTAAGATTTATGTCATGGTTGGAGTACAATGTCTTTGGTAGTGCCACTTGGAATTTGTTGGTCTTAATATATATTTTAAGATTTAGTTTCGTATTTCATTCTACTCAAGAACTGCTTGTATCGAGATAGCCCCTTTAACAAAATGAAGTAATATAATGAAGGTACTTTGAAAAAGCAACCATTATTAATTAGGGACCCCACGCACTCTGGACATTCCCTCTTCTAACTTCTTCCATTGGGAAAATGATACAAAAGTCTGAGGACAGGTACCAACCAATTCAAGAACAGAATCTTCCCTGCTGCTTTATGAATGACCCTACCTTGGTGTAAGTTGATTTTTCTCCACACTAAGACTATAACACCAAATTCTGCTCTCTCTCCTTTCCTTCTCTATGAACGATACGTTTTGTCTCTATAGCATGCAAAAAACAGTGCTTTTCACTATATACTAATACATGACAATAATAAATCAAATCAATAAATAACCCAATATCAGGAGCATTAAAAGCAAAATTAGGCACTTAGACAATGTTGGGGAAGATGTTGGTCAAAGAGGGAGACTTTAAGGAATATCTTAAAGGAAGAAAGTCAGTTAGAGAGGTGGAGACCTTTAGGGAAAACGATTCTAGGGCTTCAGGGGCTTGTTGGCTGAAAGCACAGTCACAATTATAGAGTAACTATAATTGAGGATGCTCACAAGGTCAGAATTAGAAGAGTACAGATATTTCAAGGAGATGTGGAGCTGGAGGAGATTACAGAGACAAGAGCAATAATGAGGAATGAAACTCTGGAGGGATTTGAAATCAAGGATGAGGATTTTAAAATTGAAGTGTTTTTTGACAATGTGGGTCAGTGAGCACAGTGGTGATAAGTGAATGGGACTTGGTATGAGTTAAATCATGGGCAGCAGAGTTTTTGATGACCTCAGGTTTACAGATGGTAGCACGTAGGAGGCCAACCAAGACTGAAAGTTGTGAGGCAGCATTATAGTGTAACTTTTTATAAAACCCTTCCAACTTTTAAACACAGCACAGCAAAACATAATAGTTATCACTTTGGGTTTCAATATCATCTCCATAGCTGACAAACTCAAACACAAGCACACACAGGCACATATGCATGCATGCACACACATATTGGACTTCACGTTATGGTTGCTGTTCTCAATTAATGGCCACTTAAGAGTCTCCTCTTGTCACTGCTGGGATTTAACCCATGGTGGGACAGTCCCATCTTAACTATTCAGCTTAGTGACTTTTACTGTTCAGGCAGATGTTTGGACAAGAAAGGATATATCCTGTGGCCAATGAGGACCACACCAAAGCATTCCAGACCATGCAATTCCACTCTTCCCCCTGCTCTGTCCACCCCAAGCTCTTCCCCGCCTTGCCCCTTTGGAAGAACTCACTAACCTGGCCCCAGTGACATTTCTGCCCAATTGACGATGGGTGTTGGGGAATGGAAGCAGACTCAATCTGGCCTGAATTGTCATCAGATACGTGGGCAAGAGTTAACAGTGATCACAAACTACATTGTGCAACAAGCTACCAGTCTTTTGTTACACAGTGATTCCAGCGTTCTCCAGGAGGTCATGCAAGCTCTTTGTTGATCACTCACAGTGAATCTGAACTCACAGCGCAAACTGATAACTTCCTTGAGAGCCCAATGAACCCCTCCGGCTACAGGAAAACCTCCTGACATCCGGTCTGATGCTTACATAACTCAAACAGTTCTCAATAACTTACCTAAATTCAACCAAATTGCTGAATTCAGGAGAAAAGCTTCCTGAACAAATGCACACACACCCACACCTCTTTTCTTTTTGAGTAATTCACTAGAAAGGATTAATGTCCTCTGACAGTAGGCTTGCTGGTTTATTCACATTCAATTCCTCTGCGATACATGAGCTTAACATAAGCTCATTTAAAGCACTTGCCAAGGATAGCGTGAAGTAAAAACAGACAAGAATTTTATTTAAAATATTTACCAGCACACGATGGAATGAAATGAAACCCATCTGGGTCAAATTTACCATTAGCCAAACATCAGATAAGCAATTGTATAGGTGTGACATTGCCATTCCTCTTAACAGTAACCAATTATTGAATTATCTGACATCCTGCCAGAATGTCATTCCATTTTACATCCACTTCAAAACCGATTTATTCTTGTTCTTCCTGTTTCTCTCCCCTTTCACTCCCCACTCCTGAAAGAATCATCTCCTTGTTGGATTATGATCTCTTGGGTGCCGTAAGTTCTCTCTGTGTCTAATCCAAGAGGTTGGTTTTCATGTGCGAGCCGACACAACACGTTGGCAAGCTGTTCCACCAGGGGTGTTTATCAGAGATGGTACTCATCCAGCCCACTTGACTGCTACATTAAACTTCAGTAGGTTCAGGGAGGATAGGGCACAACAGACCTTACTGCCAACTGGATTCAGATCAAGCAACACAATTGGAAATCTTGGCTTTTATCTTTGGGGGTTGGAATATAAACAGGATTAAGTTATGCTTCACTTACAGAGATTTGCTTAGAAGCCACCTGGATGGAGTTCTGGGCACTGTACATTAGGGGAAATACTAGCCTCGTGAGCTGGTGGAGGTGCAGTATGACTTACCAGGAATGATACCAGAAACACAAAGGATGATGCTTTAAGGACGTGTTGCACTAACTTGGATTAAATTCCTTTAATCCTAAAAGATTGAGTGTTGATCTACGGTGTTTAGAATAACAAAATAGTCAGTAGGTTTTATACATTGAAATTAGATGGCAAACAGGAAGGAAGGAAGACAGGGAGAAAAGGAGGAAGAGAGAATGGTAAGAAGGAAAGAAGGAAGGCAGAGAAGGAGACAGGATGGTAGGAAGGGGAGAGAGGAGGAAGAGAGGAAGAAAGGAAAGGAGGAAGAAATGAAGTGAGGATTGAAGGAAACAAGGGAGTGAGAGGAGGAGGGAGAATGGGAGGAAGAAAAGGAAGAAAGAACGAAAAGAGGGAGGGAGGAGGAGAAAGGGAGGATGGGATGAAGGGAAGGAGGGAGGGAGGGAGGGGAAGGGAGGGAGAGAGGAAGAAAGGGAAGGAATCAGAAAGGGAGGGAGGGAGGGAAGGAGAGAAGAGCCTTGGATTAATGTCTCATCAGGGAATTGAGAACATTCAAGTTAAACAAAAAGGTTATTAGTAACCTTCATATTAGATCAGTTTTCCTGCACAGCTGGTGTGATGAAGTAGGAAACTGTAGTTAAACAGTTCTTAGCCCTGATTTTAACTTTCACATCACTTAGTACTTCATTCCCATGTCCCGACTATACCATATTACACCCCTACTTATCAGCCCCTCATGACCCATCATATTTACTCTGCCAAACTATGCCTTGCACCAACTGCCATGGTTGTTCATTTACCAACATGAAGCTACGATTCTCTACCCATACCCCCATGGCTCGTTATGCTCCAAATATAAGTTGTCGAACTTCGATGTCCTTAGACTCACGATACGCTATATTGAACAAATGAACCCTATAGTGACAGTAGTATGTATATAAAAAAAACTTTAAAAAGTCATTAATTCATTATTTTCTACTAGATTGAAAAAAAATCCTTTCAGTACAACCTAACAAAAGTGTCAATCATTCAGACCCTTTAAATACCAATAACAGAAATTTGGAACCTTGTAATATGGAGTTTAGGTGTTTTCAATAGACTAATGGATGTCCAGGCACTTGGACAGGAATTATCCTGCCAACCAATTTAATATAAATTGAACTCTCAGTGTTACATTCCTATTTGTTTTAGAAAATACACATATTATTAATACAGAGGGCCCTGTTCTTTGCAGACAGCAAGTACACGAATAGATATTGCACATGCTTCACCTAAGTGAAAAAAGGTGACAACCATTCTCTGGTTCATTCTCCAGGACCATGCCTGGATCAATCAAAGTCAATCCACCTAGTTTGAATTTAAAGGTTGGCAGTTAACTGTGAGTCATCAACTAACTGGTACACGCTCCATCACAACACCTTTACCAATCAGAGTCCATGTGTCAACAAATTAACATTCTCTTTCCATGGAGTATTAATTGTTATTCCCTTCACATTTGGTATTCTTGGAAATTGTCCCGATGTATGCAAGATAAAGTTTTATCAACATCGATCTTTTCAGGAATATCCTATTGATATTCGGAGTCCATGGTATTAACTAGTTTGTTGGCATTCTGTTATCATAACACCTGATTGGGATAAACATTAGTAACCTTCACAGCCTCCTATGCAATACATGTCTCTGGAGAAAGCTGATTTTATGTAGCAAAAATTCTAGGATTTGTGTTTGCCCTAGATCATTGGTATTCAGGAAAGCCTTTACTTTGAAGCCTCACATCAATAAATGGAAGCATTCACACACTGGTAGCAAGATCATAACTTCAACCTACAAGAGTATGATTCACTCGCAATTTTGACATATTTCCAAATACCCCAGACCTCTCTGTTCAACGGTGGATTTGTTGCATATTGATCTTCTCTCTGTTCTTTGATGCTTCAATGAAAATTCTATTTCATTCCATTTTTCAAAAGCTCAGATTCTTCATGTGTCTCCAAAGTCGAAACAACAGCTATCACCTCCTTTACCTTTGATGCCTTCCCAGATGCGGGTCCAGTTCACACATCAATCTTTCAGAGATGCATGTCTCTTCAGTTAGTATCCGGAGGAATTGAATGATACTGACCTGATATTCTATCCTCAGTACTTTGTTTTCAATTTCAAATGGCATCATAACTTTTCCTCTGTTGCCTTCAAGAAGTTTGGTTTTCCTTTTTCATTCAGGTACTTCATTTCCCGCAACCCTATCCCTCAACGATACATAACTCCTCACAGTCTCCAAGTCCATCTGATATTTAAGTGTTAACACTGTAACAGGGGACGCAAGGAAGCTCTTCGTAACATCATAGAAACCCTACAGTGCAGAAGGAGGCCATTTGGCCCATTGAGTCGGCACTAATGACAATCCCACCCAAGCCCTACCCTCATATCCCTGAATATTTACCCACTAGCCCCTCTAAGCTTTGCATCTCAGGACACTAAGGGGCAATTTTTAGCATGACCAGTCAACCTAACCCGCACATCTTTGGACTGTGAGAGGAAACCAGAGTACCCAGAGGAAATTCAAACAGACACTAGGAGAATGTAATCATTAGCATTATGATCAATTACTTACTGGTTTAGCTGGTTCTATGTTCTATGTTCTATGAATGTGCAAACTCCACACAGACAGTGATTCAAGCCGGGAATCGGACCCAGATCCCTGGAGCTGTGAAGCAGCAGTGCTAACAACTGTGCTACCATGCTGCCCATAAGTGCCTTCTGTAAGCACCCCTCCCCCATTCTTGGACTGAATATGTGAAAGAAGTATATCATCTAATGGGTGACGTGTCTCTGACCTCCAGACTAGCCTCCAAACCTTTAGTCTTAATGTTTCTCTCTGCTGAAAGATAATCTCAGTCTCTCTATCTCTCTGTTAATGAATACATTTTTGGCATTTCTTGCCATCGGGAGCTCCTAGTCACATCAAAGATGATCCCCTGAAATGAAACTATGTTCTTTCTTTTACCTCCTTGAAGGCTAAACCAGTAAGTAATTGATCATAATGCTAATGATTAGCACCCAGAGCTACCAGCATTGCCAAAGTGATCTCCCAAGAGCTTGGTCCCATGTCCAATGATTGTGAGTTTATTTATTACTGTCACAAGAATGCTTAAATTAACACTAACTTGTAAATTCACTATCAACCACACGACCAATTTTAATATCGTGCGCAAACATTTTAAACATTGAAATGTAAGATTCAAACATTTAAGTCTAAATCATCACCATAAACCACAAACAGCACATGGCAAGCTACCAAACTCTGCAAAACCTCACTAGAAAGAGGTAAATGTAAAGTTTATTTATTAGTCACAAGTACTTTAACACTGCAATGAAGTTATTGTGAAATTCCTCTAGTCATCACAGCCCAGTGCCTGTTCAGGTCAATGCACCTAACCAGCATGTCTTTCAGAATATGGGAGGAAACCGGAGCACCCGGAGGAAACCCATGCAGACAAGGGGAGAGCATGCAAACTCCACACAGACAGTGGTCTGAGCCGGGAATCGGACCCGGGTCCCTGGCACTAAGAAGCAGCAGTGCTAACCATTGTACTACTGAGCCGCCCCTATTACTGTCACAAGTACGCTGACAGTAAAATATTAACTTGTAAATTTACTATCAACTGCACGACCAATTTTCATATCATTCGCAAACGTTTTAAACAATAAAATGTAAGATTCAAATTTACATTTAAGTCTAAATCATTACTATAAACCACAAACAGCAAACAGCATGCTATCAAATTTTGTGGAACCTCACTAGAAAGAGTTTTCCTGTTGCAAAAATACCTGCTGACCATTACTCTTTGTTTCATTGCCACTGAGTAAGTTTCAGCTATTTTTCTTTCAATCCCATGAACTTTTCACTTTCTGAGCAAAGTGGACCTTCTCAAAAGCCAGCCTTGAATCCATGTGGCCTATACAAAACTCCCGACCCTCATCAAATCTCCTTGATAGAGCCTCAAAAGATTCAATCAATTTAGTCAGACATGAACCTCAATGAGCCAATCCTTGCTAACTTTCCTTAATTATCTATGTTTTTTAAGTTTATTTGTCAGTGTCACAAGTAACGTACATTAACACCGCAACAAAGTCAATGCGAAAATCCTCCAGTCGTCACACTGTTTGGGCACAATGAGGGAGAATTTAGCATGGTCAATGCACCAAAAATTCACGTAATTCAGACTGTGGAGAAAGAAAAACCTGGAGCACCAGTAGGAAACCCATGCAGACACCAGGAGAACATGCAGATTCTGCAGCGACAGTAACCCAAACTAGGAACGAAATCCGAGTTCCTGGTGCTATGAGGCAGCAGCAATGCTAACCACTGAGCCACCGTAGTTTTTGAAATGACAATTTAAAATATCTCAATTTCCTCCGATAATTTTTTCACCAACAATGTTTGGCTGACGAGGCCATATACAGCTATACCTTGTTCCCTTTTAAAACAACAGTACATCTCCCTCCGACTGTTTGCACGTCTCTATTTCAGTCTCAGTGGAATGATTGCTCTCTTTTTGTTCCACAGCTCGCCTCACGTGTCCTCTATCAATATTCCTCCTGGCATATCATCCCTCCTCCCAGCCTGCGATTGTTCATTAGTCAATATTGCCACCGTTCCTATCTCCTCTCTACCTTCGTCTGAAAACCCAGAAACCAGGAATATTTGAGCTGTCACTTCTATTATTTAATTGGCAACAGAGCCAGGGGGAAGATGGGAGGAATACATTTTTCACAGCAGATTCTTCTGATTCGGTATACAGTGCCTGAAAGGGTGGTGGATGCAGATTCAAATGGAACTTTCAAAAGGGAATTGAATAAATACTTGAAAAAAAAACTGCAAGCCCATGGGGAGGGAACAGTAGGGAACTGAGCCTAATTGGATCATTCTTTCAAAGAGCATGCACAACGAGAATAACTTTTGTGAGCTGCATCGCTCCATGCTACATCATTTGTGGTACGATCATTTTTAGTTTCTGTACCATCTTGGGCTTTTTCTCTCTGTCAATATTAATTTCCACCTGTCAGTCACCTGGTTATAGTTTCCTGATCTCTTTAAAGGACATTAATCTCCTTCAGATGTCCTGCTTTCCCATGGAATCTTATATCAACCACCAACGTTGTAATTCTATTTAAATCTTTGCCAAGGTCACAAATGCCTTTTATGTGGCGCAGGAGTTCCAGTGCTGGTCTCTTGGGGTCTCACCCAGTCACAGTTGTCCAATTAGAACTATTAGTGCCAGTTTCGACCCCCTGTTACTTATTATCTCTGATGTGGAGATGCCAGGATTGGACTGGGATAAAAACACAGTAAGAAGTTTCACAGCACCAGGTTAAAGCCCAACAGGTTTAAACCTGTTGGACTTTAACCTAGTTTTGTAAGACTTCTTATTATCTCATCAATTAATAATGGACTTTATAGCTCTGTCTTAGAGTTGTCCATTTTTTGGACGATTTGGATTGAATTTTTTGAAGATCACTGCATTGTTCTCAACACCCTGATTACACTTAGAAAAGTAAAAGATAATTACCTGGCTCTTAGAATCTTCCTGCTGTTGGCAAGCTCCCCTCCCCCTACCCTGCCTCCTCCCCCTGTGCATATTCCAGAGGCTTTGAATGGATTCCATAGGAAATCCCATTGACGGAGTTGGGACCAAAGAAATTGCCGCCAGCCAATGATGGGCCACTTCCTGCCCACTCCTCGTAGGACATGGAAAACCCCTCCAATTTATTTTTCTTGATTCCATCCTTCAAGATCCTTAATAGATTTTGCAGAATTATTTCTGGTAAAAACAAACCCTGTTTTGCTCCAGTTTAGAGATCAGAGAATCAGGTCAATTTTTCCAATGGATCTCTCTTTCAGGCCTCCCTTTTGAAACTGTTCAGCAGAGGCCCCTGATTGGAATACTTACTCTGCAGCTCCTTGGGATCTTCATGTAAACCACATCAGGGATTGAGTTGGCTTCACTGATCTGGCATTCATCTCAACCTTCAATGTCTTGACCATTCATCGTCCACTAAAGCAACACTACTTTTTGGCTCAACTAAATCCCATTCTGATGGTGAAACAAAGCAATTATTTTGGGGATTTGAAAAATTAAGGGCAGGATTCTCCAGCCGTGCTGATCTAAAAGCTGGAAATTTCTGCGCCTACCAGCAATGATGTTTCACAATCTCAAAATGAAAATTCGAGTGGCAGGCGAGATGGGAGAATTCCGGCCAAGAACTGCTTAACGTTGGCAGCAGAAAGTAAAACCTTCATGACATTCCTTGCATGCTCCAGTTACACAGTGACTGCTGAATCTGTCAACTTTCTCTTTCCTGACTGGATTTTTCTTCTTTCGAATTAATGTGTCAATAATCAGAATGCCAAACATTTTCCCTTTTAAATATTGTATCAGATCAGTTAATTTAACAATTCTTCAGTTCCATATTGAAGTATTAAATCAGATGGCATGCTCAAGTTTATGGACTTGAATTCCATTGGAAACCAGGTGTAAACATCGAATGTATGGAGACTTGTGATTCAATGGATAGCACTCCACCTCAGAAGCTTTGGGCCCAAGAAAGTTGCGTTCATAACACGGTCAAACAGGGTGAATATGTCAATCTGCAAATCCTTCCAAACACCCCAATGGCTAGCAATAAGAAAGGGAGAGTCTCCTGGTTAGCCATGTTTGACATGAAGTGCTGCCTCTCATGCTATCAGCCCCTGATGATAGATTAGTGACCTGTCCCAGGAATTACTATGGAAAGAGATAAAATTCCATTAGGTGCGGCAAGGGAATTGGAATTAGAGGCATTGAATGTGCTGAACAAATAATAGATATTTGACAACAATGGGATTTCCCCATGAATAATAGCCATTCCTACACAACGTTAGTATTTGGAAAGTAATGGCGAAACCTTTACTGGAACTAATTAGTAGGTGATACTTGGTTTAATACAAAATATGTAACATCTGAATTTAAAGCTAAAATTGCAGAAATGCCAAGTGATACACCAAACAATTAAACTAAGTCATTGTCCATCGATCCTGAGGAATTATATCTTCTCTTAAAATTTCTGAATTATAGGAACTGGGACTTCTGCATTGAAACTTTGGTTGATCCAGGATTAGTTGGAGTTTTAAATTGATGTTCAGTATTCTAATGTCATGGATGGACATTCTTAAAAGAGAGGGTTGCAAGGTAAGATTGGTAAATACTTGTGGATCAAAACCATGTCTTTGCTTTATTTAGTATCCATATTTACAATGTCTCTCTGTGATGGGTTGAGAAATGATTATAATGGGCGAGATCTTCTGGCTATTCATGGACTCTTCTGGTAACGTGAATGACACCCCCAGGTGTTATTGAGAGCCAGCAGGATCAAAGATCCCACAACTGGCAAATGGTGGGCCCACAACCAGTTGCCAAGAAACATGCTACGAGGAAACCGGTGAATTTCATCCCATTTATTAAAGTGCATAGTGACCTGGCATTAAATTATGAAGGAAACAATGGTTATACCATAGCCTTCTAGAATTGTACATCACTGAGACACATTCTCTTACAACTGTACAAGACAATGGTGAGGCCACATTTGGAGTATTGCGTACAATTCTGTTTTCCCTGCTAAAGGAAGGATATTATTAAACAGGGAAGGGTGCAAACAAGATTTATAAGGAAGGTTTGAATGATAAGGAGAAGCTGAATAGGCTGAGAGCAAAGGAGAATGAGGGATGACCTAAATTGTGCCTCAATCTTCCCATTAGTCCACTGCCTATTATCATAGAATTCTATAATGTAGGAGGAGGCCATTCAGCCAATTGATTCTGCACTGACTACAATCCCACTCAGTCTCTATCCCCATAACCCATGCATTCACCCTCGCTAGTCCCCCTGACACTAAGGGTCAACTTAGTGTGGCCAATCCACCGAACCTGCTCATTTTTGCGTAGTGGGAGGAAACTGGAGCACCCCGAAGGAAACTCACACAGATATAGGGAGAACGTGCAAACTCTACATAGACAGAGTGGGAATCGAACCCAGGTCCCTGATGTTGTGAGGCAGCAGTGCTAAGACACTGTGCCACCATTCCGCCCTCATAAACCTACATTTGTTTTTCCTTTTCCAGTATTTATCCAATTCCCTTTTAACAGTGCACTCCAGATCGTAACAAGCCATTGCATAATGTAGTTTTCTCCTCATCTCCCCTCTGATTCTTTTTGCCAATTAACTTTAATCTGTGCCCTCTGATAATCGGCACTCCTGCTGGTATATTGATTGCAATTTTCAGCCACTCAACCTCTCTCTCTACAAATTCAATGTTGCAGACCGCCACATCACTCATTGGATTTAACCGACTGTGTAGTTGATTTTGTACTGGCTGGGAGGGAGGAAAATCTCTTAGTTCTCATACTGTGATATATCATTGCAAACATGAGATACACGTGGATCTCTTTTGGTCTCTCTGTTTCTTATTGTTGGTGTTGGTGGAGTTGTTTTATTTAGGATCTCACTTTTTTTTAAATTGGTTTTTAATACTTCCAGATTCTAGTCATCTTTTAAAGTGACATGAGCAACAAATGGGAAGAAAGACCTTGTATTTATGTAGCATCTCCCATGACTACAGAGCATCCCCAAAGTGCTTTATGGTCAGTGAAGTACTTTTGAAGCATCAAATCAATTGCAATGTCGGAAACATGGCACCCAATTTGTGCAAATAAAGTTCCATTGGAAAAAATGAGATTAATGATCAGATCATCTGTTCAATGATGTTGAGGGATATAGTTTAGCCAGGACATTAGATCATAATTTGTCTATCACTCTTCTTCAAGTAGAGCCTCAGGATCATCTGTCTCTGCCTCAGGGGTAGTTCAGTCTCAGTTTACCATCTTACCCAAAAAATGGCACTTCTGACTGCGCAGCACTCCCATTGCAATAGTGTGTCAGCCAGGATTCTCTTGTGTTTGAAGGTATGCTTAAAGTCCTAATCATCTCACTCAAAGGCGAGCGAGATGAGAGAATGGTCTTCTTCTGTACCATATTTGACTATGTAATGATGTACTTTTACAGAGTTCATTAGTGAACAAAAAGATTTATTTAGTCATCTTCAAGAGCAGCAGCATACAGTCATAGAGATTTACCGCATGGAAACAAGCCCTTCATTTTTTAAAAAAAACCACAGTACAGCATTAAAGATTGATTGATGGGTCTGGGAAGCTTCATAGTTGTGGTGATCACCCTTTAAAGGTCAACATAGCAGAGTAACAGTCACCTAGCCTGGATGACCAACTGGGACTCAGTTGGGGAATCACCTCAGGGGTTAGACTCTTCCTAGGCAGAGGCTATTAAGAGCCAGTTGCACACATTCTCTTACAACTGTACCAGACATTGGTAAGGCCATATGTGGAATATTGTGTACAATTCTGAATGCAGAGCTATAGGAAGGATATTATTAAATAGGAAAGGGTGCAAAAAAGATTTATAAGGAAGGTTTGAATGATAAGGAGAGGCTGAATGGGTTGGGAGCAAAGGAGAATGAGGGGTGAGTTGATAGAAGTTTATGAAATCATGAGGAGCACAGATAAGGTGAATAACCAAGGTTTTTCCTCAGCTAGGGGAACTAGAGGGCATAGGATTAAGGTGAAAGGGATAGATTTAAAAGAGACCAGAGGGTCAACTACTTCATACAGAGGATGGTGCCTATATGAAATGAACTGCCAGAGGAGGTGGTAGATGGAGGTACAATTACAATATATAAAAGATATTTTGGATGGGTATGTGGTTGGGAAAGGTTTAGAAGGATACGAGCCAAATGCAGACAAATGGGGCTAGTACAGTTAAGGAAACATGGTCGGCATGGACAAGTTGGGCTGAAGGGCCTGTTTCTGTGCTGTAAATCTCTATGCTGCTGCTCTTGAAGATGACTAAATAAATCTTTTTGTTCACTAATGAACTCTCTAAAAGTACATCATTACGTAGTCAAATATGGTACAGAAGAAGACCATTCTCTCATCATGCCTGTGCCAGCTTTTTCTATGTGTTACCTCACTGGTGCCCTTCCCCCTGCCATCTCCTCAGAATGCTACATTCTTTGCTTTAAACAAAATTTTATATCCAATTTTTGCTTTAAAAATAATCAATGAATCAGCTTGCACTGCCCTTTCAGACAACGCATTCCAGATCATAAGAAGCTGCTGAAGTGAAATAAGTTCTCATCTCCCCCTTTTCTTCAACCAATTATCCTAAATGTGTATTCTCTGGTTACCAAATCTCAAGACAAAAACTCTTTTCCCTATTCTATCGACGCTTTTCATCATTTTGAACAGCTTTGTTCAATCTCTCCTTTACCACCCCTGCATTAAAGAAGACAATCACAGCCAACAAGGGATATATGTTAGAGTAACTGTCTAGGCAGACCATGTCACCACATTAAACACCATTACATAAGCACAGATAGAAACATGGCCCACTATTGTTAAATTCTAGCGCCTCTGCTGTGTTCAAATCCATTGTCTGGTTTCTGACAGTCAATGTGACAATCTACCTGCTACAAGGAATTATCACTAACAGCCGTGGTTTCATTCTCACCTCATGATTGACTTATTTCATTTTTTTTTATCAACTTTTGGGCATAATTGAAGGTTGTTGCTTGAAGTAATTATTGAATTTGACAAGGCAAACGAGTGGAAGTAAGGTGTGTGCAGTTGAAGCTAAAGCAATACTTGAGTAATTGCTCTTATCTGTCCAGTTGGCACGGTAACGTCTTGAGGCAATTGTCTGATAATGCCATCGGCATTTGCTTTTCACAAATAGTGCCGGAGAGAGAGACAGGGAAGGATGTTAAAGTTGACCAAAGGACTTGCTGGCTCCTTTTTAATAACGGCACTTGGAGATCAAATTACATATTCCAGAATTAATAACCCATGTGCTAAGCAACTCAAAAAAAAAGATTTTGCTCCAGATTTCTTAGTCTAAAAATCTAGTTCTAGAAGGTAAACCGCCATAGTAGCTGACAAATTTATTTTTGAGAGAGTTTTGACACACCTTCCTACAATTAAACCATTACTTATACACAGGTAGACTCAAGTTGCCAAATGCCTATAGCATTTGAAGGGGAGTGCTAACGGGTGGTGATTTAACCTAAGGATCATCACATCTCAGATAAGGAACAAGGTTGAGAAGGCAGGGCTTTTATGAATAACGCAGCTGGTATGGGAATAGAACCCTCACTGTTGGTTTCGCTTTCCTTCATGAACCAGCTGTCAAGCTAACTGAGCTAAGCCAATCCCCACACGTATGTACACATATGCGCACACACGTGCAGAAGCACCCAACAGGCCCACACACATGCCTCACATCATACACACAACATGTACACAGGCAAATATGCATACACATCTATATGGCACAGACACACAGATAACTGGATTATTAACATGTCACTTAGCAAAATGGGGATAAGAGATAAACTGCCACAAACAATAGCATTAAAAAACGGCAAACAGAAACTGGAGAAATCTGCATGGACAGGCAAAGCAAGACAGGAAGACTCAAGAAAATAATAATATGTAAAAAGGACAAAAGTAGGAAATCAGATGATGAAAGCAAATAAGTGATGAATATTTCTTTTGTGATTACCCAGACTAGTGACTACAATGGCAGAAAGGTTTCTGTAAAGGTTAGTTGTGGATGAATAATGTAGAATGTGATGCCAGGGAGGAAGAACATGAGACTATGAGTTGAGAAATTACATGGAATTATTTCAAACACTCCTGTCACTGCCATTTGACAGAGCTAATTATTTGAACTTGTTGAACTCAGTGTTGAGTCCAGAAGGCTGTAAAAGTGCTTTTGGGAATTAGAAGTTAACCAGCTGAAAAGACAAAAGGAAGCAAATCAATGAGATCAGGGAATAATTTTAGATTGTTTTCTGAAGAACGAAATGTCCACTTAAGAAGAAGAGTAAAGTATCACAATGGAGTGAATTTTTGTTGTTTTAGAAGTTAAATGGATCTCTTTTATGTACTTTGGAGTGTAAGTTACCTTTTGGATATTGTTTGGACAATGCTGCTTTTAGTTTGTTTGTTACAGTAAGAGATGAGACATGGAGGATGGGATTTTCCAGCTGTACTTACCCCAAGACTGGAAAATACCGTCCAAGGTCAATGGACCTTTGCATGGTTCGTGCATCCGCCCCACCCCCCACCTGCTATCATTCCCATGGCAAGTGGGATCTTTTGTGATCTTTTTAGTCTGTTATTAGAATTCAAATATTTTTTAAAAGGTCAGCAGCTTCCAAGGGGATCGCAACACATACCAAACATGGACTAATAGATTAGCAGAACAATGTCAAGGGGCTGAACAGCCTCCTCATGTTTCTAGGTTATGCTCCAGAAGACCTCGTCAACACAGTTGCAAGTTTAAGATAGCTGGAAACTAGTTCCTCATTTACCCTAGGTTATCTGCCTATCACTAGCCCATTCCTGTGGTTTGGCAGAATAAGATGAACTAATTGATTTTCAAGGATACAGTTAAAACAACACAAAAACACATTAAGCAGTACAGTTTGTATTAATTGATGCCGAGAGAGCTTTCATTCCCTTCTAACATGCAGGGGTTAATGTTAGATGCCAGGAGTACTAGAAGTCAACACAAAATATTAAGCATTCCGCAGTTCTAGGCTACAGACTCAAGTTATTCTTTCCGCCAATTTATCGGAAACATTAACTCATTTGTTTTAAGGCTGTTGCTGAAACAATGGGATGAGGAATATGTCAAGGAGCAACTGAGAGTTTTCATGCATCAGGAGTCCATAGCCTTATTTCAAGGTCTAAATAACACTTTTTAATTTATTTTTTATTCATTCGTGGGACTGGTTAGCCTGCATTTATTGCCCATCCTTAGTTGCCCTTAAAATGGAATGGTTTACTCGGCCATTTTTAGAGGGCAATTGAGAGTCAATCACATTGATGTGCCTCTGATGTCATGTGTAGGCCAGACTAGGTAAGGACAGCAGATTTCCTTCCCTGAAGGACATTAGTGAACCAGATGAGTTTTTTCCAACAATCAACAATGGTTTCAATGTCATTAGTAGATTCTTAAGACCGCATTTTTTTTTATTAAATTCAAATTCCACCATCTGCTATGCTGGGATTCGAACTTGCATCCATTGAACATTAGCTTAGTTTCTGGATTGATAGTCTAGTGATAATACCACTATGCCATCACCTCTCCACTTGGTCATTATAGGAAGAAATGGATGACTACATTGCATTAAATATACTATGTAAAAGATGGAATGCATCGATATTTACCATTAAATCTGAGATGTAAAGCATGGAGTGGATTAATGCATTGCATCATTTATGCTGTGTAAAACATGGAATGTATTAATAAATTGAGGTGACATTGTTCCTTAAGCTAATTACACTTGGAAAAGAAGCAAAATCTCTCTACTGCTCATTCCATCCAAACACAATTGGATAATCAAATAAGATTGGTGAAAAATGTCACACCATTTCACAAATGGTGAATGGGGATAAGGCGTGGGTGGGATTGCTGTCTGTGTAGGTTCAATGGGCTGAATGACCTCTTTCTGCACTGTAAAGATTCTATGACTCCAGCTATTTAAATTATTTTATTGAAAGCGATGAAAGATGAAGAGAAGATCCGAAGGGCAACAAATCTGGTTGCTATGGATAACAAAATTGCAATGCCACCAGAAATATTTTTTTCTGTTTGGTATTTCCAGGGAATATTAAGCATTTGAAGTAAGGATTTATAGTTCATAACAACCAGAACATGTCTCCTTCCCAAGAGAGGACGAAGCTTGAAGCATTCGCCGTACCTGGAAATACTTCGATGGAACCTTTCGACAAGGGAATCATCACACCTTAGGTACCATTGATTAACAATTGTACAACTGAAAATATAAGGACAGAACTCTGAGGGAGTAAGCAACAAAAAAATAAATGAAAGAACCAAAAACTGACTCTGAGAGATTAGAATAAAAATTAAAAAGTGAATAGAATATTAAGCATTCAAATTCACAGAGATTGGATCTAGGCATGCTCATTTTTTAACTGGAATCCCCATAGGGAAACACAGATTCAGTGCAATTGAGTTCTTGCAGGGAATTACATCCAAATTACTGGAGTTATCTTCTCTAACCACTTTGAAGTTTGAAGATCTGTCCTCTCGGCTTTTTTTCTTCAAAGTCAGCAAGCATAAGATGACCTGAGGCAGTCAGTTCTACACTGTTCCATGTCCCTCTGAAAACAGGCATCCTTAAGCTTTGGAATAGACATAGGAGTTGTTCGCTGGAAGTAAGGAAGATAAAACATGAGTGCTAATGATATGAGAAATGACACGAGGCAATGCTATGAGTGTTCTTTCTGATGATGCACTCCTAAGGCCAACTGTCTGAACATTAACATTCAGGTTCCCATTGGGAAGGTTTTAGACTTTTTCTGCTAGAAATTGCCTGAAGCTAAAGAATGGAGGCCTTGATTATTTCTGGTTTCTCCCCTGGTACAAATGCAATTGGTGGGTTGTGGGAATCATGTTTGTGGGTGGCTGGAAGGGAAATTGTGTCGCTCCTACACTGATCCTATATCACACCTTATCAAGTTGGCGCAGTAGGAAGTCTCACAACACTACGTTACAGTCCAACAGGTTTATTTAGAATCATGAGCTTTTGAACCACTGCTTCTTTGTCACCCACTTGATGAAGGAGCAGTGCTCCACATGCTCATAATTCCAAATAAACCTGTTGGAATTTAACATGGCTTTGTGAGATTTTTTTACCGTGCACACTTCACCCCAATACCGGCATCTCCACATTATGGCTGACCAAGTTGAGTGGCGGCCACTTGGTTGATGTCAAAGAAAGGCCAGTGAGGAGCTACCAAGAGCACATCCCTGCTCCAGATTAAACCATGAAAATCCCACCTTCAGAATGTTCAGCCTTTATGGCATGGCCCTCATCTGTAGTGTGTTAAAACAGAATACACAGTTCATGAGAATCATAGTGGGGACTAGCAATCACTTTGAGAATTATTTACGAGAACCATCCTCAACTTGAAACCGATGGGCAAGCTTCTCAATAATTTATTGCCATCTCTGATGATGGTATCAGGCAGACACCAGACATCTGTGGATAAGCTGTGGTGTTGCCTCCCCCACTCCTCCTCTTTCCCCATCCAGCTCATTCCCCTCTGATCACCATTCATTGTTTTGGGCAAGAAAAGGGAAGCTCACAATTGAAAACTAGGACTTTTCAGGGCCTTGATCTACTGTGAGGCCTAATGAGCCTTGCAAGCAGATGTTTAATGTCCAATGCATTCACAGCATCACAGATGGGACGTTGCTTTATTATAGATCAAACAGGGTGGCATGGTGACACAACGGTTAGCACCGTTGCCTCACAGTGCCAGGGACACGGGTACAATTCCCCTCCTGGGTTACTTCTGTGCACAGTTTGCATGTTCTCCCCGTCTCTGTATGAGTTTCCTTTGGGTGTTCCGGATGAAAGTCGTGCTGGTTAGATGCGTTGGCCACACTAAATTCTCCCTCAATGTACCCGAACAGGAGTTGGAATGTGGCGGCTAGGGGATTTTCACAGTAACTTCATTGCACTGTTAATGTAAGCCTACTTCTGACACTAATCAAAAAAACAATTTAGCGCTGCCAATCCACACATCTTTGGACTGTGGGAAGAAACCAGAGTATCCAGAGGAAACCCACGCTGACATGTGGAGAACGTGTAAACTCCACACAGATAGTGACCCGGACCGGGAATCAAACCCAGGTCCTTGGAGCTGTGAAGTAGCAGTGCTAATCATTCTGTTACCATGCTGCCCATAGCACTTGATCCAGGATCTGTGTTAAATCCCACCAGGGAGATGTACAAATTTGTATTCAGTTTAAGGAAGACTGGGAATAAAATAAATGGCATCGGTAAGGATAATTACGAGGCTGTAAAACCCTAACTTGCGCTACCGATAAGGACAGACAAGAAAACCTGCCACCTCACGCAGTCTGATACTCTCTCTGACTCCAGTGCCACACCATTGTGATTAACCCTTACCTGCTCCCTGAAGTAGACCTGGCCAAACCATGAATTGTATCAAGAAACAATCGCATCAAATCACCATATGGATTTCAAGGGAGTTGGGGAAAGGAAAATATCTTAGTTGGTTAGAGAATATTTCAAATCATCCGGCAAATAAGACACTGACGGAACTACCAGCATTGAGTTGGATTACTCTAAATCAGACTAATAAGCTAAAATGGCTAACACATATGTGAATGCTTGAAGAGATTTAAAACAAATGATTACAACTTGAATGCATATTTTGATATTTTAAATTTGATATTTTTATAACATAATTGTACACTTCAACCAAGAGCAAGCATGATTGTACTGTGACTTTCAGACAGAAACACATTCTTACGAAACAATGAAACCTCAGAAGGTGCAAGTTCTTATCAAAGGGGATTGCTAGCAGTAATTTCACAGGCTGCTTATGAATAGAGTTATTCACTATCCAGATAAGATAATGCCATCTTAGATGTGAGAGTGTGCATTTTAATCTGACATGGCCGGTGATGTGAAGGAAAATGGTGAGAATATTAAATTTGACCTCAGTGTCTGGGATTGCTAAGCAATAGAGTAAGTTGTATCAGCAAATGAAGAGGGAGCATCCGGATTTCATGGACCAATGAAATACCATCATGTCAGAAGGTAAAATGCAACTGGCTAAAGTCTGTGACAGATGTATTAATGATTTAAATGTATTGAAGATGATTGATTCAAAGCTTATGAAAGGTGGAAGAATTTGATAAGAAAAATGAATAAATGATCTTTCCTAAATTCTATATGTCAGGGTTTTATTGGAGAGGCCAGGCTGCTCCATGTCTGGAGAGGCGTAGGAATCTTCAACAATCTCTCCCTTTGAGTAGCTGATCATATAAAAAATACATCTTTAAACTGGAACACTGGTTTTGTGTTCTTTGTATTGGCTAACAAAGGGGTCAAGAAGAAACCCCATCACCATTTTCTGAGGGCAACTAGAGGATGGGTCAAAAAATGCCAGCCCTGCCAGTCAAAATCATTATAGAATCCCTATCGTGCAGAAAGAGGCCATTCAGCTTATCGAGCTTGCACCAGCAACGATCCCACCCAGGCCTCATCCCCATAACCCCACATATCTACCCTACTAATCCCTCTGACATTAAAGGGACAATCGAGAATGGCCAATCAACTTAGCCTGCACATCTTTGGACTGAGAAAACTGGAGCACCCAGAAGAAAATCATGCAGACACAGGGAGAACATGCAAACGCTACACAGACAGTGGCCCAAGGTTGGAATTGGTCCCTACCACTGAGACGCAGCGATGCTAACCACTGTGCCACCTTCTGAGAATGTATCGAAATATAAATAACACTCTCATTTAAATGCTGGTCAACACTTTCGCTGATGTATACCTTCATGAGAAGAACCGTCATTGTTTGATTTTAGACTGAAGGACACTGTTTTAAATGTTAATGTTTATTTATTATTAGTCACAAGTAAGGCTTACATTAACACTGCAGTAAAGTTACTGTGAAATTCCCCTAGTCGCCACATCTAGCACCTGTTGGAGTCAGTGCACCTAACCGGCATGTTTTTCAGACAATCGGAGGAAACTGGAGCACCCAGAGGAAATGCACATGAGCCTACAGGGAGAACGTGCAAACTCCACACTGACAGTGGCCCGAGGCAGGAATTGAACATGGATCCCTGGCACTGTGAGGCAGCAGTGCTAACCACTGTGCCAACGTGCCACCCACAGTGGCATAAGAATTTATTACTCAGTCTGTAGCTAAGTGAAATGATGGAGCTTCTTACTTGATGCTAGCAAAGGTCCCTAATGTGGAAGCATTGAAGGCATTATAGAAAACATATGACTTTCAGAGACTGTCTCGAGGTCAAGCACTATGTTAATGATGTCACTGATTTATAAATGTGCTCTAAACTCATTAGGAATAAAAGAAAAAGCATTCTTGCCAGTACAAATAGCTCCTGTGCTGATTATTCCACTGACATTACTTTCTCATTAAACAATCAATCAGTTAATTACAGCGTAATGATAATAGCTGTGTCTAGATGTGCAATATTCTGATCGAAAAGGTCACATCAAATTACCCGTTAATTCCAGCATTGTATTTGTTCTGTTAAAACTCAGTTACAATTCATTGTTACTGTTTAGTTGCATATAAATCAGCTTGACTTAAAGAAAGCAGAATATATTTGGAACAGAAGTGAAACATTAGTTATTTTCCCCATGGAAGTGTCACGTTTTAATCCATCAGATATTGTGCTATAGATGCAAAACAATCTCTGAAAAGATGAACAAAAGCCACTCATTTCCTGCGACTTCCTCTATCCTTGATAGGTTGCCCTCATTTTAAGTCTAAGAGTCGGGCATCTACAGGTAGCTCCCTATCCATATAAACCTCTGTAAGCAATAGCATCCATCTAACTGTCAAACGTGCATCTAAAAACCACTTCTCCATAGAAGTGCCTAGTTTAGCACTACTTCCTCACAATGCCAAAGACCTGAGTTTGATTCCCGGCTTGGGTCATCGTCTGTGCAGAGTCTGCAGGTCCTCCCTCTATCCATGTGGATTTCCTCCGGTTTCCTCTCTCAGCATGAATTTGGTCATGCTAAATTCTCCTGAGTTGTACCCAGAGTGAGGCAATTAGGGGATTTTCATAGTAATTTCATTGCAGTGTTAATGTGAGGCTACTTGTGATACTACTAAATAAACATTAAACAGATTACCCCAACACTAGCCTTAAAGTGATATTCCAAGTAAGGCACAGCTCCATCTTGGCAGCTAAAAATCACAAGTAGGTCCTGAACTATCTCTGTGCAATGCTGACAGTTACTGAATGTAAGGCCGAGTATCTTTTAAATATTCTAGTTGCAAAATTAGAGCATGGTAAATCTCTACATAGTAGAACTAGATAGTTTGCTAATTCACTCTGATGTATCTGAGGGACCATGAATTATTTTGCAGTCACACCTCTAGTGCCTTAAGAGAATTGAAATAATGGCCATAACTTATTCCGTTAATACTCCTAACATAGAAATGTTTTTTATTTTGATTAACATTTTTTGAATTTCACCTTCCACTGCTCATTATTTAGAAATTTCCAGCATCTCATATTTTTATGTCTCATTTGAAAGAATGGGGTAGGATGATTGGTCATGTTAAATTGACCCCGTGTCAAGGGGGTTAGCAGAGTAACTATGTGGAGTTGCGGGAATAAGGCCTGGGTGGGATTGTGATCATTGCAGGCTTGATGGGCCGAATGACTTCCTGCTGCTCTGTAAGGATTCTGTGCTAAAATCAGTGTCACTTTTTCACATGAAAAATCATTTCAATGCTCAAGGGGTTTTAAATCAGTTTTATTCCCAGCCTTGCCTTTCATCCCTTTTATTCTGCTGTGTCTACAGCATATAACTTTGGAAAATGTTCCATTATCTGACGCAATCAGCCTTTGCCTTCGAAGCATATAAGCGGGTTTCAGCTCACAATGTCATGTTGCTGGGAGGTTATCTGATAGAGCACTCGCTGGAAAAGAGAGAAGTGTAACTGAAATGCATCGAAGTATGAAGCTGACTGTTAGCATGAAGGGAAAAAGAAGTAGTGAGCATGATTAGTCAGCTATTAAGTCAAATTGTAACCGCTGGTGCTTCATTCAAAGATAAGGGCCCAGCATGCAGATCCTGTAATCACTGAATGTGTGTCTGTGACTGACGCAACAATTATACATACGGCCACTGCCTTCGCAATTGGCTTGAACCTGAATTGCCGCTGATGGCAAGAAGCAATAATCATGGAGCACAACTGAACTTAGCAGGTCATCAGATCACAAACACAGCTTCTGTGTTTGGACACCAGGAAAAATCTCTTTCATTTTGCACTTCAAACACACAGTGATTAGCACTGCTATCCCACAGCACCAGGGATCAGGGTCCGATTCCTGACTTGGGTCACTATCTGTGTCGAGTCTGCACGTTCTTCCTGTGACTGCGTGAGTTTCCTCCGGGTGCTCTGCTTTCCTCCCACAGTCCAAAAGATGTACTGGATAGATGCATTGGCCATGCTAAATTCTCCCTCAGTGTATCCAAACAGGCACTGGATGTGGTGATGAGGGGATTTTCATAGTAACTTCATTGCTGTGTTAATGTAAGCCTACTTGTGACTAATAAATAAACTTTAAAAACTCTATTGTTACTTGTTTTGATTTTGTTTGATTTATTATTATTATATTTATTGACATACAATGAAAAATATTGTTTCTTGTGTGTTATACGTACAAAACATACCATTCATAGAGTACAGTAAAAATTCTCACAACACCAGGTTAATGTCCAACAGGTTTATTTGGAATCACGAGCTTTGGAGCACTGGTCCTTCATCATTCACCTGAGTGAATCTCAGTCCAGTGATGGCATCTCCACATCATTCTTGGAGTACAAAAGGAAAAATCAGGAGAGAATGCAGAATATAGTGTTACATTCACAGCCAGGGTGTAGAGAAAGATCAGCGTAATATGTGGTAGGACCATTCAAAAGTCTAATGACAGTAAGGAAGAAGTTGTTCTTGAATCAGTTTGTATGTGATCTCAGACTTTTGTATCTTTTTTCTGATGGAAGAAGGTGGAAGAACATATGTCCAGAACGTGTGGGGTCCTTGATTACGCTGGCCGCTTTTCCAAGGTTGCAGGAAGTGTAGGTGTAATCAATGGCTGAGAGGCTTGTTTGCGTGATGGATTAAGCTACATTCACGCGCCTTTGTAGTTTCTTGTGATCTTGGTCAGAGCAGGAGCCGTTCCAGGCTGTGATACATCTAGAAAGAATGCTTTCTATGGTGGATCTGTAAAGATTGATGAGACTCATAGCAGATTTGCCTAATTTCCTTAGAAGTATTGGTGGGATTTCTTAACTATAGCATTGATGTGGTAGGACCTTTAAAACAATCCAAAAATGTAATCTGCATACCTTGAAATAATTTCTGCAGTAGATATCCTTTGGAGAAAAAGTGAGGGGTGGGGTTCTGAATATTTCTTGGAAACAATGATCTTTAAATGTAATGAAAGTTTTGACTTCACAGCATAAAAAGAGGCCACTCAATTCATTGTCGCTGCTTTGGATCTTGGAAAGGATTGTTGATAGGTTAAAGTAAGTGGGCAAAAAGTTTGGAAACGGAGTACAATGTGCGAGAATTGAAGTTGTTCATTTTGGAAAGGAGAACAAAAAATAGAGTATTATTTAAATGGAGACAGACTGCAGAAAACTGAAACACAAAGGGACTTAGGGGTACTGGTTCATGATAAACAGAAAGCTAACATACAGATGCAGTGGGTAATCAGAAAGGCTAATGGAATGTTGGCCCTTATTTCAAGAAGGTTGGAGCAGGAAAGCTTTGTTGCATCTTTACAAGGTGCAAGTGAGACCACATTTGGAATACTGAGGGCAGTTTTGATCTCCTTATTTGAGGAAATGTATTACTTCATTGGAAGCAGTTCAGAGAAGGCTCATTGAGATGATCCCCTGTATGGGAAGATTGGTTTCTGAGGAAAGGTTAAACAGGTTGGGACTCTACTCATTGGAATTTAGAAGAATGAGAGATGACCTCATTGAAACGTGCAGGATTCTTAAAGGGTTTGACAGGGTAAATGCTGAGAGGCTGATTTCCCCTCATTGGAGAATTTCGGATCAGATGACAATCTCTGAATAAAGGGGCACCAATTTAAGACTGAGGTAAGGAAGGATATCTTTTCTCATAGTCTTTGGATTTCGTTCTCACTGAGAGCTGTGGAGACAGAGTCGTTGGCTGGAATTTTACCACCTCACCTGCCTCGGAATCGGGGCGAGGGGAGCTCGCTGAACGGAATTCTCCATTGGCCTCGGGTGGGATTTTATGTGGGAAAAGGGCAGGAAAGTGGACATAAGAAATGTTGGATCAGCCACGATCCTATTGAATGGCAGAGCAGGCTCAAGGGGATGAATAGCCTATTCCTGTTCCTGTTTCTTATGATCTTATCCAATTGGTTTTATTACCGCAACCCCCACGCCTTCTCCAAAGCTTTCCAATGTTTTTATTTTCAGGTGCCTGTTTTTGCACATTTTCTGTGAATTGTTCCACACTGAGCCCATTCTGCACATTATAGCAGTTTGAAATGAAAGGAGAGAGCAGGTGGTATTCAAACTGTACTGAAAGCCTGGGTGAGTCTGTAGTCATTTGTGATGAGGATTTACGTGCTGGCTCTGGCAATTTTACACCCCTTCATAGCCTGGTGCCAGCACTAAGCACTCCCTGATCAGATGAAGATTTTACATCCCATTCTGTTGCACTGTTATTCTTCAACTATAATGTTTGGACCCGTTAACATCCCTTACTGTGCCGATGCATATTTGGTAGTTCAGTAAGATCATCACTATCATTTGAAAAGGGAGCAGACCTGAACAGGACTGGCAAGATCAGAGATTTCATAGAAAGCTTACAATGCAGAAGGAGGCCATTCGGCCCATTGAGTCTGCACTAATTCTCTGACAGATCATTTTACACAGGAGCTATCCCCATGCCCTACTTATTTACCCCACTATTCTATCCTATGTACCCTATGAATGGTATGCTTTATCTGTATAGTGCAAGAAAAAATACTTTTCACTGTAACCCAATACATATGAAAATAATAAGTCAAATCAGATCAAATCAAATAACGAAGAGGAATAATGGATGGAGAGGTGGTACAGGAGGTAGGGGTTCAAATTCCTGGGGCACTGAAGCTAACTATGAAGGTGATGGGATCCTGTACAAGTCAGACGATTTGCAATTCAACAAGGCTGGGATGTAGCAAGGAGTCCAGTGAATAAGGCAATGAACTGAGGCACTTGGAAGGGTTACATCACAGCTATTACTCAAATATGGCTTTAAGAGGGGCAGAAATGGCAAGTGAACAATTCTAGTTATAAAGATATTGGACAAAGTGTTAAGGGGGATAAGAAAGGAACGGATAATCCTCTTCATGATTTGATTTGATTTGATTGGATTGCTCTTGTTTCCTCCGCAGTCTGAAAGACAGGCTTGTTAGGAGCTTTGGCCATGCTAAATTCTCCCTCAGTGTACCCAAACAGGTGCCAGAGTGTGAAGACTAGGAGATTTTCACAGTAACCTCCCTGCAATATTAACGTAAGCCGAATTGCAACACTCATAAATAAATGTTAAACTGGATAAAGTTTCAATTCTGTACGAACCCAACTCTACTGATGACTTCGAACAAAACCCATTTGTTAGAATCCCCATGATTGCTCCAATCAATCTCAACCTTCAAATGATTTTCTCTATCAATGATATAGCCCATTTAATCCACATTTTTTCCCGAACAGACCTGCAAATACGAAGCTACCTTCTCCTGTTTCAGTAAGCTACCTGTCAATTTCAGGCCACTTTCATGAATCCCAAATCAATCAGCCAGTGATCCCTGTCTGCTTTCGTTAATTTAGATACAGAACTGTCAAACAGCGGATAATTGTATTATCAGCATGAAAGAATTGCTGCATGAATATTAAACAGTTATTTATTCCAAAACTGAAGACAAACAAGAAGTAGGCCATCCTAACCAGTGTGAATTTTCTTTAGATGGTAAGATCTTGTCAATAATTTTATTTTGCCCCATTTTAATTTGATTTAGTTTATTATTATCACATATATTGGGATACAGTGAAAAGGATTGTCCCTTGTGCTACATAGGCAAAGCATACCATCCTTCGAGTGCACAGAGGAAAAGAAGAGGTAAGGGTGCAGAATTATAGTCTTACAACTACAGAGAGGCACCGGAATTCTACCACCTCACTGGTCATGGAATCGGAGAGGGCGAGAGCAGATGACAGAAAGGTCTATTGACCTTGGGTAGAAATTTCCAGTCTCGCTCGAGCAAAGCCATAATATCCCACTTCGGATGTAGAGAAAGATCAACTTAATATTTGGTAGGTCTGTTCAAAAGTCTGATGGCAGAAGGGAAGGAGCTGTTCTTGAGTCGGTTAGTTTGTGATCTCAGACTTTTGTATCTTTTTCCTGATGGAAGAAGGTGGAAGGGAACGTCTAGGGTGCGTGGGATCCTTGATTATGCTAGCTACTTTTTGAGGCATCAGAAAATGTAGATGAAGTCAATGGTTTGCTAGGTCCAGAACACTTTGCAGTTTCTTGCAGTCCTGGCCAGAGCAGAAGCTATGCCAAACTGTGATACATCCAGACATTTTAATATCTATTGGAGAGACAAAGGAAAGACTTGCATTTATGTAGCACCTTTTATCTCCTGAAGAAATCCCAAAGCTCTTTGGGCCAATGAAGTACTTGAAGTCTTGACACAAGATCCCACAAACAGAAATGATCCCAGATAATTGTTTATTTTTAAATGATGGATAAATAATGCCCAGTTCACTACGATGAAGTCCCTCTTGTGTTTTTAATCAAAGTAGTGTGCTGTGGATTTCTTTACATCAGTCTGACACTGAACCCCAGTTTAACATTCGAAAGATGGTACCTCCAACAGTGTAGCAATCCCTTAGCACTAACAGACTGAATTTCTCTAGGATAGAGTTTGAACTCACAAGTTTCTGACTCAGAGGAGAAAGAATTCTACCAAGTGTCCCTCACACCAGGTGGTATAGAGGGAAGGCAGTTCAGAGCACCATACATGGTTGATTCCTGCTTTTTCCCAATTTTGAGCTAAATAATGCAGTTCTGTCACTACTCTTGTATTATCATTTAAAAACACAGCTTGCGTCATATTGCATCTTTCACAACCTTGGGATGTCCCAAAGTAGTTCATAACCAATGAAATTCTTTTTGAAGAATAATTATGCTACAATATAAAAAATGTAGCAGTCGATTTGCTAATCACGAACTCTGCCAATATATCAATGAGGTATTGGCCAGATCATCCATCTTTGATTGTTAATTAAAGAATAAGCACGTACCAAAATAACATCCCTGATAATCTAATACTGAAAATTGGCACTTCCGTCCTATTCTGAGTTATTCCTTGCCTTCTCAACTGGTTATCTACTGGAGCCTTTACATGAAGTTACCAGATAAAACTGAATTAGTAGACCCCAGTTGCTATTCTCAGTTGGAAAAATATATGGAAATCTCTGGACAACAGAAACTCTGCCTGCTCCATTATTCAATAAAATCATGACTGGATCTGATTGTGGCTTTGTTCCACTTTTTTTCCTGCCCCTCCACTCTACCAGATGCTTAGCAATCAAAAATCTCTCTAACTCAACCCCGAATATATTAAATGGCCCGGTCTGCATTTTCTTCTGGAGTAAAGAATTCCAAAGATTAAGGATCATCCAAGAGAAGAAATTTCTCCAACTCCATCTTAAATAGGAGACCTATCCTTGATCTTGGTTCCCCCATGAGAGGGAATATTCTCTCAACATCCACCCTATCAAGCTCCCTAAGAAACTTACATCTTCAATGAACTATCTAGTTTAGGGGTTTTAACAAAAAAAAAAGTACAGCATGGACAAGTTGGGCTGTAGGGCCTGTTTCCATGCTGTAAACCTTTATGACTCTAACTCTATGACTGAAATAATTCACTAATTCCAACAATTATTAAGCAATTACCTAGCTAATTTTCTATCCATGCTAAGCTGTTGTCCCAGTGCCATGACTTCTTACCTTGTCTGGTAACTTTTGATGTGGTATCTTATCACGTTAGCTTTTCAGAAATGCAAATACATTGCATCTACTGGTTTTCCTTCATCCACCCAACTTGCTACATCCCCAATGAACTCTAATAAACTTATCAAACATGATTTTTCTTTCATAAAACCATGTTAGCTCCATCTGATCATATTATGATTTTCTAAACTAGCTTAGTTACTCTTTCCTTAATAATAATGGATTCCAACATTTTCCCAGTGTTAGGGTTCTTGCTCTGTCTTTCTCATTTCCTGAAATGACAGCAAGAATTCTCTGGTCTCAAATGCCCCTCTGCCAGCAAGAATGGAGAATTTTGCAAAATCTACATTCACTACAGTGGGACCAGAGAATCCTAACTGTGAGTAAAATCAGAACATTCCAGCCACAATTTTACAACTGTGGTTTTCCAATCCATCGGGATCTTTCTGGAATCTGGAAAACTTTGTAACATTAAACCCAATGCAACAACTATCATTGCATTCACTTCTTTTAAGACACTAGGATGCAGACTATTAGGCCCAGGGACTTGTCAGCCTTTAGTTCCAGTAGTTTACATAGTATCCAATTAATCTGCAGGTACTAATGCTTGGGCCTCTTCAGTTGCAGTCTAGTAAAGGAAACATAAGTCCCATCCCTTTATAAAATCACTTAATTTCCTGATTCAACTCCATATCCAGCACTCTAAGCCACCCCTTTATATATCCTGGTGAATACACTTAAACAATTAACATACAAATTAGACCTAAAGTGGAAGGTTGCAATTAGCCATTCCTTATAATTGAGACCCAACACAATTGTCCTCCCACAATTACCTCCTGTGCCCCATCCCATTTCCCTCAATTTCCTCCTCCCTCATGTAGCTTGTTCTAAATGATTTCATGTGACAGTGGGCTTTCAATCCTTACCACACTCTCTGTAAAGAAATTCCTCCATAAGTCCTTTATTTGCAATTTGCAAGATTGTTGCCCCTAGCTGCACAGATCCATTAGTCTAGCTGTTCCTACCATGATGATTTTCCAGCATATTAAAAGGGAGATTTTCCTTAATTTACCCTTTCTGGTAAGTGCTTTGGTGTTGTTTAGGTGTCATGGTTCGTCACAGAACCATAGAACACAAGTCATGGCTATTAGGCCCATCATGCCTACGGTACCTCTTTGTAAGGGTGATCCAATTAACCCTTGCCACCAAAATCCTACATGTTTTTCTCCAGTACGTTTTTAATGAAGTAATGTAAGATGGTTCACATCAGACCTGAAGTCTTGGGATCTCATTTTTTCAGATTTCAATTGGTAATAAGCTAACAGCTCTTAACTCATTCTAATTTTGTCTGGGAAAACAAACATTTGTCTTTGCAGTTGGTTATAGACATTTAATTAGTCTCTGCGACTCACACTGGATGAGCATTGAAGGAAAATGTTGTCCTGTCCAGTGAGTTAACTTTTCATTAGCAGTCAGATCGGGTTTAGGTCAGAATTTTGGATAAAATGATGATTTATATTAACCCCTTCACTGATTAGGCCATAATGAAACAAAATATTGCATTTATATGAAGCTTAACTTTAGGGGGTCCCAAAGTGCATTATTGTTGATGAAATATTTTGATGAAGTCACAGTATAAACGGTTTTAGCAGCATTAGTTGAGAGGTATATATTAGCTCAGGACACCAGGGAGAATACAAATGTGTTAATAATATGTTATTTATATTGTTAAGTCTTACAGGTAGAGGACACTGTTGAATAAATTGCTTGGAACCCAAAATAGAGGACAACTGGGACACTGAGGTATGATCCTACAGCCTATCATGCCACCTTCTGCAAGGTCGGAGGATTTGGCACACAGCCAAATCCATTCTTTGCAGTAGGATGGCAAAAGCCCGCTGACATGAATGGCCGTAGCATTCTGGCCTGGGTGTATGCGTGTGTGTGCATCAGCAGTGCTGAGGCTGGAAAGGTCAATACACTCTCTCAGTAAGGAAAAGCAATGAATGGGATTTTCTGGCCATTCCTACCAACTGGATTTTCCAAGTTCTCTGGCAGCGAACAATGGACACAGCGATATTATTCATTGACAGCGGCAAGACTGGAAAGTCCACGCCACCAGCCAGTGGCCTCTGCCAAAATAAATCAAAGGCAAGGGAGGTGGAAAATCCTACCTCGTGTCTTTGTTTTGACTTAGTAAGAAGTCTCACAACACCAGGTTAAAGTCTAACAGGGTTATTTGGAATCACAAGCTTTCAGTACCCGCTTATCTCTCCATTTACTGGTTGAAGGGGCAGTGCTCTCTTTGGGAAGTCATCCTAACCATTGGCTCTATTCTCTCACCAGAAGCATTGTCAGAGTTTTGATACCATAGAATCCCTTCAGTGCAGAAGGAGGTCATTCAGCCCATCGATACTACACCAACTACAAGCCCCAGGCATTACCCCCTTAATCCCACATATTTGCCCTGCTATTTCCCCCTGACACTAAGGGTCAAGAGGTCACCACAATCACCTTGACTGTATAGTGGATAGAAGAAAAAATTACGTCAAAGAACGTTTATACCCGAAATACTACATTAATATTTCTCTGGGATGGCACAGTGGTTAGCCCTGCTGCCTCACAGATTCCAGGCTTGGGTCACTGTCTGTGTGGAGTTTGTATGTTCTTCCCGTATCTGTGTGCATTTCTTCTGAATGCTCTGGTTTCCTCCTACGTCCTCCGTTAGGAAGGTTAGGACCATGCTCAATTGTCCATTAGTATCTCAAGATGTATTGGATTAATTGGGTAAATGTGGAGGGGTAGAGTGGGAGAGGGGGGAGGCTGGGAATTAATAATTCCACCCAGACCCTATCCTCATAACCCTACATATTTATCCTGCTAATCTCTCTGACAATAGGAACAATTTAGCATGACCAATCACCTAACCCATACATCTTTTGACTTGGACTTTGGCTCCCTGGCACTGTGAGGAACTGTGCTAACCATTGTGCCACTGTGCCACCTCTTTTTGATCAAAGTAATCAAATGATTCCAAAAGCACCAAGTAAAGTCTCCACACCATTCAAGTGCTGCAGAATTATTTAATCATTTTGATCTACATAAAAATAGATCTGTAAGGGGAAGAAATCCTAATATATTTGGAAAGATTTTTCAACCTTAGGTGCTTAGCGACAAAGTTCAAAGTGAACATTCCCATAAATTCCCTTATAAGTCACTCCAAACAAGATTAACACATGATTGGTCAATTTGTAACTAATAAATAAACTTTACTTCACAATAGGGTGTCTTTCATTTCATAATTTGATTAATGGCACCGTGTGGTTATAGGCTTTTTGAAGTGGGACGATGAATTTTGAGGCCAGTTTTATAAGTGCTCGAATGAAATGTTTGTTCTTACTAAGAATTATATAGTTGAAGGAATGTAAATGGAGTGAATATGTTTCAATGAATGAACTTTTTAAAAAAAATATAGTCTACAATCAACACTCACAACTTCAGTTTATCTAATATCAACATGGATTCTGAGGTATGTCCATGGTGGATAATGGGCAAGTTGACACAGAGATGTAATGACAAAGGTTTGTGGAAGGGGGCATGGATTAGCACTGAATGGGCATTAAGTTGGCATAGGGCTATAATGGATCATAAGTAGGGGATAGAGGGCCATATGTTGGCATTGGAGGTAAGAGAGTTATGGATGGAGTGACATAGATGCTATGGGGGACATGAGCAGGCATGCAGGTTGATTAAGGGCATCTGATGGCATTGATTAGCATTGATGGATTATGGAATTGAGGGGAGGCTGAGGGAGTGATAACTGGAAAGTTGATTATTGCTGTTAACATTTTTATAAAGAATTCGTGACAAAGAGCTGGAGCACAACAACTGGCAGCTTCTGCACTGGTTCTGGCATTACACCACCTGATTCCCAAAGAGTGCCACACCAGAATGAAAATCTCAACTCCTGGGGCACTTGCTCATGGGTTGGGTTTACATAGAAACATGGTTAATTAGAGTAGGAGTACGCCATTCAGCCTTTTGAGACTGTTACTCCATTCAACATGATCATGGCTGATCCTCTAAGTCAACACTATATTCCCAGAACTCTTGACATATTTGGAGACTGAAACCTTATCTATTTGCATCTTAAATACTTTCATTGACTTGTTCTCCATAGCTTTCTGTGGTAAAGAATTCCATGGATTCACCTCACTTTGAGTGGAGAAATTTCTCCTTGTCCTAAATGACCTACCCCATATCCTGAGACTGTAATCCCTTGTTCTAGACCCTCCATCCACAGGAAACAACATTTCTGCATCCAGTCTGTCCGGCCCTGCCAGAATTTTATACCTTTCAATAAGATCCCCTCCCATTCTTCTCAGTTCTAGTGAATACAGGTCAGGGTATGTCCCACTCTGCGATCCTGATTTGGGAAACAAATCAGACCTAACTATCATTAGGGGTATCCCAGGAGTGCATGATTCTAACAGGGTATCACATGAGGGGCACCGTACTGGATAACTAGCCTGTGACATGCCTGGAGAAACTAAGCCTTTGAAGAAACAATTATTTCCTCATATTAACTTTTACCTGCTAAGTGAGTTTTTGTCAGAATACTGGAAATGTTAGTTTTCAAGTGAAATATGCAGTGGTTATTAAAGGCTTTAGCTGCTAAGCATTCAGCTACAAGCTTTCTTATTCCAGACAAATATATAACTCAACTGTCCTCCGAGGGATTGACTCCTGCAAGGCCACATCTGCTCAAGAGCAGTGATAACTCGCCTGTAGAAAAAACTTGCGTCCCTGTAACTGTTGAATAATTTGATTGACAGTTCGGAAAAGATAAAGCCTTGATATGATATATGGGAGGCCTTTTGAGGGATGTGGTAATCCTTTGATAACATCTGAATCTGCACAGCAAAAAAAAATCTTATAAAGTACCTTGGGATGGAACAAATTATTCAGAATTCAAAAACACTTTTCCAGCCAATCTTCTTTATCTCAAAACCTGGAACATGGTGAATGGTTTGATAAATTGTACAATAATTGTCTCAAGTAGATGTGTGATTATTATAAATTGTAGCCATTATTGTGCATTTAAATATTGTAGAATAGAATACCTACAGTGCAGAAGAAAACCATTCAGCCCATTGAGTCTGCACTGACCACAATCCCACCCAGACCCTATTTCTGTAATCCTACATATTTATTCTGCTCATCTCCCTATATGAATGGGGCATTTTGGCATCGCCAATCAACCTAACCTACACATCCTTAGACTGTGGGAGGAAACCACAACACCTGGAGGAAACCCACGCAGACATGGGGAGAATGTGCAAACTCCACACAGACAGTGACTCGAGGCTGGCAATCGAACTGGGATCCCTGGCACTGTGAGGCAGCAATGATAACCACTGTGCCATCACGCTGCCCTAAGTCACATGAAAACCAAAATATCTTTAAAACCTAATATTTCGTGGAATATCTTAGATTCATAAAATATCACTACTCAGAGGAGGTCACTTGGCCTTTCATTCCCATGCCAGCCCATTGAACAACAGATCTAATTATCCCCATTCCCCTGTTCTTTCTCCATGGTTTTGAAATTTTCTGTCCTCATAAACTTAATTTAAACAAAAATCCTTAAAAAAGACATAATCAGAAAAATATATCACATTTTTTGGAAAAGGGTGAGGATGAAAACAACTGATTCCAATACTGAAAATGCTGGAAAATTACAGCAAGTTTGACAGCATCAATTAAGAGAGAACAGAGTTAATGTTTCAAGCCTGGATGACTCTTTGTAGAGCTGTGACTGTTCCCATGTGAATATCTTCTTTAAAAATGGAGTTGCTTAAAGGCAGATACAGTTTGGTTTGGATAATGGAACTCATGCTTTTAATATGTCGATAGGCCTACCAATACTGCAAACAGATGTTTACCTAAAGGAAGCCGGAAAATTTGGGGAATAGAACGTTATAGGTTTCAATATGGTGTCAAAGGTTCAAAGCAGGAGACAAGGGGTGAGATCTTCCAACTATTCATACCGGCAGCATCTTATAGTTCTGTCACTGGTGCACCACCCACCTGGGGTTTCTCAGTGGCATGGGATGAATTCATTAGGAAATCTCATTGATAAAACATAGAAAGTAGAAGCAGGAGTAGGTCAATTGTCCTATCGAGCCTGCTTTGCCGCTCATTTTGATCATGGCTTATCATCAAGTTCAATATCTGATCCCACCTTCATATGTATCCCTTGATCATTTTAGCTTCAAAAGATATATCTAACTTCTAAGGAAATCTAAGAAAATTTGGCATGTCAGCTTTGACTCTCACTAAGTTCTACACATGCACCATAGAAAGCATTCTTTCCGGTTGTATCACAGCTTGGTATGGCTCCTGCTCTGCCCAAGTCCAAATGAAACTACAAAAGATCGTGAAAGTAGCCCAATCCATCATGCAAACCAATCTCCTATCCATTGACTCTGTCTACAATTCCCACTGCCTTGGCAAAGCAGTCAGCATTATTAAGAATCCCATGTACCTCAGATATCTTCCCTTCTACCTTCTTCTTGGGAGAAAGGTACAAAAGTTTGAGGCCACATACCAACCGACGCAAGGACAACTTCTTCCTACTGCTATCAGGCTTTTGAATGGACATACCTCACATTAAGTTGATCTTTCTCTACACGCTAACTATGATAGTAACACTACATTCTGCACTCCCTTGTTTCCTTTTCTATGAATGGTTTGCTTTATCTGTGTAGCGTGCAAGAAACAATATTTTTCACTGTATAATAATACATTTGACAATAATAAATCAAGTCAAATTCAGGGGTGAGGCCAGAGAGCTTACTGCTCACCAATGGCAATCTGCCTTTCACCACCAAGAAAAATATCACGCGAAGGTCAGAGAATCTCGTGAAAGGCCTTTGCACTTATATTCTCGACGGTCGATTCACAAAATGCAAGTAATTTAGTTTGACTTCTGGAGAAGTTAGTTCAGACTAAAAGAGAAAACCTGTAAATTAGAAGCAATATTCAACCTATGAAAATGTTGATATTTTGAGACCTTAGCCCTAGGCAGGAATAGCTGCTTTAATTCCCAGCAAGTTCTCTTTGTGAAGGAAGCTTGCCTTGAACAACAACCAATTCTTTTGTCCTATATCAGAAGCAATATCCAAAATGTAATGCCTGGTGCGGTAACTGTTACTGGATTTTGATTATAGTTTAAAAAAAAAACATGTATATTATTGTTCAGAGAGAATTAGCTCTGAAGGCAGAAAAACAAAGGAACAGGATATAATTAAAGGTAGAGTGTATAACCACTGATTAAGTTAAGTGTATACCTGGTTGACTTGTTGCTTATTTTATCATTTAATAAATATTCATTTTATTTAAAATCACTGCAATACATCCAGGACACCATTCTCCTACAACAAATGGCTCACCTTCTGCCTCTTCAAAAGCTGTCCATTGATACGAGTCAGGAGTGTGATGGAATACTCTCCCCTTACTTAGATGAGTGAAGCTCCAGCAACACTCAAGAAGCTTGACACCATCCAAGACTAAGCAAAGCCGCTTAATTGGCACCTCATCAACCATTCCTCCACCACCAACATATAGGAACAACAGTGTGTACCAGCAATTAGATTCACTGCCAGAACTAACCAAGACTTCTTAGACAGCACATTCCGAATCCATGACTGCTACCACCTAGAAACAAAAGCCAGCAAGCATGTGGGAATACCATCACTTGCAGGTTCACCTCCAAGTTAGAAATCTATCACTGTTCTTTCACTACTACTGAGTCAAAAACCTGGAACTTCCTCCTTAGTTGCACTGTACCTGCATCTAGTGGCATGGTAGCCCAGTGGGTGGCACAGCTGCTTCATAGCTCCAAACACCTGTGTTCGATTCCTGGCTTCGGTCACTGTCTGTGTGGAGTTTGCACATTCTCCCCGAGTCAGCATGGGTTTCCTCCAGGTGCTCCAGTTTCCTCCACAATCCCAAGATATGCGGGCTACGTTAATTGGCCATGCTAAATTGCCCCTTAGTGTCCCTGGATGCATAGGTTAAAGGGATTAGTGGGTAAAATATGTCGGGATATGGGATAGGGCCTGAGTAGGATTGTAGTTGGTGCAGCCTCGATGGGCAAAATGGGCTCTTTCTATACTTTACGGGTTCTATGATTCTGTGATCATTGCAATGGTTCAAGAAGGCAGCTCACCACCACCTTCTCAGGACAATTAAGGATGGGAAATAAATACTTGCCAAGCCAGCAAGGCCCACATCCCGTAGGATGAATTTAAAAAAAGCGTTTTTTAAATAAAATGTCGTTCATGAAATATAGGGTACAATAAGTTAGTAGATCAAATATTAACTCTTCTCTTCACAAAAATAACCAGCTTTTAACTTGAGGCACCATGGAACTTGCACAGCACAACTACTGAAACCAATCGTCTCTTTGTAGAATATTGTGAGTAGATTGAAGCTTTGTAGAAGTTGTCGTTAATGCACAAACCAGAGGAGAGGAACATTTTTCTAGTTTGTACAATTGTAATCACATTATATGCAAACGCATGACAGCAGGATTAAAACCAGTCCTGTGGTGCTCTGAGGATCTTGCCATATCTTGTCTGCACAGCAGCAACTTGTCAGCCTGTGTGCATTCTTGGGTTGAATTCTAACACTATGTGTCAAAATACATGGCGGGAAAAGCTGGCAGCGCAGTCAACGAGATTCATGCCACTTTCCCCACTTGAGTTAACACTTCGTCAATGAATTTCCCGAGGGAAGGTCCCAGAACATTATGTTAGCAAAACTCCTATTTGTCAGAAGCTGTTATAAATCTCACCGATGTGGCAGCATGGAAGCCCGCTAGTGATAATTGAAAGTATGGGAATGGGGTTCCCAATCTTTCATGGAGGGAACACAATTACATCATTAGTGGGTGGGCAAGGGTTGGGTTCAGTGGAAAACTCCATCGATGTGAAAGCCATTAGGGTATTCCCGCTGGATTCTCCACCGTCATCGGTTTTCTCACCCACCAAAAGTGGGCATGATGTGGAGATTCTGACATTGGACTGGGGTGGGAACAGTAAAAAGTATCACAACATCAGGTTAAAGTCCAACAGATTTACTTGGAATGACATGTTTTCAGAACGCTGCTCCTTCATCAGATGGATGGAGAGGTAGATTTCACAAACATGACATATATAGACAAAGGCACAACTGCAAGATCATAGTTGGAATGCAAGTCATTACAGGCAATCAAATCTTTACAGTATGAGTGGAGAGAAGGATAATGACAGGTTAAAGAGGCGTGAATTGTCTTTAGCTGGGATAGTTAAAAGGATTTTACAAGCCCAGGCCAAATGGTGGAGTTACACATGATGTGACACAACCCAAGATGCCGGTTGAGTCCATCCTCATGCATGAGGAATTTGGCTATCAAAAATGGGGGAGGGGAATCCTGACCATCATATTCTTATCACCCACTTGGTAGAATCTACGCAGTGGAGAACCAGGCCATCTATGTGTCAAACCTCACCACAACACTCTCTTGAATTCATTGATTGATTCTGCAATTGACTCTGAGGCAGTGAGTTCCACAGATTCACAACCCTCTGGAGGAATTGCCTCTCCCTATCTCTGTTTTGAATCTCCTCCCTCTGACTTTGCAACTATGTCCTCTTGTCCTAGACTGTTCTAGAATGGGGAACTTTGGTTAACACTTACCTTATCAATCCCGTTGAGTATTTTATATAACTCAGTCAAATCCACCCTCATTTTTCTGTACTCCAGCGAGTACAAGCCCAATTTATTCAATCACTCGGTGTACTACAGCCCCTTCAAACCTGGAATCAATCTAGTAAACATCTTCTGAACTGCCTCCAGTGTCACCACATCCTTTCTCAAAGAAGGTGACCAAAACTGAACACAATGCTCTAAGGGGAAGCAATGGCCTAGTGGCATTATCGCTAGACTATTAATCCAGAAACTCAGCTGATATTCTGGGGCCTGGCTTCAAATCCTGCAATGACATATGGTGGAATTTGAATTCAATAAAAAAAAACATTTACCAATGACCATGTAATTGTTGTAAAAACCCAACTGGTTCATTAATGCCTTTTAGAGAAAAAGAATCTGCTATCCTTATCTGCGCTGGCCTAAATATATCTCCAGCCACACAATGTGGTTGACTCTCAATTGTCCTCTAACAAGGTATGGGTAATAAATGCTGGCTAACCAGTGATGCCCATGTCCTACAAATTAATAAAACAAAGTTAAAAAGTCCAAAATCTTGCAGCAATGTTTTTAAAGAAAGGAAAAGCAGGATCTTGGCTTAATGTGGTGAAACTCAACAGATGCACAATTGGGAAACACACCATCCTATTAACTTGTTGGTCAGGCATTTCATTTGGAAAAGGAACACAATTATGCCAGTTGACTTTTTTAATGATTCTATGCTCTAAATGGGCTATTGGGGAGCAGATATTTGAAGTCTGGTTTCCCCTGATACTTGGTACTGACATGGTCAGTCTTTCCTCCATGATTTCCCACGTTCCATCCTTTTCCATCTAGTATGGACTTTTCACAGAATCCGCTCAGCCAAAATCCGTCTGGCTTTGGGTTGAGATTAGCCTTTCTCCAAGGATTGAATTTGTTCCCCTGGCCATATGACTATAAAGAAAGGCCAATCCGATACGTAACTGGAAATGCCATTGGGGGAGCCTGTCTGACTATCTGGTGCCTGCAGAAAGTGGAATTGCGATGCTGGCTTAGTGTTGATTGAATCCTACACAAGAGTAGGTAGGATTACAACTATAGCTTAACATACAGTTTATCAACACAGAGCATTATCATCTTATTTTTGTTTTTGCAGCCAGGACCAAACTAATCTTGATTTGTTGTGCAATCTAAAGGTGAGCAAGAAGTGTCTTGGTCTTATTGATTACTCTGTTTTTCATGCCTCCTTAATAACCAAATTGAGTGATCAACCACAATTAGTATCTGGGAATACTGATGATCTTCAGTCTAAGCATGCTGATTCTGCTAAAGAGGGCCAACTTCATTTACCATTGTTCTTTGTGATTTGATTTGATTTGATTTATGATTGTCACATGTATTAGTGTATCACGTGTGTAGAGAAAGGTCAACTAAATACGAGGTAGATCCATTCAGAAGTCTGACGGCAACAGGAAAGAAGCTGTTCTTGAGTTGGTTGGTTTGTGTCCTCAGATTTTCCCCAGTGGAAAAAAGTGGAAGAGAGAACGTCCAGAGTACATGGGATCCTGGATTATACTGGCTGCTTTTCCAAGGCAGCGGGAAGTGTAAAAGGACTGAATTGCTTACTCTTTCTTCTAGTTTCTAGGCTTCTAAGTTTGTTTCTCAAGCTGCATCAGCATGTGGAGGAAAGGCAAGGAGAATATCCAGGAAAGGAGTGGGTATATTAAAGGCTGGATGGGATGCTAGCTTGCATAATGAACTGGGTGTCATTCATGATCCTTTTAGGTTTTTGTTATTCTTGGACAGAACAGGAGCCATATTAAGCTATGATGCAACCACAAAGAATGCTTTCTATGTGCACCTGTAAAAGTTGGTAAGAGTCTTAGTGGAAATGTCAAATTTCCTAAGCCTCCTGAGAAAGTAGAAGCATTTTAGGCTTTCTTAACTGTAGTGTAGTGGTGACTCCTAAGCCCCAATGAGACGCTATAGAAGATGGCCATTAATTGATAATTGTTAGTTTGACTTGTTGATCATGGACAACAGATACCAAGAACATCTTAGAAAAGGTATCAAATATCATAGTGAGGAAACCACTGGCATTTTTCACAATAGCATGGATGTTATCATGTCCCATCAAACTGCCATGCCACCTGCTGGAACTTTAAAGTTGCAACCTAGATATATTGGCCCCTTATAATATTCTCAAACCCAGGCTCCAGGATAACATCTTTCAGTTTTGTCATTCCAAGCCTCAGTCCGTCACAATGCCATTTATTAAAGCAACATCTAACCTGAAAGCCTTCCAATACTAGGAAGCTGCAATGTGTTCTGACTTGCACCTACTGGTGCTGACTCCTCTGCATACCTTCAGGAAGAAGCTGAACTTGTTTTTGACTGGACACAGATTGCATCATATGGGAGGTAAGCGTCTTTCTGAATAATACCAAATGATCTCCTGGACTGACTTGAGGAGGACAGATGGCACAGTGGTTAGCACTGCTGTCTCAAAGCACCAGGGCCTGGGTTCAATTCCGGCCTTGGGTGATTGTCTATGTGCAGTTTGCATGTTTTTCCCTTTTGTGTGTGGAATTCCTCTGTATGCTCTGGTTTCCTCCCACAATCCAAAGATGTATGGGCTAGGTTGATTGGCCGTACTAAATTGCCCCTTAGTGTTAGGGGGATTAGCAGGCCAAATATGTGGGGTTACAGAGATAGGGCCTGGGTGGGATTATTATCTGGGCAATCTTGATGGACTGAATGGCCTCCTTCTGCAAGGTAGATACTCCATTGGTGGGATTCTACAGCTGCGTTCGCTCCAAATCCATAGAAGTTTTGACAAAGGTTTGTATGGATTCAACATCAGCTCTTTTCTCTCCTTACAGATGCCACCAGACCTGCTGAGATTTTCCAGCATTTTCTGTTTTGGACTGCAGAATCCTCCTGAGGTCAGTGGACCTTTGTGTAGTCCACACCTCTCATGCTCTGACTGGGGAATTCCCCCATGATACTATGAGTTTTGCCGAGGGATTTCTCCTCCGTTATTCACTCTGAATTCCTGATCTGAAATGACATGGCTATGGGATTGGGGATGGCTGAAAAGTGTCTAGATATTTATAACTCAATGAATATGGGGCAGGAATAAAGGATAAGCTGGCCTTCCCTCTGCCCATCACTTTTGCATGTTTGTAACACTCTAGTATTGGGGTTCAGTGTGTTCTTTTGCACTTGAAGCTCTGTTTTAAATCCTCTAGGCAGTTTTAAAAGATCTGCTGTTTCTAAAGCACTGCTCATCGGTGTCAATGGATTGAGTAACAAGGGATGTTGAATTAAACGCCACAGCTGCTGACACTTGTCACACCAAATAAATGGGGTTTTGGATGGCCCTGCCTATTCAATCACAGCGCAGCACATTAATCTTTCCACAGGACTCAAACAGGCCTTGTTTGTGCTTGAAATAGAACCTGCACTGCATGCCTTGTTGCTAATGCTGTTGTGCAGCACGGCCCGAATAATTTACCCCTTGATGCCAACGCTTTTGTGGCATCAATGTCTTTCAGTCATCTCAGGTTTCATGTTTTAGTGACAAAATCAAAAGAGAAGAATAATTACATCAAAGTGCCATCTCTTTGCAATGGCCTGCAGTTTAATAAAATCAAACTTCATTCAAGTAGCTAGGGTCCATTTGCTCTGAAGATATCACTTCGACTGAAAACTTCAGCACACTAAAACTGTCCAATGGACTGATGCATGTAGCTGAAGGTGGGCTGCATTGCTTTTATATTTCCTTTATTATGTATTTTAGATCTCATAACCATTCAGGCTTTGAAGCATCATGACTTTTCATGTTTCACCTTGGAAGTGGAGCTGTTTTAACAAGTTTGCATTCATGCATCACTAAGCAGCAGGTCACCATGAAAGTGTAAAATATCTTTCCTTTTTATTTAATGTTGTGTCATTAGCCAAAACTACAGCAGAGGAAATGGGAATACTGTAGGCACGCTCTGGGTAGTTAGTGAGAACGATGGCAAAGAACATTAGTCAGCCACTATACGCAGGCAGCAGAGTGTGTCCTGCTACACTGAAAGCCTGCATTAACTTCCAAGTGCTCAGCAAGGCCATTAACCAAATGATCAGCGGCAGTCAACCAAGATGCTGAATCACTTGCTCTACTTCAACAACAACAACTTATATTTTATGCAGTGCCTTTAATGTACTTAAAGTCCTCAAGGTGCTTCACAGGGGTGTGATGCAGCAACACATACAGTTCAAAGATGCGCCGTGGAATAGCCATGCTAAATTGCCTCTTAGTACGCAAAGTTTACAGTTTTTAAAATTTATCTATTAGTGTCACAAGTAGGCTTACATTTCCACTGCAATGAAGTTACTGTGAAAATTCCTTGATCGCCACACCCCAGCACCTGTCTGGATAAACTAACAGAGAATTTAACACCTAACCAACATGGCCTTTGGAAACCAGAGCATCCAGAGGAAACCCATGCTGGTTAAGTAGATTAAAGGGTAAATATGTAGGGTTATGGGGCTAGGGCAGGGAGTGGGGCTGGGTAAGATGTTCTGTTGGAGAATCGGTGCAGACTCGATGGGCCAAATGGCCTCCTTTGTATTGTTGGGATTCTATAATTCTACAAAACTGAGCTACAAGATGAATTGTTGAGTCAGGTGATCAAAAGTTTGGTCAAAAATGTTATATGTGCACTTGCTGGATAAAAGAAGGTACAGTGAAAGCACGTGCTATTGGTTGAAAATAATAAACACTGGTTTACTGATAAGCTGTTGACTGCAAAGGTTTGATCTAGATTAAAGCAAAAATCCACAAGGCAGCCGATGACTAGACTCTTAAAGTGACAGTGCAACAACACAACAATAACTCCAAATATATAACAAAAAAGCTAAGTTTTCAAGAAGTGCTTTAGAGGTGGAATCCAAAGCTTAGCGGGGAAGATAAAAGGCAAATTATTGCAAATTCTGAAATCTGAAACGAAAACCAGGAACAAAAGTAGCTCTGGTGAAGAGTCATCGACACGAGTCTTGGGTTTGATCTGTATGATCCAAGCTGATTGGAGCAGGCATTGCACCTCCTCCAAGATTTGATCTCATTTGCATTTTAACCAAAAGGCCGAAATGCCGCTTTAAAACATTTACTTCAAATGAAGCCTCAGTACAAATCTTTGTACAAATATTCTCATATGTCTGGTCTCAATAAATGAACCCACCACATGTTTACCCAAGTGGCTGGTGCTCGGATATCAATTATAACAACACAGTGGCATGATTAATAATAGTCAGACAGCCTGGCAACAAGATTTAATTATAGGTATAACGTGGTGAACAGATTCAGGTTGGGCTACACGGTATGAGATGATGCTTTGGTCAGAATGCTCGTGTCATCAAAAGAGTCAAGTTCAGCAGCCAAATTATGCTCCAGTGAGCATTGATAGGCTGCAGCTAACACACTTCCATCTCACACACTTTTACACTCTGTCTGTACTGCAGTTTTGCAGGATTTATATTCCAGGGGCCCAGGCTAATGCTCTGGGCACGTGGGTTCAAATCGCAGCATGGCTGATAGTGGAACATGAATTAAGTTAATAAATCTGGAATTAAAAACTGGTTTCAGTAATGGTTACCATGAAACTATCATGAATTGGCATGATAATCTACCTGTTTCAGTAATTTTTTTTGGGGAAGGAAATCTGCCCTCTTTGCCTGATCTGACCTACATGTGAACCCAGACCCATAATAATACTGTTAACTCTTCACTGCTCCCTGAAATAACTTGGTAAGTCATCCAGTTTAAGAGCAATTAGGGATGGGCAACAAACACTGGTCTGGCCAGTGATGCCCACATTCCTACGAAAAAACAATTGACTCAGAGGCATAAATACTGCCAGCTGAGCAGTGAATAAGACACCATCAATTTGGATGGAATTATCCACACAGCATGTCACATGTTTCACAGTGACAGAGGTGGCACGCCATTGACTGACGGAAGGATTTTCTGGTCCCGCCGCTATCAACAGCGCTTCCCATTGAATGAATCCCTTGCCGGGACATGCTGTTGGTAAAATGGGCAGATCCTGTCGGCATGAACGGGCTGAAAAATCTGGCCTTTGTGTCTTTTACAAGTGGAACTCTCATCTGTTCACTTTGTAAAAGGACGCCACGCGAATAATCCTCCTAACATTGCCTAGCTCCCTGAGGCAGCTTCTTGAAGGCACACACGTGCAGCAGAATATGAGACTTAGTTATCACTGTCAATAAAAACTCGCCTAGATAACATGTACATCAAAATGTTGAAGCCGTATAATACTGCAGATTGGGGATTTAGCACACATCAGCAGCACTGTAGCTGAAACACCATTCGGCATAGGTTCAGCTTCTCGAGTTATTAAATATTTACTCGCCATCAGTTTTGTGTTTCTATGTTATTGCTGCTCAGTTGATTTGAGCCGTTGTGGTGCTGCAATTCTGTTGCTGTGCTAAAGGAGGTACTCTGCACGGAGCTGAAACATCAGAAGTATTCCCATTTCCAAGATGCTCACAAAGGAAGATCCATCAGCCAGAACTCCACTAGCAGAACAAGATTAAAGTCTGCACAAATCCCAGGTACCTCTTTGAAGGTAATGGCATGGTGATTATAAACATGGCAACTGAGTGTACCATTATAGCAAAGAGCATTGTTAAAAATGCACCTGCACCTCCTAATAGGGTAAAGATCTCAACTCTCCTGAGATGAATCCTCATTCAGTAGGAGCAAAGATCATAACGTTAATAGTGCAGCTCTCTCACTGTCTTGTACAATAATCGCTATAGTGCAGAAGAAGGCCATTCGATCCATTGAGTCTGCACCGAGAACAGTCCCACCCATCCCAAAACCCTACATTTTTACTCTGCTAATTGCCTGTCATTAATAGACAATTTCGCATGGTCAATCAACCTAACCTGCATATCTTTGTGGTAGGAAATTGGAGCACCTGGAGGAAACCCATGCGGACAAGGGAAGAATGTGCAAACTTCACACAAGACTGGAATGGAACCCAGGTCCCTGGTGCTTTGAGGTAGTAGTGCTAACCACTGTGCCACCGTGCCACCCTCATTGTCCAACTTCCCTGTCATCAGTGGCCTACTTCAGTTTGTTTGCTGAGGGTCACAAGGAGGCAAACCAAATTTTCTTCCGTCCTTTTATATGGCTGCACGGTAGCACAGTGGTTAGCACTGCTGTTTCACAGCTCTAAGGGCTTGTGTTGGGTCACCGTCTGTGTGGAATTTGCACATTCTCGTTGTGTCTGCATGAGTTTCCTCCCGGTGCTCCAGTTTCCTCCCACAATCCAAAGATGTGCGGAATATGTCAATTGGCCAAGCTAAAATTACCCCTTAGTGCCCTGAGATGTGTAGGTTAGAGGGATTAGAGGGTAAATATATAGGGATATGGGGATGGGGACTGGGTGGGATTGTGGTCAGTGCAGACTCGATGTGTCCAATAGTCTCTTTCTGGACTGTAGGGTTTCTGTGACTCTATGGCTAAAAACTAAAATATGAACAGTCAAAATGACAGATTCTTAAATCATTTAAATTGCACGATTAATTAGTCACTCCAAACCCATATTATGAGAAAATTTAGGTTATTGGCCCACAGTTATTTTTGAGGGATTTTTCGCTTTTGAGGAGAGTGCGGCCATAAAATTCCACCCCAAGTATTTGCACATGTCCACTAAACATGAAAACCGAGAAGTCACTGCCTGTGATACGACATTCCCCCAGAGGATGTGATTTTGAAGTCGCCTCAAAACAGCAATTAATTAAAGATCACTCAACTGGTGAAAATTTCCATTCCTATACTACTAGTATTGCTGTAAAAACCATTACAATTTATACCTTATACTATCCAGTTCATGATAACTGCTGAATAAAAACTGTCTGATTTTATACATTGTACAAAAAAAAATCACCTTGCTTAAAATTATAAACGTGCTTTAGGTTTGCATAAGGATATTTCCATTTCTATTTTAATCCCATCCGAGAGCTTGAATTAATTATTTATTTCATTTGTTGTAAAATTTAATTAGGGGAAGGTAATTAGACATAGTCTACAACGACCATAGGTGCCTGTTAGAGGGAGGCACAAACAGTTATATAGCTTGAGGGATCAAGCACAGGAAAAGGTAAGGATGTAGCCCTCCATAAACTTCTAATGTCAGTACAAAGATTAAACCCATTTCTATCGTTCTCTATCATCATGTTGCCATGCAATCAATTGACTTAGTTAACGGCACACCCCTCTTCCAAAATCTTCACTAAAACCAAAGTATAAATGTGGTTGCCTTACTACCAGAAGGATGTGGAGACTCTGGAGAGAGTGCAGAGGAGGTTTACCAGGATGCTGCCTGGTATGGAAGGTCTGAGTTACGAGGAGAGGTTGGGCAAATTGGGACTGTTTTCCTTAGAAAGACGTAGACTTAGAGGAGATCTAATAGAGGTGTACAAGATTATGAGGGGTATAGATAGAGTAAACAGGGTTAAGCTTTTTCCTAGGATGGACTTGAATAGCACGAGGGGTCACGGGCTTAGGGTGAGGGGGGTAAGGTATAATTTAGATGCTAGAGGGAGTTTTTTCACACAGAGGGTGGTGGGGGTATGGAATGCGCTGCCAAGTAAAGTGGTGGAGGCAGGTACTCTGGAGTTATTTAAGAAATACTTAGATGGGCACATGAACAGAATGGGAATGGAGGGGTATAGAAAACTGATTTAAATAGGGATCATGAGCCTTGGGAGTCCCTGGGAAGTGTGTAAATAGATGATGATATTGATGTACTTGTTTTTATCCTACAGGTGCTTTGGTCCACCTTGTTGTCTAATGAGGGGCATACACGCGATGGGTCGTGAGAGGGCTGCTCTTGGATTTTTTCGAGAGTATCCTAGTGCTTCACGTCGTTAGTGTACGCTTGACCTGGACCATTTGATGGGCAACGCGACAGCTCAGTGACTATCGCTGTGCTGTGCAGATACATGGATTTGGGCCTGTGTCTGTGGGAGTTTGCGCATTCTTCCCGTGCTTGTGTGGGTTTTCTCCGGGTGCTCCGGTTTCTTCCCACATCCCAAAGATGTGCTCTTAGGCTAATTGGGAAAACAAATTCTCCCTAAATTGTCTCAAATTTGGTTTTTAATCCATAGATCTATAAACATAGACAGGGATCACAGGTAGAGGTGGGAACATCAGGGTGGCGGCGCGGGCTCATTGGACAGGAGGGCCTGTTTCCCATGTTGTTTTGTTCTTTGTTCTTTGATAATGTATGTATTTAATTTCCTAATTTGCTGACTGTGCAAATACTTGTTAACGTAGAATCCTACAGTGCAGAAGGAGGCCATTCAGCCCACTAAGTCTGCACTGATCAGAATCCCACCTAGGCTCTATCCCCATAACCCCATGCATTGACCCTAACTAGTCCCCCTGACACTAAGGGACAATTTCTGATGGCCAATCCATTTAATCCGTACATTTTTGGACTGTGGGAGAAAACCAGAACATCTTGTGGAAACCCACAATGACACGGGGAGAACATGCAAATCCACACAGACAGTGATCCAAGCCGGAATCGAACTGGGGTCCTTGGTTCTGCTGTGAGGCCAAAGTGCTAACTACAATGCCATAAACTGATATGGCACATACACACACACACACACACACTATATATATATATGTATGTGCATATATATATATAGGCTTGCAGATTGCTCTCAAAGAGCTGATTATATGATTTGATGATGATATTATTAGGGTGTGTGCTTAGGCTGCTGTTTTTACTTTCAGTTTTGTATTTGATGCAGAGTAGAGAGCAGCTCTTCAATAAAACACATTGTGTGTTTGTCTAAATCGACACGTGCAAGTGAAATCTTTTTCTTTTTCTATCAAAACCCATAACCCCTAATGTAGTTAGCACATTAAAATACTCCAATACCATTGCCTGCTTGATGACACATTGAGATCCGCTGACTTGGCTTTGGGTTCAAGTTGCTCTCTGGAAAGAGGGAATGGTGCTTTAGAGATTACTAGATCTTTGCAAGTAGTTTTCTTTGCGATAATGAGAAGTGCAACTGCTTTGCCCTGTCCATGAAACCAAGGCCCTTGTTTCTGCTCTTGTCAGCAACAAGCCAATGAACACTTAGGGGATGATATAAAGGACTGACATGGTGGCACAATGGTTAGCACTGCTGCCTCACAGTTCCTGGGACCAGGGTTCGATTCCAGCCTAGGGTCATTTCCTGTGCGGAGTCTGCATGTTCTCTCTGTGTCTGTGTGAATTTTCTCCAGGTGCTCCAGTTTCTTTCCACAATCCAAAGATGTGCAGCTTAGGTTGATTGGTCACGATAAATTGCTCTTTAGTATCAGTGCGATTAGTAAAACAAATACATTGGGTTATGGGGATAGGGCCTGGGTGAGATTGTTTCAGTGCAGAACCAACTGGCCTCCTTTTCATTGATGGGGCTCTATATTGTTAACCACAGCTCAGTGCCAACACTCTTGTTGTTCAGACAAATGATGATAATTTCACTAGATTAGTGTAGCACGGTGGCACAGCAGTTAGCACAGCTGCCTCATAGCTCCAGAGAACCAGACTCAATTTCAGTCTTGGGTAACAGTCAGTGTGGAGTTTGCACATTCTTCCCATGTCTGGGTGGGTTTCTGTTGGGTGCTCTGCTTCCCTCTTGCAGTCTAAAGATGTGCAGTTTAGGTGGATTGACTATGCTAATTTGCTCCTCAGTGTCTCAAAATATGCATGTCACATGGATTAGCCATAGTAAATGCATATGACTACAAGAATAATATACTCAATCTGAGAATCAATGCAAACTCAATAGGCTGAAAAGCCTCTTCTACACTGTATGAATTTTATGACTCCGGTATGAGGGACATGGGTTCAAATCTCACCACAGCACCTGGTGGAATTTAAATTCAATTAATTAATCCAATAAATAAAGCTGGAATTTAAAAGCTAATTTAGAGAATGACCATGAAATCAACATTGTTCTTGTAAATGCTCATCTGGTTCCCTATTGTTCCTTAGGGAAGGAAATCTGCTACCCTTACTTTAGATATTTCACGCATACACATACACGCACAGATTGTTTTAGCATCACATTACAATAGCAGTTGACAATGACCATTCAGTCTTATCTCCATCCCAGCTTGAGCTCAAATGATCTTCTTTGTTCTATATGGTATGCTGAGACCAATAGTCTAGAAATTTAGAAGAATGAGAGGAGACCTTATAGAAACATATTAGATTATGAAGGGAATAGATAAGATAGAAGCAGGGAAGTTGTCTCCACTGGCGGATGAAACCAGAATTAGTGGGGGATAGCCTCAAAATAAGGGGAAGCAGATTTAGGACTGAGTTGAGGAGGAACTCCTTCACACAAAGCGTTGTAAATCTGTGGAATTCCTGCCCAGTGAAGCAGTTGAGACTACCTTGTTGAATGTTTTTAAGGCAATGATAGATAAATTTTTGAACAATAAAGAAATTAAGGGTTATGGTGAGTGGGCAGGTGAGTGGAGCTGAGTACACTAAAAGGTTAGTCATGATTTTATTGAATGGCAAAGCAAGCTCGAGGGGTCAGATGGACTATTCTTGCTCCAAATTCTCATGTTCTTATGTTCTTACTTCATATTCCTCAAATGCTGGTTCATTCTTAAACAGTAAGGTGTTTAAACTTCACAGCTGACTGCAAATTCCTGTTTAACTAAACATTGGCCAGAGAACCAAATACTTCCCATATTTTAAATGCCCATTGTCACAGGTTAAATTGCAGCCATTTTAACAGATCTTGTCACTATCTTTATAAGATATGATTTTCCAGTTCTTGCTGTCCAATATCCTCATGTCTGTGTTGAGTTTGATACTGTCCTCTCTGACAGTCATAGAAAAAAATCCCATGGTTATTCTCTGAAAGAAACAGCATGAGTGTCTTTCTTTTTCTCTCAATAATTATCTGCCACACGACACCACTGAGAAAACCAGCCTTCACTGGCAGATTAAAGCCTGAAGTCTCCCCGGATGGGCAAGGGCAGCAAGGGAATGGTGGGACTGCCCATCAGCACTGCGCTCACCTTCCCATCATCCTAACATTGCTCTATCTAACACAGAGAGACGGCATGACTTGTAAAAGAAAGGATTTGCATTGATGTAGCAAAATTAACATGTCCCAATGCAACTAAATGCAGTCAGCATTGTAATAAAAGAAACAAGACAGACAAACGCTGTCAGACCTGCTGAGATTTTCCAGCATTTTTCCGTTCTTGTTTCAAATTCCAGCATCTGTAGTATTCTGCTTTTAGTTGAGCCTCAGCTAATGCAATGCCTGATAGTATCCAGTGGTTAAAAAGTTAGTATAAGTCCGAGCAGCAATACTATATGAAGGAAATTTACATTCTGCAGTTTAACACATGTAGCTTTGTACATGGAAGGAGACATTTAAAGAAAAGCAACCCAGTAGATGAGCTTACTTGATTAACACACTTTATTAGCTCATCTCATTTGTTGCTTTGTGAATAATCAACTATTTTACCTTGATACATGCATATCCATTAAAGATTATTACAGATGATAATCTGGTTTATCTAAATACAGTGCTTCAACTAAAATTTAACAAATTCTGTGCCACAGGCTAACCAATAAAAGGAAGACATTAGCTATTTCTGAACTATTTACAGCAGCCAGCTTACTAGCAGCTGAACAAGAACCCATCAAGCCTGTTGAAGTATGTCCTATAGTGTGTGGTCACCTTGACTGTAAATTGAAAGAGGTTAATTTAAACTCCAGGTTAATTATATGGTAAAATGAGTGCTATAGGGACTAGGGAGGGTTGGATAATGGCCGAATATCACATGCTGAATTCCTGACCAAAATATCTGGGCATTTTGTGAGAAATGATGGCCAAAGTGTTAAAATTTGGCCAGCTGAAGACTATTGCTTGGAGCTGGGTGAGTAGTTCCAGTCTGGGATAATTATGTCACTTTAACTGTCAATGGGGACTCAGTAAGCGGCACTGATGCCTCTGAGTGCTACATGGGTTCAGGATTTACATTCCCTTCCAGGGTTTACAAGCACTACAATGATTTTCTCGAGAGCACCACGATCAGAGGCTGAAACTCATAGAATCACTACAGCGCAGAAGGAGGCCATTCAGCCCATTGAGTCTGCACTGACTCTCTGACTATCTCATCCAGGCCCTTTCCCCTACATATTTACCATGGCTAATCTATCTACTCTACACATCTTTGGACATTAAGGGGCAATTTAGCTACCTAGCCTGTACATCTTTGGAGAGCACCTGGAGGAAACCAATGCAGACACAGGGAAAATGTACAAGTTCACACAGTTATCAAAGACTGGAATTGAACCTGGTTCCCTGGCACTGTAAGACAGCAGTGCTAACCACTGTGCTACCGTGCCCCTTATGTGGCCCCACTTAACTGCTCGAGTGTATACGAAGGATCCTGTGGCACAATATTAAATAAGAACAACAGAACTCCCCTCTCCCCGAGCAGTGTCTTGAGTAATATTTATCCTCCAAACAACATCACGAAAACAAGATTATCTTGCAATTACATTAGCTGATTGGCACAGTGGTTAGCACTCACAATGCCAAGAACGCAGGTTCAATTCCAGCCTCGGGCTACTATCTGTGCAGAGGTTGCATGTGTTCCCCATGTCTGCATGGGTTTCCTCCGGCTGCTCCAGTTCCTTCCCATAGTCTGAAAGATGTGCTGGTTAGGTGCATTGGCCGTGCTAAATTCTCCTCAGTGTACCTTAACAGTGTGGCGACTCAGGGATTTTCACAACAACTTCATTGTGATGTTAATGTAAGCCTAAAACCAAAAGAGAAAATGCTGGAAAATCTCAACAATCTCAGGAAACATTGGTAAAGAGAGAAAAAAAAGCTGTCAGTTCCAGTCCAAATGACTTTGTCAAAGCTGTAATGTAAGCTTACTTACGATAGTAATAAATAAACTTATAACCCTAAGATGGTCCACAATCCTGTGACGGTGCATCAGTAATGGAGGGAATGAACATTTACGGTGGTGGTGGATGGCCATTTTTGGCCCTTTTTTTCAAGGACTTCAAGAGCTTTAGGGATCTCAAGAGGTTCAAGGGGTAAATAGGCTGACTGGCACCTTCCTTGGGCAGTGCCACAATGTGAGAGACAGGTGGGAGGGAGGATGACAGTTAGGCCATATAATTCAGCCACCCAGAGTGTGGATTGGGGCTGCAAAATTTAGCTCAGGAGAAAAAAGGAGAAAATTGCAAAGGTATTCTCACTTGTCTGCTAATACAACAAAGAATTCAAGTTGTTTTTCTTCACTCTCTGTTGCAGCTCGATAGTGTACTAATAGTAAGGCAACTTTATCTCTGCACCTTTCATCAGTACACTACGGGACTGACCTGCTGCAGTTACCAAGCTTCAAAGCTCAATGAGATATTATTTTGCCCAGAAGAGTGGCATTAAAGTCATCTTTTCACAAAGAGATGCACTAGAAGGTCCACTTTTCCCCGGCAGCAGGTATCACTGTCATCAGCTTGTCTTTAGTCTTTATTATTTTTCCCGACTGCAAATTGAGGATAGTTGTCCTTTTAAACCAATGTTTCGAGATGAAAGTCCTTTCTCAATGGCTGAAAGGACATTGTATGTAATAACCTTTTAAATACATCCACTCGGATCTCAAACATAGATTTTATACCTTTGAACATTTGCACAGTTACAAAAAGCATTCGCTGACTCCCTCATGCTGTAAAGTTGGGTTGGGGGAAATTGCTCCTTCCATCCTGTCCTGGAAGGATCCATTTGCTTGTTCTTTGAATGGGCGATATCTGAAATGCCTTCACCTAGCCCCAGATATGGTTTCCAATCCAACTGGGACAGAGTGTAACCCTGCTTCCTTTAGCAGCACCTCGGGGTAGAGAAACTTTTTGGTTGACTGCCTCAACTCAGATCTGCGTGCAGTCAAATGCATATAATTCAGTACCGCTTAGCATTATTCTCTAAGGCTGCACACATGTGAATCCTGCAAAGTGGTGACTGGGTGGTACTATATCAAAGCACTTTATTGCATGCAATAAATGCACCAGGCATGAACTGGGATACACAGTCACTTGATGTTCATGCTCAGTGGGAAAATAAGAGACATTTCAGTTTTCATACTTCTATTCTTGCCTTGGGAGAGCTAAATATAATCAATTTTGCAGCTATGCATTTCCTGTCTTTACACCCTGACTGCTGGTCATAATTTTGTTTGTGTTGCGCACCTCGACTCACTTGTCTGCAGGGGAACACCTACGCTCCTAACAGCTTGACATCCTAAATTACTGTAAGTATTTTGTTTCTGTAAACTATATAAAAATCTACAACAGTAAATAAACTATATCTAATTCCAACCTCCCATCTAACACAGAATGATTTACAACTGCATGCCCAATTACATTTGCCTTCTAATCTGGCCTGTCTTGACAATGACTCCTTACTCTTGGCTTCCCTGTTGGCTGGGTGGCTTGATAGCAGAGTGGTTAGCATTGCTGCTTCACAGCACTAGGGACGTGGGCTCAATTCCAGCCTTGGGTGGCTGTCTATGGAGTTTGCACTTTCTCCCAGTATCTGCGTGAGTTTTCTCCCAAAGCCCAAAGATGTGCAGGGTAGGTAAAGTGGCCATTCTATTACATTACCTCTTAATATCTCTCTCAAAAGAGATTATTTTTCAATCTTACATCCATAGAGTCATATAGTGCAGAAAAGGCCATTTGGCCCATCAAGTCTGCATTAACAATATCTACCACTAAATTCATGCTAATCCCATTTTCATGCACTTCTCCTGTATTCGTGAATATTATTTCAAGTGCTCATCCAAAATTTTTTTAAGGTTGTAAATTTCTGGCTTCGGCTACCTTCTCAGGCAGTGCATTCCAGATTCCCACCACCCTCTGAGTGAAAAGGTTTTTCCTCAAACGCTCTCTGAGTTGCTTGCCCCTTCCCCTAAAACAAAACCTCCTCTTGATTGGCCCCTCAACCAAGGGGAACAGCTGCTCCTGATGCACACTGTTCATATCCATGAGCAGAATAAACTGAAGTTTTATTTATTAGAATTGTAGAATTCTATAATGCAGAAGGAGGTCAAACAGCCCATCAAGTTTGCACTGACTACAATTCCATCCAGGCCCTATCCCCATGCTTTTACTCTACTACTCCCGCTGACACTAAGGGGCAATTTAGCATGACCAATCAACCTAACCTGCATATTTTTGGACATTGGGAGGGAATTGGAGCACCCTACGCAGACATGGGGAGCGACTCTATACAGATAATGACCCAAGTCAGGAATTGAATCTGGGTCCTTGGCGTTGCTAACCACTTTGTCACTGTGCCACAAGTAATCTTACATCAACACTGCAATGAAGTTCCTGTGAAAATCCCCAAACCGTCACACTCCGGCTCTTGTTCAGATACACTGAGGGAAGATTTAGCGTGGCCAATGCATCTAACCAGCATGAATAATATCCAACGGTGTCATTCAGCTGGGATAGAAAGGACCAGGATTAAATTAACAGAGGTGATAGTTGCTGCATTGGAAAAATCTAACATTCCTATTGGGATCTTGAGTTGAACTGTACATAAAACAGGATGGCTGGTGTAATGTGCAAATTCATGACTTTTACTGATCTAAAGTCTCGACTGAGAGTGCTGCTGAATCTGTCACAGGGTCAGAATATACAGTCTACTTCTTGCCTGGCACATTTGCCACGAGATTTGAAACAGCAACTAAAGTGATAGGAGATGCTGGTTACCAGCTGTTTGCTTTGAGAATTGGCAGAGGTTCCATTGCCATGATTGAAACTTGCCCACCATTTACCTGTTGTATGATGTCAATACCTGCACAGCCAAGTCATTAGTGGAAGAAGAGAAAACATGAAGCGATGGCATTCTGCCAGTCAGTCACAACCTTTATGCTGCATTGACTTGTGTCCGAACTCCTATCAGTGTGTGGCTATACATATTGGCATAGGGAAATTGATGAGGTGTCATTGATAAATCAAAGCATAGCATCTCACTCAGCCACAGAAGTTTGAATTATATTAATATTTGTTTCAACATGTGTTCTGGAAACTTTCTAACCTGGTGTCTAGGAATCAATATATATGCAAATGCTGAAAGGGAACTTCAGTACTAAACAGTGAGATGGTCACTTTGATATTCACTTCCTTTTGGATTTGAAGCAAATGCAAGATGATTCTGTTTCCTTTGGGAACTCAAAACTTCCCTGGAGATCCTAAACAGAATAATATAACTGTAGAATATTTTTTAATAAACAAGTTATGTATACCTAGGGGAAGTTACAGCATAAATTTGGTTGTGTTCTGAAATAGGCAAAGATGAATAATGTGATTGAATGCAGGCATCTTCTCGTTGTCTTAGGCATCGCCTCAGGCATGTGCGCTCTCTCACTCCTTGACTTTGTCTTTGTCTGCTCCCAGTGAAGCTTCTTGATGCCTTTCTCAATGAAGTTTCTCAATTTTAGTCAGTCACAAAGCCAAGGCCCCCTCTGAGTTTGATGTGGTAGGGGTTGCGGTTTGGCAGCTACTGTCGAGGGAGCCTTGGTGTGTTGTTACAGTACAGTACAGGGGTGGCACAGTGGTTAGCACTGCCGCCTCACGGCTCCAGGGACCTAGGTTCAATTGTTTGTTTGCACATTCTCCCCATATCTGCGTTGGTTTCCTCCAGGTGTTGCAGTTTCCTCCCACAATCCAAAAATATGTGGGTTAGGTACATTGGCCATACTAAATTAATGTCCCAGAATGTATAGGTTAGAGAGATTAGTGGACCAAATATATGGAGTTACAGGGACAGAGTGTAGGTGGGATTGTTGTTAGTGCAGACTTGATGGAACAAATGGACTCCTTCTGCACTGTAGAGTTTTTATGAAATGATGCACATCACTGCTATTGTAGTGGAGGGAATTAATAATTATGCCTTTTACCATACAAGTGAACTGGTACTACCTTTTTAGATTGTCTGTTTGTTATGTAGAAAATATTTTCAGAGGGCCAATCCACTATCCTTTTCTGCTAAATATCACATGTAAAAGCAACAGTGATTAACTTTGCCATGTTTATCTTGTATTCTCCTGGCTCAGACATTTGCTTTGATCTCGAAGGTTGGCTGTGAAAGGGTCACACTAACCACATCCTAGTTTGATGTCATGTATGAAAATAGAGACTGGGAGTGCTAATACACACAATCTGTTGTTAAAGCCTCAAAGCTAAATTGGATAGGACTCCAGGAATTATCCAATAAAAGCTGTCTTCAATGGAGCCCTGCACTCCTCCAATTCTTAGCCCTTGTACAACGCTGATTTCAATCACTAGTAAGTCACAAGGCTGGATTTTACATTTATCGATGAGGGAGACAGAATAGAAACTGAGGGGTCAGCTAGGTCCCACCCCTGCCATCTCTGCATGTCCAATCAAGCGTCAGGTGGCAATTGAATGGCCAGGAAGAAGACCAATCAGAGAATGGGGGGAGCACTCTATCCAATCAGCATTGTACACTGTGCATCACATGACAAAGGTGTAATGCCAAAAATAGGAAGTCGGTCAGAACTAGAATTATAAAAGACTCCTGATCTTAATATCAATTATTTTTGTTTTATCGAAAAGTAAAAACAAATCATAAAACATTAGATGGATGCTGCAACCTTCCCAGCACAAACTGGTGATGCAACCAACCATGGTCTCATCAGTGACAGGCCCTTGAGGTACCACTCAATGCCTGTAAAACGGCAATGGGTAACATCAAGTTATGGTCAATTGGGTTGATAACAAGTTTAGCATGATGTCATCAAACCTTATTTTGTATGTGTGTTTGTGGGGTGGGGGTTGCAGGGGGGATGGTTGGGGGACAGGGGAGGCAGATGTATGACAGAGATGACCTGTCTAATTTGTGAATGAAAAATCCAGCCTGTAGCATCAGTATGGTACAGAAGGAGGCGAATGAGTTTGTGCCAGCTCTCTGTAGAGCAATCCTTCTGATCCCCCACTCTATCCCTCGCAAATTTATTTCCCTCAAGTGCTGATCCACTTTTCTTTTGGAATCCTTGATGATGTCTGATTCCACCATCCTTTTAGGCAACGGGTTTCAAGGAAATACTGTTCGTTGCATCATAAATTTCTTCCTTTCATGCTCCTATCTCACTCAATAAAACCTTAAACCAGTGTTCCTCTGGTCCTTGTGCCATCAGCTAATGCTTTACTTTGTCTACCCGACATAAACATCTTTTACACCTCCATTGGACCTCCTTTGAACCTCCTCTGCTTCAAGGAAAACAAACACAGTTCTCCAACCTTCTCCAATCTTTTCTAACCTCACTTCAGCCATGAAGATAGTTAAGAGTTGTGCCTCTGTCTATCCAAGCCGTATGCTTTGGGTGGAGTTGGGGAACAATGAGCAATGACAATGCTAATACATCTAACCTGCATACTTTTGATTAGTGTGACCCTATCACAGCCAACCTGCTTTCGAGGTCAAAGCAAATATCTGTGCCAGGAGAGTACAAGATGAACATGACAAACTTAATCACTGTTGCTTTTACATGTGGTATTTAGCAGAAAAAGGATAGTGGATTGGGCCTCAGTGGTGGGTAATGAATTGTGAGGGTTGGTGTGGAGGTGATGGCCTAGTGGTATTATTGCTACTCTATTAATCCAGAAACTTAACTAATGGTCGGGGGACCTGGGTTCAAATCCCATCACGGCAGAAGATGGAAATTGATTCAGTAATAAACATCTGGAATTAAAAATCTACTGGTGACCATGAAATCATTGTTGATTGTAGAAAACCCCTATGGTACACCAATGTCCTGGGAAGGAAATCTGCTGTCCTTCTCTGGTCTGGCCCCACATGTCACTCCAGAACCATGTGGTTGGCTCTCAACTGCCCCCTGAAATAGCCTAGGAAGGAAAATTTGGGATGAGCAACAAATGCTGGCTAGCCAGTGACATCCATGTCTCCTGAATGAACTTTTAAAAAATAATTATGAGGAAACATTCAACAGGCTGGGCCTGTATCCACTGGAGTTTAGAAGAATGAAAGGTGATCTTATTAAGACATATAAAATCCTGAGGAGACTTGACAAGCCGAATGTTGAAAGGATATGTCCTCTTTTCAGAAAGTCTAGAACTATGGGGACAGAGCTTAGAAATAAGGGGTCTCCAATTTAAGATGGAGATCAGGAGATTTTTTTCTCTCAGAGGGTTATGAGTTTTTGGAACTCTCTTCCCCAGAAAACAGTGGAGGTGGAATCATTGAATATTTTTTTAAGGCAGATGGAATCTCAATTGTCAAATGTGTGAAAAGATATCAGGGATCGGTGGGATTGTGGAGTTGGAGCCTCAATCAGATGAACCATGGTCTTATTGAATGATGGAGTAGGCTCAATGGGTCAAATGGCCTACGTCTGCTCCTGACTCATTTGTTTGTATGTTCTTAATTCAATGGGTTGGAATCTGCAATTGCAACTTAATTGAAACTGGTGGCACAATGCTTAAGCACTGCAGCCTCAGTGTGAGAGACCCGGGTTCAATTCAAGCTAAGGGTTGAATTACCTGTGTGAGGTTGGTACATTCTCCCTGTGTCTGTGTGGGTTTCCTCCAGGTACTACAGTTTCCTCCTATATTCCAAAGATTTGCAGGTTTATTAGATTGGCCATGGTAAATTGCCCCTTGGTGTCTCAGGATGTGTAGGTTAGGAAGATTGATAGGATGAATATGTGGGGTTACGGGGAGAGGGACTGAGTCAGATGCTTTGTCAGTGCAGATTCAATGGGCCTCCTTCTGCACTGTAGGGATTCTACGATTCTGCACATACTTTTTATTTCAGAGTTTTGGATCTTCAATCTTTGCTGTACACATATTGTGCACTCTTATAACACACTATCAGCTGTATCTAAAGAGATAATGTGCAAATATAAATTATAGAAATTGGGCGGCCCAGTGATTCAGTGGTTAGCACTGCTGCCTCACAACACCAGAGGCCCAGGTTTAATTCTGGACTCGGGTCACTGTATACAGTTTGCGCTTTCTCCCCATCTCAGTGTGCTCTGGTTTCTTACCACAGTCCAAATATGTGCAGGTTAAGTTAAGTTGATTGGCCATACTAAGTTGACTGAAGTGTCAGGGGGGGTTTGCAGAGTAAATGTGTTAGCCTACGGGAATAGAGCCTGCTGGTCTTATGGTCAGCCCAAACTCAATGGGCCGAAAGGCCTCCTTCTGTACTGTAAGGATTCTCTGGAGGATTTAGGTGAAAACCATAATGGATTCTGCATACAGATAGTGCACCCTGATTCAATGACCTGTTATTGAAATTACTGCTAGCTGGGTCTAGAACAGGAGGGACATAATTTCCTCAACAATGAGGGGAAAAATAGTTAGTTTTCCACATGAAGACATGATTGGAGGTAGCTGAGGAAGTTGGGCACCAGGGAGCATTGAATGCAATGTAGGAAATGGCCCCATGATCTAAATAAGTGAGGTGATTTAGGTGGTACGATAGCATAATAGTTAACCTAGGTTCAATTCCCAGCTTGGGTAACTGTTTGTGTGGAGTCTGCACATTCCCCTCGTGTCTGCATTGGTTTCCTTCGGATGCTCTGGTTTCCTCCCACCGTGCAAAAATGTGCGGGTTAGGTTGATTGGCCTTAGTGTCCTGAGATGCGTAGGGTAGAGGGATCAGTGGGTAAAGATGTAGGGGAATTGGGGACAGGGCCTGGGTGAGATTGTGATCAGTGCAGACTCGATGGGCCGAATGACCTCTTTCTGTGCTGAAGAGATTCTATGATTCGATGAAATATATTTACCTCCTGTGGTATAAACTCTGGCACCCTCTTGTTAAATATTCTCCAATGCTTTGTTCCTCCCACGTTTTCCAGCTATTGATATAAGAGGGAAGGTTCATACAATTCCCAGTAGTGGTGAACAATTTATTACTATACCTGCTTTCTGAATCATTCTGTAAAAGCCTGTGAGTTCTTCTGTCTCTTGTAGATCCTGACAAGGTACTAGAGGTAAACAGGTTTGAGCATGATGGTGACACTTTCAGCTATTGGTATTGCATGGTCAAAAGGTAGCAAGATTTCTTCATAAAACTGCAGATTTCTACAATCACTGGCTTGACAGCCTCAGTTAGCAAGCACTTCTCTCTCAAATGGTCAAAGAGGGCAACCTTTGGTTTGTAAACACTGATGTGGGTAGTGTTTGTTTTTAAATTTATTTATTAGCCACAAGTAGGCTTACATTAACACTGCAATGAACTTACTGTGAGATTCCCCACATTCCAGCACCTTTTTGGGTCAATGTACCCAACTAACAAGTCTTTCAGACTGTGGGAGAAAATCAGAGCACCCAGAGGAAACCCACACAGGCATGGAGAGAATGTACAAATTCCACACAGAACAGAGACCCAAGCCGGGAATCGAACCAGGTCCCTGGCGCTCTGGATGGCAATGCTAACCATTGTGCCAATATGCTGCCTATCACTGTAACTTGCTATCATGGTGACAATTTTCCTCTTTCACTGTGCTGTCAGGGACACCCTTCATGATGCACCTTCTGATCTTACTGGGTTTGAAGGTCCTCCTGAGTTTGGAAAAAGCCATGAACTCTCTGCCAAATCTAAAAATGAAACATTATGGATGCTGGAATCGTGAAATAAGAATAGAAAATACTGGGGAAACTCTACAGGTTGGGCAGCATCTTTTTACCCATTTCTCTGCATGGATAACTATCTGATCTGCTGAGTTTTCCAGTATTTTCTGCTTTTTAACTCCCTGCCGAGAGCATGCTGAGGGAAACTGTGACACCAGTTACAATAAGTAAGCTTTTATTCAGATGGAGTAATCACAAGTTTAAATACCTTTCAAAATTATGGATCAAATGCACTTCCATTTCACAGGTCAGCTTCCTGATCCCTGGGAAAACATCCATTGGGAATGTTGATTTCAAATCTAAATGAAATTCAATGCAAAAAAGATCTCATTAACATCTCCTCATGATGCTAATTGCTGCAATAAGTGTCTACCTGCCTGAACTAATGAAATCCCTCAAATACAAATAGAAAATTCTGGAAAAGCTCCAGCTCTGAAGAAGAGTGGGAGAGTAGGATTTTATGGCTTCGCTCATTCCAAAACTGTAAAATTCCAAACAAGGACAATGGATTTTCCATGCTCTGCCCTTAGTCCAGTCCACTTCCTGTAGTGGGTGGGGCAATAGAATTCCAGCCTTAGAGTTGTACAGCGCGGAAGAGGCCCTTTGGCCCAATGAATCTGCACCAATAACTATCGCTGAAGTCGCACCAATGCCATTTTCCAGCATTTGTCCCACATTCTTAAATCTTATGATATCTCAAGTGCTCATCCGAATACTTCTTATAGGTTGTAATGTTTCTGGCCTCCACTACCTTCCCCAGCAATGCATTCCAGGTTCTCACCATCCTCCGAGTGAAAGAAATCATCGCAAATGATAGTCTGGTTACAAATTAGATGATAAGGAATAGAACCGGGTGACAGCAGTCCCACCATGTCACCATGATGTCAGATTGTTGTGAACACCCAACTGATGCACGTCCATTTTCATAATGGAAACTTACTACCGTTATTATTTGAGGCCAAAATATTGCTTGATATTGGGAAGAAATTAGATCTAGCTCTTGAGGTCAAAAGGATATGGGAGGCAGGTGGGAGTAGTTGGCAGGGGTGGGGGGGTGGGGGTCAGGTATTAGACCATAAGATATAAGAGCAGAATTAGGACATTTGGCCCATCAAGTCTGCTCTGCCATTCAATCATGGCTGATATGATTCTCATCCCTATTCTCCTGCCTTCTCCTCTTAATCCTTGATCCCCTTATTGATCAAGAACTTACCTATCTCTGTCTTAAAGACACTCAGTGACCTGGTTTACACAGCCCTTTGTGGCAATAAGTTCGACAGGTTCACCACCCTTTGGCTGAAGAAATTCCTTCTTATCAAGTTCTAGTGTCTCCCACTAGCGGAAGCATCCTCTCCCTGTCTATTCTACCTAGGTCTCTCAGTGTTCTATAAGTTTTAACTAGATCTCCCCTCATCCTTCTAAGCTCCACTGAGTATAGACAAATTCTCCTTAACCACTCTTCATAGGACAGATCATTCATATTGAATTCAATGATCAGCTATTATTAAAATGGCCGAACAGGCTTGTAGGGCCTACTCCTGCTTCTAGTTTCTATCCTGTTAGGCGAAACCTGCACTGATGTGTTGATTGTTAAGTGTTAACTCGAAATTAGCGAAACAATTCAATTGCTCCGTAAGGTCCAGCACCCTCTTGTGCAGATAGGCATGGCATATGAATGCAAGTCATGTCTGCAACACTCACCTCTTGAGAGTGAATAAAAAACATAATTCCAGTTCAGGGAATCACCCATATTACTATTCTTGCCTATTATTGCTTGTGAAGATTATTTTGATTTGTATCATAAATACTCATTAAGATATCTGCAGAAGATTTAAAAGGAAATATACTAGAGACTGCATGCAATTGAAAGTTTTGGATGACATTCATAAATGTCTCAAAGGTTCCACTCTGACAGTTTATTTTATTTAATCTCCTCCATTGAGTTATCTTGCATCTCCCTCCCAGATATCCGTTAGCTTATGCATCACATTGGGCAGTGCTGACCTCCTAAGGTCAACTTTTATCCAGAACTGCATTTCTTCCCCCAATTGTCTCCTCGAGGCTCTTTCTCTTTCCAGATAAGCTTCACCTCCTCAAAATGAAACACATTTTCTTTTCTTGCTATCTTTAATGAGTGGTGGAAATTTGTAATCATGTTGCTAAAATGCAGTTTAAGTTTATTTATGCACTGCAATGAAGTTGCCGTGAAAATCCCGCAGTTGCCACACTCCGGCACCTGTTCAAGTACACTGAGGGAGAATTAGCATGGCCGATGTACATAACCAGCATGTATTTCAGACTGTGGGAGGAAACCAGAATACCAGGACAAACACAGGAACAACATGCAGACTCTGCACAGACTGTGATCCAAGCTGGGAAATTGAACCCGGATCCCTAATACTGTGAGGCAGCAGTACTAACCCCTCTGCTACCGTGCCATCCAGTGGCATAGTGGTATTTTTGCTGTACTGGTAATTCAGGGACCCAAGGATCTGGAATGTGTGTTCAAATCCCACCTTGGCAGACAGCGAAATTTGAATTCAATAAAAATCTGGAATCAAAAGTTTAATGATAACTGTGAAATCGTTGTTGATTGTTGTAAAAACCTATCTGTTTCCCAATGTCCCTTAGGGAAGGAAATCTGCTGTTCGTACAGCTGACATGAGATTCCAGAGCCACAGCAATGTGATTGATTCTTGACTGTCCTTAGAGATAAATGTTGGCCCAGCTAATGATATCCCAATCCTTTGAATGATGAAACAAAGAACTAGTCTGATATTCATCAACTGGTTTCATGTGTATTGAGTTATCCCTACTCATTCGTGAGTAGGTTCGCAATGAATTAAGAATTAAAAGAAATTGGCTACAATCGATGGCTTCTTGTCTAATCTTTCCAAATAACAAATAATGCAGACTGTAAACTTAAGGAGGTAACAGCAGGACTTTGAGAAAGTCATAATGTAATCAGTCTGCTGAGTCAACATTGTTTTGTGCAAGGGAAATTGTGGTTGACAAATTTATTAGAGCTCTTTGAGGATGCAAAAGCCAGGCTAGATAAAGATGAATCAGTAGATATAGTGTATTTAGATTTCCAAAAGGCATTCCATGACAGTGTTGCAGTATGTTGATTGTGACTGTCTAAGAAATGGTTGCAAAAATAAATATGCAATTACAAGGCAGCACAGATTTAAGGTAAGAAGGGCATTCCCTAAACAGGGAAAGTTTTTCACACAAAGAGTGGGTGCCTGGAACGCACTGGCAGAGCAGGTGGTGGAAATAACAACAGTTAAGTTGGATGAATACATGAATAGGGACGGAATAGAGAGATACAGACCGAGTAAGGAAAGAAGGTTTTTTTCTCAGTTTAGTTAGAGCATCAGGATCGGCATTGGTTTGGAGGACCAAAGGACTTGTTCTTGTGCTGCAATTTGTATGTCTGAGCAATAGCTGTTTATTGAATGAACATAACTACTTATAAATATACAAAACTACAGGTATTAATCAGTCTAAGCTGCAAGCTTTTCCTTCCAGACTGTTAGTCATGTGACTCTTTTTTACATTATCATGTAGATGGCACTCCTGTTCCAGACATTAACCCTTTTGTCCTTGAATGCCCAAATATTACACGTATCACATGAAAGATTACCACACAGTGTCGTGTATGAGATAAATATGAATAAAGGATTTGCTAATGAACAGGAAACTGGTGGCAATTCCTGGGGGGTGGCACGGTGGCACAGTAGTTAGCACAGCTGCCTCAAAGTACCAGGGACCCAGGCTCAATTCCGGCCTCGGATTGCTGTCTGTGTGAAGTTTGCACGTTCTCCTCGTATCTGTGTGCGTTCCCTCTGTGTTCCGGTTTCCTCTCACAGTCCAAAGATGTGCAGGTTAAGTTGATTGGCCATGCAAAATTAACCCATGAGTCGGGGGTATTAGCTGGGTAAATATGAGTGGTTATAGGAATAGGATCCGGATGGGAGTGGCCTCTTTCTGCACTGTAGAGATTTAACGGTCCTATGATGTGAGGGTGGAATTCTCCAGTCCTTTCTGCTGGCAGGATCTTCCAGTCCCGCTGAAGTCAACGGCTGATGGTTGCATGGGTGAAGAATGTAAATCACCATCAATGTTGGTGGGCAAAAATAGACCTGAAGGATTCCGAGCAGAGAGTCAGGGGGCCATTTTCAGTTTGACAAACTGGAACGAGCGGAGTGTCTCAGAAATCAGCACTGGGTGCCTCAAAAATAAGTGGTATGTGTTAATAATTTGGATAAAAACACTGACTATATTGTAAAATTGTTGATGATGCAAGGCTAAGCAGGAAATCAAGCTGTGCGGAGGATATAAGGTATGCAAAGGGACATAGATAGCTTTGCACCTTTAAGGCACGGTGATGTTTACGGTGACCCATCTTCCTTTGTATTACTGATGAAGAATTTATTGAGGTGTTAACATGAACCTTTGGTCTTTCCTTGCATTGTGAGCAGCTCCAGGGGAGGATGCGCCATGCACTTCATTCCCTGTGCCCAGCTCCCACCCCCTCACTCAACAGAATGTTTGTTCAATTGCTGCAAATAGCAAATAAACTAAATTATGTAAAAGGTTAATTAGCTTTTGTTCCATCTAATATGGGTTTGGAGTTTATTGCTTCAGCTATTAGGAATATAATTATAGTCTTTGGATCATGATAATTGGACAGTAACTCACCATTAGCAGTTAGTTACTTTGCCCTTTCAACAAGCACACACAAGAACACATGAAAATAATTCTCCTGCTTTGACCATCAATGTGATTCAGTCCCAATCCTTTGCAATTGTGCAGTAAAAAGACAACGGTCCAACCGTGCCTGGTGCGTCATCAGTGCTGCCTCTAGTTATGTGACATAAAGCCCATCACATTCCTACCTTCCTTCAATTCTGAAGAAGAGGGGTGGCACAGTGGTTAGCACTGCTGCCTCACAGGCCACGGTCCCGGGTTCAATTTATGGCTTAGGTCCACAGTGTCTATCTGTAGTTTGCACGTTCTGCCCTGTCTCTGTGTGGGTGTTCCTTCTAGGTGCTCCGGTTTCCTCCCACAGTGCAAAGATGTGCAAGTTAGGTGAATTGGTCATGCTAAATTCTCCCTCAGTGTATCTGAATATCGCTAGAGACTAGGGGATTTTCACAATAAGTTCTTTGCAGTATTAATATAAGACTACTAGTGGTTAATAAATAAACTTTGAATTACATTTGACTCAAAACATTAGCTTGCTTTCTCTCTCCAGAGATGCTGCTAGACCTGCTGAGTATTTTCAGCGTTTCCTATTTATGCCTCTGATTTTCAGCATCTGTGATATTTTGCTTTTATTTTTATGTGGTATCCCCTTTAATGGCCTAGGCTCCATCTTAAAGAGGGAGGAAGGTGGCACAGTGGTTAGCACTGCTGCCTCACAGCACAAAGGACCTGTGTTCGATTCTGGCATTGGGTGATGGCCTAGGTGGAGTTTGCACATTCTCCCTGTGTCTACATGGGTTTTCTCCAGATACTCCAGTTTTCTCCCACACACCAAAGATGTGCTGGTTAGGTGAATTGGCCACGCTAAATTGCCCCTTACTGTCCAAGATTATGTAAGTTTGGTGGATTAATGGGAGGAATATGTAGGGCTGTAGGGATAGGGTGTGGATAGGCCTGGGATAGGCTCTATTGGAGAGTCAATGAATAAGATAAAAAAGGTGGGTCTTTGCAAACTCAATGGACTGAATGGCCTCCTTCTTTCTGCACTGTAAGGTTTCTATTATTCTATTTTCCACTGACAGGGTCCCAACCAACTCATCTCTCTGAAAGCTTCTTTGCAACATTGATAATCTTGCAGCAAATATTGGCTGCAGGATTGTCAGAACAAATAGATACATCAGCCAACACGTGACCACTTCATTTCTGAATCAATGGCAAAAGAATTAAAGAGCTGCCCAGCACAGAAATAGTCCATAGTACCTATTCTGGCAGTATTGGCTCTTAGCAATCCATATTAGTTCCACTTGCTTGCATTTTCCTCAAAGCCTTGAAAAGGCTTCCTTTTCCATTTTATCCAATTCTACTTCCAAATATAGTTGGCAGAAATTTTAACGGTGAGAATTTCCAGTCCCACCAATGATGACTCTTGTGTGTTTCCCAACAACAGAAGGTGCAACCAATGGAAAAGCTCGTCAACAACAGCAAGACTGGAAGATCCTACTGCTGACCAATGCCAGGCCACCTCTGGCACCACAAAACAAGCCCTTGGGGATGGGGACATGGAGAGCATATTCAGTGGGCCTGCTTCTATCAAATTTCCAGGGGATGCGTAGGAGATTATTTTACTCATTAACATAATAAAAAAAATCAGATTTGAGCGCCCTATCATGGTGACCTTTGACGCTTTTCTCAACGATCAAATCGAGTGTAAGTGCTAAAATAAGACATGTAATAGTTCATGCAACTGTAGCCAACACTGATTTTTATAACATGTTTCCAGACCCTCCCATTCTTTCCCTTCCTCCACAGTTAGAATGCCTGCTTGAGAAATGAGCACGTGCTGTACTTGGAGTCTTCAATTAACACTGCACTACAGCTAGCAACTGAGTGAGGGCTGACATGAGAATAGCTTGGGGGCATTTATATCTTCTGCCTATAGAAATGCCTGACTCTCAGTTGGTTCGTTCCGACAGTATCTTGACTGAGGTGAGGAACTTGAACAAAATTAATCTTGAATCTCTCCATTCCTTATCTGACATAACGCTTGAATGCTGCATCATTATACTAAAAAATGTTTATTTATTAGTGAGGTTTACATTAATGTGGTAATTAAGTTACTGTGAAATTTCCCTCGCTGCCACATTACGGTACCTGTATAGATCAATGCAGCTATTTTAAAGCCAACCGATTTGTTTGATAGTAAACTTGCAAGCTTTCGGCCTTTGTAGCCTTCCTCAGGCGAATGAGGTGTTCTGGTCTGCAATAGCACACTAATATATTCACCTGAGGAAGGCGACAAAGGCCGAAAGCTTGCAAGTTTACTATTAAATAAATCAGTTGGATTTAAAATTGGTATTGTCAGACCTCTTACGGAGTTTACCCCAGTCCAACGCCGGCATCTCTACATCATCAATGCAGCTAACCAGCACATCTGAGTCAAAAAGAGAGATGGAAAGACAAAAGGGTTAGCTGGAGCAGATTTTATTTAATCATCCTAAGGTGGGATCCTAAGTAGTTGGGGTGCTAAGAGGGATGAGAGTAAGGGGGTCATAGAGGAAAGCTGTAAAACACAGCAGCGTACGGGTGGGGTAGGGCAATGGTTTGAAATGCATATACTTTAATGCAAGGAGTATTCGCAATAAGGGGGAGGAACTTGCAGCTTGGACAAGTACCTGGAACTTCGATGTTCTGGCCATTTCAGAGACTTGGGTAGAGCAGGGACAAGAATGGATGTTGCAGGTTCCGGGGTTCAAATGCTTTAGTCGGAGTAGAGAAGGAGGTAGAAGCGGGGGAGGAGTGGCATTATTAGTCAAAGACTGTATCACAGTGACAGAAAAGAAGTTTGATGAGGACTTGTCTGTTGAGGTAGTATGGGCTGAGATTAGAAACAGGAGAGGAGAGGTCACCCTGTTGGGAGTCTTTTATAGACCTCCTAAAAGTTCTAGAGAGGTAGAGGAAAGGATTGCAAAGTCAATCCTGGACAGGAGTGAAAGTAATAGGGTAATTGTTATGGGGGACTTTAACTTTACTAATATTGATTGGAATAGCTATAGCTCTAGCTTGTTAGAGGGGTCAGTTTTTGTACAAAGTGTGCAGGAAGGTTTTTTGACTCAGTATGTAGATAGGCCAACTAGAGGTGAGGCTACATTGGATTTGGTGCTGGGCAATGAGCCAGACCAGGTGTAGGCTTGGAAGTTAGTGAACATTTTGGTGATAGTGACCACAATTCGGTTACGTTCACCTTAGTGATGGACAGGGATAGGCATGAAGCTGGGGGCAGTAGTTATAGCGGGGGGAAGGGTAATTATGAGGCCATCAGAAGAGAATTAGGGTGCCTAGATTGGACTAGGAAACTACAGGGACTGGGAACATCTGGAATGTGGAGCTTATTCAAGGAGCAGCTGCTGCGAGTCCTTGATAAGTATGTCCCTGTCAGGCAAGGAGGAAATGGTCGAGTAAGGGAACCTTGGTGTACGAAAAAAGTGGATTCGCTGGTTAAAAGGA